>CM054377.1:146723030-147075530 GCA_028858755.1 Ara ararauna | reverse complement strand
GGCCATTGCATATATTGACTATATATCAGACTCTCCAGCTATGCCCTCCCCATGCTTCCCACTGCTCCTACTAATGGTAGAATTTCAGCCTGAGATGCATCCAGCTCAGTGGCTGTGAGCTCTTGCCTTGTCTGGCTTGCCTTGTCTAGCAGCCTTGGCTAGAGGTTTGCAAGAGCTTAAGGTAGGTTTCGAAACAACTCATGATGGAGGATTAGCAGAAGACCACTGATTGTCACCACAGAAAACTTTCTTATGTGGGTGCTAGGGAAAAATTAGATGGTGTGGCAGGTGAGGTGAACACAGTATGAACATACAGACCAGGAAACCACAGTGAGGAGCATAGCAGATCGGGGCACAGAAGCTTCCACATTGTTTGACCATAATATATACTCTGCATTAGGTGATATTAAGGGAGGGAGAGGAGCATAACAGCTCTTTCGTTTCAGTTCCTTCATATGCCAGAGCTCAAACATAAATATGGCTAACATTATGCCTCTGCATGATCAAATAAATACATAAATAAATAGACAGTTTATTTATGCATGGTTTTACCAGCCAGGGATTGGACTTCCCCTGCCAAAAAAGACCCCTCTCCCTCAAGAAAAATCTGGAGAATGAAAGTGCTTTTAAAACCCCACATACTGAATATACTTTTTTATGTTATAGGCTGCTGCCCTTTTCCACCCAACACATGGTTAGGATTAGATTTAAATAAAGATTTAACACTCATAAATGGTTTCTTTTAATATTGCTGTAAAGTAATGGTTCTTTTATGGGCAAATTTAAATGTAATTCCCCTATGTACAGCTGTGCCAAACAGTATGGTATCATTTTATGCTGCTATAAGCAAGGAAGCATATTGACCAACAGTGCCTGTGGGTACAGTGTGGATTTTATTAGCCAATATGAGCTGATGACCCCTGAGCAGAGTCAGATTTGCATCTTGTAAAGTCAACCATTGTAAAGGTACCACTGTGTGCAGATAGTGAGCGGCTTCCAGCCCGAAGCAGCTGAGCACAGCATCCTGGCTCAGGCAGCAGCAGCTCCTCTTCATTGTGCAAAGGTTTTTCCCAACACCACTACCTGCTCAGGCTTCACCTCCTCTGGCAGGGATGTGGCTAAGCTGGCTTTGCACAGACTACTGAAGAGCTCATGTCAAACCCTCTATGTGCTGGTTGCCACCTCCCCGAGCATCTGCCCATCTGAGTCAGTGTCAGACTCCCTGTGGCCCTGGACAGAAAGTCAGTTTTCTCCCTCCCATCCCTGCACAGGACGGCTTGCATTGCTGCCTCATGTAGCCTAGCAGCAGCTGCCAAACAAGACTGTTTCAGATTAAAACTAAGAGTCAAGTTCACAGCCTATTCCATGGCACAGATACGCGCAGCTCTTTCCAGCCCCACAAGAAGAAGCATTTGGTGACTTTTCAGAGCTCAACATGAACTCATTTTCCAAAACTTGTTGCTGGGATGGGTGATTACTGCTGGCTTAAAAGCATTCCTGACTTTTTTTTTTTAAAAAAAAGGCAGGATTATTTTGCTGCCTTATTTTTCCAACACTATTCCTTGCACTGAGAGGTTACTGTCACTCTTGATATAATCACCTATGGGGAACTATAGACAAGGCTGGGATGGGCCTAATTGTCTTAAAACAATGGTATTTCCCCTTGCAAAGTGTTTATGCTGCCACAAGATCTCAGATGACATCTAAGTAATTATTGATGCATTTTCCAGACATTATTTCCCTCCTCTTTTTAAAGAATCTTAGTGTTTGATGCTCAGAATACTGAAAGTACTTTACTAAATACCTCATCATAAACATCATGCCTACCCCTAGCCACTGGAGGCTCTCCCATGCTCTTCTGCATTCCACAATAGGCAAGCTCCTGCCAAAACAAACCTTGGTGGCTCAATCACCCCAGTGGAATGAGGGATGAGAAAATGTTATTTAAACCCTACTGTAGTGCAGCCACTTGGCAGGGCTCGTTGCCATCCATACAACATATGAATAGAAACCTCTTATTTACTTCAGTCAAGTTCTCACCAGCCAACTAGAAGGCATCCCGAACTGCTTCTGGGTCTCGATCCAGCAAATCATCTCAGAATATTTCAGAAATGTTGTGAGTATGAAATATTGTGGCTTAATCCAAAATGCGCACCCACATTGTTCGTTGTGTGCCTTACACTGGCTTGGGAGATGGCCAGCAGATATTTCCAGAGGTAGCTGGCTTGGGAATAATCAGGCAGGACCACATTTTCAAGGCCAATTCTGGACCAAGCAAGGAGACCACATGAGCAGCAACACTTTTCAGCAGGACTACTCAATTCAGTTTCTTTGGTTCACTAAATAGCTTTCAGACATTTATATACTTTTACTCCCAAAATGAGATGACCAGGAGAAGTAGGACTTCTTCTGCCCGTTGCAGAGCACTGAAATCCAAGTCGGACTCTTTTCCTCTCTTCTGTCTCACAGAGGAAAGAAGCTTCCCAAAATTCTCAATATAGGTATTTACTCCAGAAAACATTACTCTTTTCCTTTTTCTTTCTCTCCTCCCGCCTTGAACACATTAGTTAGCACACTCTGGCTTTGGTTGATTAGTTTTGGTTTGACTTTTGCTTTTGGTTTGGTATAGATTTGAATATTTTCTTCACATTTTGCAAAGATTTTGAACACAAGAAAAGCATCACATTCAATTTTAAAGCTACAGTTACTTCCCCATTTAAACTGCGAAGCATGCTATGATGTACAGTGGCATATATGTGGAAAACTTGGCCAAGATTTTTATAACTGGATGCTCCTGAAACCCTATTTAAATTTCTACAGGGGAATGTCGGGGCAGTGAGGGCTTCTTAAAATTAGGATTTATTTAAGAAACTGACAAGAAGCCCAGAAGCTTAACTTTATGCCCTGGTGTTGGAAATCTTAGCCCAGAATTACATTTTAATTCATCTGTCAGCACAAGCTCTGCGTAATGCAGAATTTCACTCTTTCTTTCCCCCCACCTGCTCATGAAACCTCAGCTACCAAATTCCACCTCTTTTTCATTAGAAGCCTGGCACTTCTCAAAGGACTTGAGCTGCATGAAACTGTCCCTGTGAAAGCTGAAACCAGAAGAAAATGCCTGGGCTTTCGGGTTTCATTGCACAGCCAAAAAGTCAAGTTCATTTTGCGGCAATTCAGCAATGCTCAGGAGCCAAGGCGAAGCTTTCTATAAAACTGTGCTCAATTTAAAGTGAATGTGGATGGAGGTGGTAACAGGGAGTAGGCACAGACAATTCTAGTTTCCTGGGTAGTTTCAAAGCTTAGCATAAAAATGCATAAAACTCTAATATAGCTAAACTGTAAACTGGAAAAGGTTTTATGTATCAACACTTTGAACTGCACCTAGAAAAGAAGTGGAAACAAAACCAAAATGCTGAACTACGTTAAATATTTTCAAGGAAGAAGGCAACTGTCTTCTGTCCTGATACATATAGCTCTCGTGCACATTGCACAACTCTGCTTTGCCTTTGTTGGGGAGGAAAAAAAGCCATCATATACGTGAGAACGGGGTGGAATTCATCTATGCGAAATGCTAGAGATCAACACATAAAACCTATGCAAAATAAAATGAACTCCATGTCTCCTTTAGCTCTGGCATCAGAATTGCCTCCTAAGCCTCAGGAAATTCTGGCTCCCTTCATCAAGGGGTTAAAAGCCACCATGCTGAGAATAATACATAATCTGCTCTTTCCTTTTCATACTCCCTGATGGTTAATGACATCCAGTCCCATCTGGATACCAAGCACCATGAACAAACATATCCTGCAAAGAATGTTACCGAGATAATTGTCTTTGATGAAAATCAATTGCATGATGTTCACATTAACAGGCCTTTTTAAGCCAGTCACTCATTTCTTGAGATTTAGGCTTCAGTGTCTTGAAGAGAAGTATATATGAATGCATTTAATAATGCAACACACTATAGCATCACTGGTGTTTTCTACCTTTCTTCTATACTTTTGATGTGTACAGTGCTTTACAAGCATTGGAAGACTGGCCACATTCAGAGTCCTTTCACAATAACATGATCTTGAGCAGAGTTTTGGAAACAATCCACCCATCACTGATGGCACAGAAGGACAGAGAACAGTGGAGTGGAAGATGTGGGGGCAGCAGTACTAGAGCTGAGCTCCACAAGCCTTCATTTCTGCCCCAACTCACTCTGCAGCAGTTAACAAACTCACTGTTTTTTTGAAGTGACCTAAAGAAAACAGGTATCTAAATTAGGGAGAAATTAATTCCATCAGCCCGTGGGCTGTCTGATTCTTTTCATTTTCTGTGATGGAGTTCATACAGATAAGTATTTCTACATCTTTTCAGAGTGCTTCCCTTTGATCAAAATATAAACACACACAAAAAAACCGTCTTCAAACTGACACACTCCCTTGTCCCTGTTTTGCCTCTTCTGTTCCCCTTCTCCTGTTTCCTTTAACTTCAGCCTTAGTCATACCAAGATGAGTTGAAGGACTCAAAGGCCAAAAGCTCATTTTTGTAAGGCTTCAAACATCACCCTGGGCCTCCTCCTCACAGGCTATTTTTGTAGGTGTTTCTTGTCTGCAAAAAATTGCAAATGTGCATTTTCTGAGTCGACTGCTATTCTTTTTCTTTCTTTCCTAAGGTTTTGATCCTTCTTGCGGTATTCTGGTGATGAAAAAGCTAGATCATTTTTTGTCTATGAAAAGTACCCACCCTATGTCGGCAGGCTGTGTCCTATTCGCTTGCTAAGAACATGCTAGACAGCTTGTAGCATCCAAGCCCCCAGTGAGGTTCATGCTAAGATCAAGAAAACCAGTCTTCCAGAAGAATCAGCTAGCTTACTTTCAAAATAACCATCAGATAGTATGCCATTTCAGAAGTGGCATTTTCTTGTGACACTTTGAAAAATAATCTCTGTGCATGAAGTAACATAAAATATCAGGAAAATATTACAGCTGTCCATATCTTTATAGCTTTCATTACAATAGGAAATTCTGATCCAGAACAGGAACAGAGTCTGTGATTTCATCAATGAGAATCAAATCTTCTGCTATGATATGAGCATGACTCACTTGGTTATCTCTGCATCGTGTTACCTCTGCTCCCCATGACCAAGTCGCCACGCTCCTGCCCTGGGACAGCACAGTGCCAAGACATTCTTGGACCTCACTGCAGCTTCCTATAATGCCCCTGTGGACTTGGTGACAGCAATTTTGGCGACACAGAAGAAGCAAAAATACATAAAGTTGATTGTTGATTGCTGATTAATACAATAATGCAGATTAAGCTGAGTAGCAAACTTGCATTAGCTAATGACTTTTTAGTCATTATTGTTTTTGCAATAACCAAACCTAAAAGCTGTCAAAACCTGAAAGTGATCAACCAGATGAGGGTTTGCTTTTCAGGCAGCAGCTGGGTTGATTCTAATTGCTACTTAAATGAGCCAAGTGCTACCCCTCTTCTCCCTCCCTTTTCTTCCAACATCCGTTCCTGCTCAGAAGCCTCCCATAAGGACTTGGTTATTCTTCTCTAGAATAAGGGAGCACAGTCCCCAGGCTGGAGGTATTTTATTAAAAAGGAAAAACATTCTGTGCCTGTCAGGACAATGGCCTCAGAGGCAATGCAGGGCTGGAAGAGAGCTGCAGGGTATGTGAACAGACAGTGCAAAGAGCTGGCAAATGCCAGGCAGTATCAGAGCAATTTCTTTGCCTTTAGCTCCCTTTGAAACACCTGGACATCTGCAATAAATTCCCCTGCAAAGTAAATCAACTCCGGCAATAGCACACAGGGCAGGGGAGGAGGTGAGAATTCCTGACAGAGCTGGAGGAGGGATTTTTTTTTTGAAAGATGTATGGCACAAAGTGGGTGAGTCACATAATACTTTGCTCTGGCTCAAAGTTGAAAGCATTAAGGAAACTAGCAGCCAGGAGAATGACTCTGGCACTTGCTTGTTTCTGTATCTGCTCCTCCAGTTAAAATGCCTTTCCAACAGCCTTGTAACACTTGCGGTGCCACCCCTGAGGAAGGCAGTGAGGTAGGGAGAAAGACAAGAGTCAGACAGACAAGGTAGAGAAAACCTCGAGGAAGAAACTGCATGGCAGGACACAGAAAGTAGAGGTGTCATTTTTCTCTGTGGTTACATATTTGAGGGGAAAAAAATCCATTTATGAATAACAAACTCTCAGGTATACCACTTTGAGCGGTTTGACAAAGAGGCATGAAGAGCTAGACTGACACAGCAGCGCCTTTCCAGGGCCTGGGAATCAGCTGCTCGAAAGCCTGACCAAGATGGCCTGTACTTGATTCGTGTTTGCTTTTGACTGTCATTTGAGAAGAAAAATGTCTGTAAGCCCACTAGTGAATTCACCTCGAGACTCCTGTACGCTGAGCAGCTTTCAGAGGGCTGAGGCAGAAGGCTGTGTAGGAATGCTGGTGTGCCATAGACCTGCCAGTGTGCGACTTACTACAGAGGACCACTGTAACGCGTTCACAGACTAGACAGAGTTTGAGGGTCTGGCTGAGGTCCAGCTGTTTACTCTGTCTCTCCCAGAAGGTCTCTGGAACCACAAGGAAGTACCAATCTTGACTCTGGGTCAGGCAGGGGAACAGCAGAGCTTAACATAGAGGTCAAATGGAATAACCAGAACAGGGCTGGGCCAACATGCAGCCATTTTTTGGATATTGGGAAACAGCCCACTAAAGATATCACAGAGCAGGACATCTGATACCTCAACAAGCCTTTCTCTAAATACAACATGAAGGGGCTACATCTGGCCGTCATACCGTCATAGATGGTACCAGTTCACTAAGCAGCAGTGTGAGACAGAGGGAATGGCAGATACTCACCATGGGCATTGGGGCATCTCTTCCCAAAATTACCACAGGATTTCTCACAGCAGAAAAAAGCCCTTGGTTTTCCAGTGTCCTTCAAAAGAACTCCATGCATCACATAGTATGTTACCCTGTTTATTCATGCTGGCAAGATAAGACACTGATCTTACCCTACTAGAATCTGTAGAAAACCAATATCCTGTGGTAAAGCTTCAGCCTTATGCTTCTTTTTTAATATAAGCTGTCATTACTGACTCACAATATTACCCAGATCTGTTTTACATGAGTCCTTGGCAAGACAATGTCAGCTGTACTTAATAAAGAGGGTCTGCATATATCGATTCAACAATATTGTAAAGGCTAAAGTGTCATCTGGTGTTACTAGAACATCAAACCTTCACATCAATGCAAGGCAAACATCAGTTGCTAAAGGACTGCCTTACCTGCTAACCCAGAAGAAAAAGCAGCATGTGAAATTTCAATCAAGAATCCAGGTCCCAACCTTTGAGCAAGAAATTGGTTTCCTCTGTGACCAATCTTCCATCCCCCAAGTTGGAATGGATGTTATGACCCTATGCTTACTTCGTAACAGCATCCAGTGCAGACTGGGTGTGTAATCCCTTCTTGGCCACACTCCCCTGGGGCACCCCTCTCCATCCCAGAGTCATTGAATGAAGCAGCTGTCGTAGGAAATTGGCTCTTCCCGTTCTGCTTCTGTGCAGGAGTCACTGGGTGCTTCTCATTGGATTTATTTATTCTCTATCTTCTTTTTCCAGCAATTCATGGAGAATTTCACTTGAAATAATACTCTCTTCTTCAGTTTTCATGAAGAGTGTATCAGCTGCAAAAAACATAGCTTTTGCCTCAATTAGCTGAACAATAATAGTTAGAGAGAGGAATTATGCCAGTTGTGAGAGGTCTGTAGCTTGAAAACATGATGAATGCTGCAGTTACAGACATCTACAAAGGCATTTGTATCAGTGCACTGGCCAAGCAGGCTCAATGCTTTGGCCCTGAATGGAGCAAAGATTAGGACCCTGTGGAAATGATAGCAAGAGATAACTAAAAACGTCTGATATATACCAGAAGGCAGTGGCTGATTAGCACCAAACAGCTCTAGTGCCAATACTTACTAATTGGACAGCTTTTCATTACAAATGTAGAGGTCTTTCAATATCATTGCATACCCAATCACCAACAGGTTTTATCTTCCTTTTAAGGACACTACATTTTGGGCAGAAGTCTCTGTGGCATCAGGGAAGCAAAAAATAGAGCTGATGAGTGATTTCTTGGTACCCAGGATGTTCCATCCAAAGCATCTCAGTTTGCACAGATGTTCTTCCAAGGCCAGGTTCTGTCAGCCTCTGCCTGGATTCCTTAGGATGTGCCTAGAAAGTAAGGCTTTTATCTACAGACCAGTACAAGAAGTGTGTCTACATGCAGGGTATAAACTAGCACAGGACAATCCATGAAGATGAATGCCAGGCAAGAATATGTACCATAGGCTCCCACCAGCTCTTCATAACCTGACAATCCACAGTGAACCTCCTGAGAACACCTTTGAACAAAGACACTGCTGAATACAGGAATCTCCCAGCTTGGAGTATGGTACAATTACCCCAAAATATGTTGGTTTGGGTCTGATTCAAGCCAAAGGTGCTATTCTGGACACACACATACAAATCCCCATGAAATAGAAATGTCACTTTTTTGGCCAGGTCTCCCACTGAGGCAAATCAGAAGTGAAATAGCACTGAAGCTAGACATGGAGACCTCCTGTAGCAACATAAAGTGTCTTGGTTTGGAACTCCATGTGCACCCTGCCCCAGTGTCTTTGGGGAAGAATCTCATTTGTCCTTACATTCCTGACCTACACTATTATAGACCTCAGCCTGCTTCTTTTGCAGCGACCTTTTAAAGGGGCTGAGTTAAATTGTCCAGAGATGTCAACAAGTTGTGAGAGGCAGGCTCACACTGGCAGCAATTACCAGAGGGCAATGATCAATGGGGGTCTTTTGTTAGCATTACAGGATCACTATTGACTCAGGAAGGAAATGCCCCCATGGTTTAAGGCTGAGCTGAAATGGACAGGCAGCCTTGCCCTTGGCTGCTCACAAGCCACTAACCTACACTTATCTCATTAATTATTCCTGTCCAAATGGCAGTGATCATTATGATCCACAATCAGCTGAGGAAGAAGAGGTCACAGGAAACACAGAGGCTCCATTTACCAATCCAGGACACGCATCCTCTCTCCTATTTGCATCCGGACTATTGTTTGACTCCGGAGCTGTTCCTTTGACAAACAGGTAACACATGACAGCCACACCAGCCCTCTGCAGAAAAAATTGATAGAGCTGACATGTTTTTCCACTTATGGAAGCAAACCTACAAGGCACAGTGACCTTGCTAATTGTGTAGATGGGGAGAGGGGAGTAGTCTTCATATTCCAATGCACCCAGATTGCTTTGATCCTCACATACTCCTATTCCAAACAACGGCCAGGGCCATCAATGGTTTACAAGATGCTTGATGCACAATCCCATTGCTTCAGAAGTATAGTTTGTGCAAGGGAATTTATAGGAAGAAAAGACATTTGACAGAAATAAAAGACATTTGAGGGATAAGGGCTTATGGATGAAAGGATGGAGTCTCCTATTAAAGTCACCTTACACTGCTGAGGGATAAATCACTCCCTTTAACATATTGCAGCCTGTTGTAAAGGCAGATGATTAGTATGACTGAGAATCAAACCACACTCTGTTCTTACCCCCCACTGTGTTATTTTTCTCCCTTGCACTGAATTGTTCAAGCCACAGCATTTTAAATCGAGCTCTGATTTAAGAAAGGGAAGAATATACAAAAGGAGCAGTATATTCCAAACACAGCCTGCCCTTCAAGCTTAGCGCTCCGCAGCCACTTCAGAAAGAAGAAAATCATGAGCCCCTGAGGAAACCTTACAATATGCACTTGCAAAGTGAAGTTTGCCACGTGTATCCAGCTGAGAAAGGAAAACTCCCCAGCACCTCTGCTCAACACCCTGAGCCCTGGGGGGGAATGCATTTGCAGAACAGTTGCTGTGCCCCAGTCTACCCTGCTAACTAACCAGGGAACAGCAGACAGCCTTAGGAGTTTCAAAATATAAAGGAAGGCCCCTGCCAGGAAGCTATTTCCTTCTCTAAGCTGCATTTGTGCAGAGGGGGTTTTTCCCCCCTGCTCCCCTTAGGGGGTATACAATATGAAAAGAAGGGGCTTTCAACATCTGCTCTACATTTTTGTTTTCTTAACTCCGCTGATTTTTTTTCAAGATCCTTACTCAGAGCCTATAGCTGACGCAGTCCGCATTTTCCTGACAAGCAACTGTCAGACCTGGTACTGTCTGTTGAACAGGAATGCCATCAGCCTTTCATAAAAGCATTTGAAGTGGAGAAGATCCAGCATTTACAGACTGGGTTTAAGGCAGACTCCACTGCACCAAAAGCACCCTACGATTTTCTTCAACAGCCCCAAGAAGTGACTGAGCAGAGATTTAAATGGTTCTTTGCTACGGAAGTCTCCAACAGCAACCAAAGTGGGAGATGACAGAAGAAGAGGGGATGACCATGTGCTCTGAGGAGCTGCACTGGTTTTCAAATACTCCCCGCTCCATGCTCTTCCAGCAAACAGTCAAGGGAGTTTAGCAACTGTCATTGTACTGTTACAGCATCAGTCTAAAAACACCAGTTGGGATATGTATTAGCCGGCTAAAAATGGTCCCACATGTGACCCTACCATCCTCCTGGGTCAGGGCTAGGCTGACCAAACACTGTTTTTTCTGTTTGAGAGAAACCTTTTCTCCCTCCTTTGCTCCCTGGAGAGCTGGCTGTGTGAGAGATGAAGTAAAATCACCACAAGCAAGACTGGCATCTTTTGTTCAGGGCACAAGCATCAGGGATTCACATCATTATCAATACTACTACTGCAAAGAACTTGTATTCAGCAAGAGATGATCCCTTTCCCAGCCAGCTTCCAGACACAGAACACTCCCTCAGATAACACTGAAGGGGAGCAGAGACGGAAGAGGAAGGCAGAGAGGGCACTTCGCTGGGACTAAGGATGGCTTCTGCCACCGCAACAGCCACTCTGCCTCATCAAGATCTGTTTAAGTACATTTCCATAGGCTGTGATTGACATCAGTGATCTCAACAGACACCTCTGGAGAGCACTTCAAACTGAGGGTGGGTAAACGGCCAAGTTACATGTAAGCAAATCTATATAAATCATATTAATAGCTAGAAGCTGGCGGAGGCAGCCATGGTGGATGGTGGGAAGCCTTGTTGTCTGACAGGGCAGCCTTAGCCAGCTCCTCTACCCTGGCAGAGGAGAGGGGCCACCAGCACAGCTGGACAAGCTATGGCCCCCCACTAAAGCCCTAGCAGAGAGTGGTCACTTCCCCATCAGCAAGCGCCCATCAGCGAGATGGGGCAAAACCTCAGCCATGCCTCCAAAGCCGTGCTCTGTTGCACCCCGCACATCGCTGCGCCTGTTTACATAAAGCCATTGTTTTCCTTTGCAGAAAGAATGCTGCCCATCTTTGGAGGCAGACGTGTTTATCAAGACGTGTATCTCGAAGCCTGACATGAGATCCACGGCCTCTGGTGCAGCTGAAAACCAGTCTGTCAACACCTTGGAGAGAGTGAGCCAGTGGGATCGGCGGGGGACCAGCCCGGCCAGGGGCCCTGCCAAAACCTACAGGAGGAGGGAAAGTCAAACTCAAGCCAAACAAACCTTTTCCATCCACTCTGCTCAGTATCTGGCGGTGGCATCCAAACCACAAATCAGCCAGTTCTTACGTGAAAGGAGAAGCCTTTTCATTATCATTTGAACTCCCCCCACCCTTCTCCATTTGGAGAAGTGCTCTGCCCATAAGCCCATGAATATATCACTATATTAGGCCTGAAAGTTTATGTCAGAGGGATGTTGAAGCCCTACCATGCTGAAGGTTGCCCGCTTAGGAAATAGAACACCCTCTGAGGGATCACTGCTGCACTTGATGATCAGTCTGAATGTAAAAATACCGAGGGGCAGAGTAAATCCTTCAAGCAGAGACCTGCTGGAGAGGGAAGTGGGTGATCACAGGTTAAAGAGACTTTTTGTTAATGCTTTCAGACTCCATCTGCTGCTCCTGAGCTGCAGCGACGAGGAGGATGGTTTCTGGGAGAGCAGAGGGTCATGGAAACACCCATCAGTGAATGAAGTCACCCACCGTCCCTGGGGCACTGGTACATCTGCATGCCATGATGGGCTCTTCCACCTCATTTTCCAGAAACACCAGCTCTGGAAGCAAGAAAGGGAAAGACAGGGAATTTGCAGGCAACTCATTTCACAGGCCCAAAAGGAATGAGAAAAAGAAGGAAGAAAAAAGAAAAAGAGAAACAAAGAAATCCTGCTTTCCAGTGAAAAGCAGTTCCTCTGAGTTACATGGAAAATGTTGCCCATATCTGTGCAAAATTCCACCAGACATATTGCTTATCTGGTAATCATCAGTCAATTACATTCTCATTCAACTAAACTTCCTGAAGAAGAGCAATCTCCAAATCACCTCTTGCATAAATCACTCTTCTCCACAGCTCTTCACCCCAGCACCTTCCCAACCCTTCTCCTCCCTGAGGCTCTGAGGCACAGGGTAAGGTGCCCAGAGGAAGCAATTGGGCAATTGCAGTTCTCCCACGGGGGACACATAGCCAGCATTCCAGGAGGCTCTTGTCCTTGAAGCCTGCAAAAATGGCAAAAGGATGGAGAAGGGCACACACACAAAAGTGACACAGCTTTCACAATTACCTAGGGGAAGATTATGGTTGGATGTGGACAGATACCGTCCCAGCCCTCATGCAGTTTTAGACATCCATGAAGATGGATTCCAGGATGGAAACCCTACCTTCTCAACCCTTTGGAAAGCCACTTTTCATTCAGGGCACCTCAACCTTCCTGCTTCTGGGTGTATGATGGGAACACATACCCACCACTCCTGATCCGCAGGGAAAGCATAATTCCCTAGCTTATCCACTGAGATGGTATGTCCTAGCCCCGAACATGCTAATTGCCCTTGAGCTGTGCTTCTTACACTTAATGTAAGGCAATTTTTTATGTGCTCTTGATTGTTGTTTCTCTTCTGAAGCTTCCTGTTGCTCTTTAAATTGTGACATGGGTACAGCAACAAGCAAATCCTTATTCTTCCTCACTCATTGGCACACAGAAGAAGCTGGGCAGGAGGAAATCTTGTGACATCTGATATCACTGGTGGGATCTAAACAGACATAAAGATGCAAGAAAAGACATCCACTGGGCTTGCAGGCTTCTCACCTTTGGGCCACCAAGTTTTTCTTGCCAAGATGAAAGTAGAGAGCATGGGACTAAACTTGCTAGTTTGCAGTATCCTATTCCCAGTGCAACTGCAAGATGGTTTCCATACTTAGGGTCTCCCAAACACATCTAAGCCTTACCTAAGCCTGAACGGATGGATCTAACATGCCCAGGGAGAAACATTTCTGAGTTCAGGCTCATAAGAAAGAAAACTTTCTTGGATCACCCATAACTCATGGTTTTGGTTATTTTCCAAAACAAAAACCCCAAAGAAACATTTTTTTTCCCTTCTGCTCCCCCTTCCGCTCCCCCTTCCTGCAGCTCAGTTTCAGCATCAACCACAGCATTCATTCCCATGTCCTGTTCAAGAGCTGCAACTTATGATGTTCACACCAACTGAACTTCTGTTTATAACCCCACAGCTGGTCACGATGAGAGGGGCTTCCACTTTCAAAAACAAGCATCTGCCTCTTGCTCTGATTTTCCACTCAATACGTAGGAAAAGTATAGCAACAGGACCATATTATCAAAAAAATACCAGAAAAATTTTTCCCAGAGTTTATCCAGAAACTTTCCAAACACTGTGCATAAGCTTCCACAAGAGGCTTTACGTTGGCAAAGAGATAAAGAACACAGTGGGACTGATTTCCTAAACGGGCTAAGTCAGCACCATTCCCTTGACTTCATTCACATAGTGTAAGTCTGGCCTGAGATGTCTAAGCCACAGGCACCATGATCAAGAGCTAAATCAGAGCCTGCAATTCCCAACAGTACTTCTTGCAATAGGAATCTTTGCTGGAACTGCCAGGTCTTGGTGCTTCCTGAAGTACAAGTAATTACTGGGGATGTCAGGAAAAAAATCCTCTGGGATACAACCATGCACGTTCCTACTTTGGCACACCAGGCACACCTTTGCAGGGAGCCTGGCTCACTTTTCAGTGTAACAAAACACTGAATGTCTGCCTTCCAGGATGATATTGTGTGCATGTAGATGACAGTACGAGCAAAATGTCAGACTAGTCATTTTATCGGGCTGGTGAAGAATGAGGCTTGCAATGTCCAAACTATAATACGTTTTCCTTTGGAAAGTTCACATCAGCACCAGTGATCAAAATGATCAAAACTGCTTATCAACTGTGCTTACAATAAGCACAGAGCATCTCTGGAGCAGAGGCCTTTCTTTGCCCGTGCTGCATATCATCTGTGTTATCAGTCTCTTCACTGTAGGCTCACAGTGAGGCTTGTTATGATCCCTCTGCATCCAGAGGGCAATGCACCAAGGCTTGAAGGAGGATGAGAAAGCAGCTGAGCTCCTTTGCCAAATGTTTCCTGTTTCATTTGTTTCTTTGTTTTGAAAAAGGGATGAAAGGATCTGTCTTAAATGTCATGTATAGAGACCCTGCCTCCGAAACCACTGTAGTGCTCCTATTCAGCCCCAAGAATCCCTCTGCTCAATGGCCTTTTATCTCTGGATCACTGACATGACAGGAACTGCGGTTACCATGTCACTGGCAGCTATTGCAGGCTCGGAGGGATCAGGACCTTCAGCCACAAGTTGTGGACTCCATACATATTCACTGAGTCTGCTAAACTCCATGATCATTCAGACCCCAAAATGCAATGTTGGGAATGCACCCACCTTCCCTAGCACAGCATTTACATTATCCCATATGCATGAAATCTAAATATTTAACCTTTTTTTTTTACAGTGTTAGAAGAAATAATTTAGATTTCCAAGAATGTATTTTGTGTTTAGTGAGCTACGGTCTTGCAAGAGCGCTGTGAAACCACTGACAAATGAATTGGGTCTCTTTTACCTGCCCTGGCCTACAACTCACTGTTGGAATGGCTCAGATCACTTCTTTCTGAGAGTTCTGTTTATCCTGGTATTGTGTGTTTCAGCTTGTCACTTCCTTGCAGTTGGTTAAGTCATCTCATCAGGCGTATGAGCAGGTTACTGATGAAAATGCCAACAGAAAGCAACTGGGCAGATTTGCCTTTTGCAGCCATTTGGGGTCCCAAAACTCCATCACGAGTGATACTGAGGAGAACTCAAAGAAGTACCAAACCAGACAAACTGGAATGGTTAGAACACTCAACTGAAAACACACTCCCCTGTGTATTCAGCTCCAGTTTGTGCACCCATTGCCCGCTTTGTGTTAACAGCTCTCTTTCGAACGAAAAGCGGAGTTTGCAAGACCCCCACGATCGCGTCTGCATCCAGATGACAGTAAGAGAGCCCGTAGCTTTTCCGGCATTGTCTCACTGTTTCCTGCGAGGGAAGTGATGTGAGAATCTTCCCAGGCCAACTACAGTCATTTCCCAAAATCGCCTTGGTCCTTTTCAAGCTGTAGAAATGGGGGTGGGAAGGGGCTCAGGCTAAAACAATGGGGTATGGGCGTGGAAATATTACAGGCTTTTTCCTTCAGAGCAGCTCGGCTGCCCCAAACCCAGGTTTTCATCGGCTTTCCCACTGTATTCCACAAACCCGGCCAGCAGAGCTCGGATGAAGACAAATACCTGCTCAAACCTCACGGCTCCTCCGTCCTTGTGCCCCGTCCCCCTCCACCGAGCCCGCCCGCGGCGGGGAGCCCGGCCCGGCGGGGCCGCCCTCTCCGCGGTGTCTGCTGCCCCCTGGCGGCCCCATCCAGGCACCGCGGAGCGTGGGGGCCTCGACATACGTGTACGTACATACGTGCGGTGTGTCCATGCAGAGGCATGTGCACCCATGTACATTTGATATTTGTATCTACACGCACACATACATACGTACATATAAATATACACGCATATGTATACATACATCTATAAACATATAGCTATATACATAGATGTGTGTGTATGTGAGTGTGTGTATATATGTATTATATATGTGTCCCGGAACAAGAAATTTCCCATCCGAGCCCACCCCTGTGGTTTTTATAGCTTTAAAGACATACAGCATAAGATTTGGGGAGCATTTAACAACACTGCATAATATCTCAAATCAGGCACAAACAACACCTAACGATGGACACATGCCCCCTCCCCCCCCCCCCCCCCCAGGCTGAGCAAACACATCTTCTGCGTGTAAAGAAACAATCCGGATCACAGCAGTAACCACAACCCAAGATGTGTGAGGTTTGTTCAAAACCCTCATTTTTCTTTGTTTTCTTGTTGGTTTGTTGCTTGGTTGTTTTGGTTTTGTTAGGTTTACAGCTCCCCCCTTCCCTTTCTTTCCCCCGCAGGGAATTGTTTTCCCTTGCTGAATTTGCAGATGTGACACTGTGGGAAAGACGCCGAGCTGTACTTTGTCCCGCTCTGTTGCCCTCGGCATGGATCTGGCTGTTTTCCGGCCAACATTCCTGCACAGCCCCTTAACTTCACAAAAAGCTGAGGGTTGAGGTGGGGAATTTCAGAGTGTCACCACTGCATGCAGACAGCCCGTGCTATAGAAACAAACAAACTGCGCGGTACAAGCAATTTAAAGTCACAATTCTTGGACTCGCTATGAAAACAAAGCAGACCCAAAACCACAGGCTCAGTGCTCAAAACCCTGAGGGTGTAAAGTGTTCTGAATAAAACCAAAAGACAGAGGTGTCCAAGAGCAGGCCAGAAATGAGGGAATATGGGAGAAGGTCTGGGAGAGGCTCCAGAGCAGAGGTTTAGGAAGAGGAGGGGAGAAAATGGGTAGGAAGGCCAGGGGCCAGAGCTCTGCGGTGACCCTAAGGAGCTCACCAGGCATGGCATGTGTTTCACCACAGGGCCTGCTCCCCACCCAGCGCAGGCCCTGGGAACGAGCAGTGCACTGGGAAATGGAGGAGGGAGGACCGGTTCTGCACAGGGTCAATTATTTCCGATTATTTAGGGATGGGAAAGGGGATTCTTTCCAAGGCCTGTGGGTAATCAGGCCTGTGCACTGAAGCGTGGCGTTTGTTTCTCCATGTTACCATAGCAGGTATCTCCCCTTGCCTGTGGAGCCATCTCTGTTTTCCTGAGCCCTTCCCAGCTCAAAGCCCCTTTCCCTTCTCACCAAACTATGCGGTCATTCCTTGAGGGAGCGAATTCCAGCCAGCTATTCTCTCGGGAACCTTCCTTATTAAGAGAGAAACCACAAGCCAGGGAGATCTGGGATGGGAGGAGAGAGAAAAAGGGATCAAGCTTGTTTAGAAGCAGCAGCTAGACAGCTGGGAGACCTTTCAGTTGGTTTATGTTTCTGTTTGGGCTGTGCTTTACAATCTCAAATGAAAACAAATCAGGATTGTTTCCTCTCTCTTGGAATGTCTGTTTAGGATTTTAAAGGAGAGGGGGAACTCCACATGGGTTCTCAGGGATTGCTGCTTCTCCAGAGCCTGCAGTCTCTTTATCCCCCTGCTAACCTCTCCTGCACACACGTGCGCACACACATGCTTAGCCCCACAACACAGAGAGATTCATTAAACTGCCCTGTCAGTGGCTGAACAGTCAGCTTTTCACCCTTCTCTTGGAAAGAGAAAGGTTTTTCAAGTGTTAGATCACTGCAGGATAAACCATTGTGGACCACCACACCATTACCATCTATTTTAGGGTTTTTTCCAAGTCACAAAAGCAGAATAAACACCTAAACAAAGAAAAAGTAATTTCCTTGCTCCATTCCAACATCACCTTTATTTTTTTACGTGATAAATTCTAAATGCAGAGTACTGAATTCAAACCCCTTTCTGCATACACGAGCACTCAGAATCGGTCTCAGCCCAACTCCAAGAGGCACTCGCGGATACGGAGCGTGATTGTGCCCTTGTGCACCGTGGTGCCTCTCTGCCCCGTTAAAAACTGTTGAAACGGCAAACTGTACCCCGCGGCCTCAGAGTGCTTCGTGCGCTAAACTACGCTGAAACAGCTGAAAGAAGGGACCGCGAGCTCCGCCGGGAGAGGGGACAAATGCAAATCCCGCGGAAGCGCAATGGAGCGGGCGGCAGGACGCGAGGGGACCGGCGGCGACAAGGGGAGGACGGGGCTCGCTGTGCCAGCACCAGGGCTTGTGGGCAACAATAAGCAGTGACTCGAGCGAGCCTCAGGGACGTTCTTTAGGGGACAGTGTTCCTTTTCACTCGTGTGTCGGTTCTCCGAAGGTGCCCCAACGCCGCTGCCCCCCAGCAGCCCCATCGCCCGCTCCAGCAGCGGCGGCTCCGACCCCAGCGTGCAGAGGCCGGGCAGGGAGAGCCGCTCTCTAGCTGTCACGGCAATATCCCCGTGAAGCGACTCGCTCCGGTGCCCTGCCAGGGAAGGAGGAAAACCCGCGCCGGAGCTGGCTTTCTTTGTGTAATTAACTTCAATTAAGCGCGGCTTCCCCTGGCCAAGGAAGGGACAACCGCTGGGTGCACAGTTCAGGGCGGGCAGGGCAGCGGAGCTCCCATTGCCCGCGGGCTTCGCTACCCATTTTATTACAAGTTTTTGCGCCGGGACGACGCGGACAAAGTGCTGAAACGCAAAAAGCAAACCCCAAGTGGCGCGGCCATCCCTGTTCCCCCGCTACCAGCCCGGCCGCGGCGGCCCGGGGGTATTTCCAGCAACCCCGAGCGCCAAAGCCCGGCGCAAAGCTCCGCGGCGGAGCCGCGTCCCTGCATCCCCGCTGCCTCCGCCTAGCCGGGTCGCCCCGCGCCGCTGCAGCGCCCAGCGCAGCCACGGGGTGGCGCTCGCCGCCACCATGCCCCCCCCTCCCGGACGCCCCGCTATTTGCATGCGCCGTGCGGATTGGTCAGCGTCATCACTCGTAATTTTGACGTCAAAGACCCGCCGGCCAATGGCTCACGGGCGCCCCGCCATTGGCTGGCGGGGGGGATGTCAATCAGGCGGTATTTGCATACCGGGCGCGCCGCCGTGGGAGCGGGGCGCGGAGCGGGGGGGCTCGGGGGAGACGCGGCGGGCACACGGGGTCACTGCGCGTAACAACGGCGCCGTCCGTTAGCGCCCATCCCTGCGTGTGGCTGTGCAGCGCACCAGCTCCCTGTCCGCACGTGTAACTGATGAGGAACTGCGCCCGCCAGGCGCTCACACCGGCGCTGAAGTACGCGCCCGCGTGCGTGTCCGTGCGGGGTTAAGCGGGGGCGAGACCCTGCGATCGGCTCCTCCACAGGAGGTGAAGTCCTAGGGCACCACACACCCCCCCGCCATCCCGCCCGGTCTGTTCGCATAGCATCTCCCCGCGGGGCGTGAGTCGGGGCAGTAGGAGTCCCACTCCCCCCCGCAGCGTTCCGGCCTCTCCCCGCACCAAGGCCGCGGGAGAGCCCTGCACCAGAGAGTGCTCCTCCGGTGGGGCACCGCTGAGCGTGGCTCCTACAGCGGGAAATGCGATCCCGAGTACAAGCACCCTGCAGCCGGCCGCTCACTGCAAGCACGGGAAGCGGCGCTTGAGAGCGAGAGGGCTCCGGGCTTACCCCGGCCCCGCTGTACACAGCGCCCGCTCGGCTCCCCGAAGCTGCCGAGACACCGTGCGTCACCCCCCGGCGCTGTCCGTCACTCTACCCCGCCTCCGGCGTCACCGTCGTCGAGCACCAATCAGCCGACGGGCCGGGAGAGTGCGGGGACGGTGATTTACGCTCTTAGGGACGCGACTGGGGGAAAGGCAGAAGCGCTACGGCGGGACCTGATGAACCGGCGCCGGGGCCACACAGGGGTCCCGCCCCCCGCCGCGGCCCGTTACTTAGGGGAATGAATCTGGTGAAGGGTCTTAAGAGGAACGGCTGAGGGAACTGGGTTTAGTCTGGAGAAGGCTGAGATGGGACCTTATCGCTCTCTAAAACTACCTGAAAGGAGGTTGTAGTGAGGGTGTCTGTCTCTTCTCCCAAGTAACAAGTGATAGGAAAAGAAGTAACAGCCTCAAACTGCACCAGGGGACATTTTGACTGGTTATTAGGGAAAATTTCTTCACCAAAAGGGTGCTCAGGCGTTGAAACAGGCTGCCCAGGGCAGTGGTAAAATCACCATCCCTAGAAGTGTTCAGAAACCATGTAGATGAAGCCCTCAGTGACACGGTTTAGTGGTGGATTCGGCAGTCCTGGGGTAAAGGTCTTTTCCAACCTAGTTAACCACACGGCAAGCAGAAATATCAGCGGCAGCTCCGCGCAGAGCACGCAGTGAAGCAACTCCGACCCCGCTCAGCTCCAGCCGAGGGCCACAACGCAGCTGTTTTAACGAGGGCACCAAACCAGCCCCAGGTGTGCCCTGACTCTCATTGCCCTTATTCACTGCAGAAATAGAAGCCGAGCAGCCTCCAAGAGGGGTTGGGTGACATCACAGGGGAGGGTCTGTTTCATCACCGATGGGGGGGTACCGAGGTCTGTAGACGTGGTTCCCCCCGCAGCACGGCCGGGTGTTGGATTTCCGCGGCGGCGGCGAGCTGATGCTTTAATTGCCCGAAGCAGCTCTATGTTTTCCCCTCCTTTTCCTTTTTTCCTTGTAAATAAAGTAAACACAAGAGGGCGTTTCGAGCCTTTGATCCCCGCTCTGTACAGTAAGGAAAACAACCCGTGAACTTCAAAAGGGCTGGAGGCATTCTGGGGTTAATTTCGCTTCCTAAACTGCTGAACACGGCAATAAATCATAATTTCCCTCCCCTCCAGGAAAGCGTTAATCGGAGGAATATGTACCCAAAAGCGCCTTTCGCCATTGGCAGCCTTTGAGGCAGCGTAGGCTGTCGTCTGACGGATCAGACTTCTTGCGGGAGATATTATAAATCAAGAGGTTTAATAAATCTTTGGAGGCGACGGCTACGGAGGGGTCGGGGCGGGAGCGGGGGGGTGTCCCCGGCAGTAATGTGGGTACCGTGAAAATTCACTTCCTCGCAAGAACTCCATTAAGTAAACCTAACACCGAAATGTTGTCTGGCAATCTGTCTTGAAAAGGTTACAGTGTGTTAAAGATTTGGAAAGCTCCATAAAGCAGTAACGATTATGAAGTACAGCTTAAAGGTTTATCAAATGACTTCCCATGCAGGGGCAATCTTCAAACCGAAGGCAAAACCCGAAGCCTGTGATCTTTGCAGCCCTAGCCCATAAATGCGTTTGAGGAGGGATTCTGTTCTCTGCCGCTTTAGAGTATCACTTCCCTAACACGTAATTTAAATCTACTTTTCAGGAGTCGGTTTCTGGTTGTAAAACTAATACCGGGCAATTAGACGTGGTGCTTTAAAACCGCGTCGAGATAAGCGTGGTACGAAGGGGCACGCACCCAAAACCAGGGGGTGAACCTGTCCCTGAAGAGTGGAGAAGCATCCCCTAAATCTGAGCTTAGGAGCCTGGGGAGACAAGCCCGTGCTGTGACCGGCACCGGCAGCCTGGGGAGTCCCGCCGGGGCCGTTGCCGGGAGCCGCGGAGGCGCCTCCGGGCTCTCCCCTCGGTGGTTTCCGTCCAGGGGCTGCCCCGCCGTTCCCTGCACACGCAGAGGCACAGACCGGCTCTGAATTACCCGGGTGTTTTCAAAGTGGGTTCTTTGATCTGGCAAAGTGTCAGAGTCCCGAAAGCCGGGACTCAAATAACACGTCGTTACGGCAAACAAATTTCTGCAGTCAGCTTTATGGCTTTATTGTCTATGGCACGAATAAACTCGAGGAATTAGCAGGTTAGGGAGGAGGGGGGGGGAAGCAGAAAGCTCGCCTGAAATAAAGCACACATCTGTTTTCAGGAGAAAATATGGTAAAAAACACACACGGAGACAAAATCCGGCTGTACGGACAGGGGCAGCACCGTCTGCCAGCTCTGAAGTGGCCCTTAAGTGGATATTTACATTTACAAAGGGTTTTCAATCAGTCTTTTTATAATAATCTGTGTTGTGTGTATTTTGCGAGACACACATACCGACAAAAAAAAGCTTAGTGTGAGTATATACAGTGGTACGTTCACGGCTCCTTTTGCATGTGCAAGCAGGCGCACTTAAAGCAGAGACTACCACAAAGTTTACATAGGGGTAGCTTTTTATGGGCTTGTGTATTAATAGTCTCTAATAAAATAAAGCTTACTGTGTATGTGTGTGGTTTGAACCGTCCAGTTCTCAGTCTGTTAGATAGCCGGGCCGGGTAGTATCAAAGGGGGCATATACATATACCCATGAACATGTATGGATAAATCCTTAGACGTCTGTGTTTGTGTGCACACGCACCGAGATATAGTTTCTGACCTGAGAGAACAATATATCATCTCTGATATTTCAAAAAGTGCGGGTTTTTTTATGGCTAAAATGTTTTGTGAGCCTGCACAACCGGAAATAATGGATTTTCTATGAGATATTAAGAAAAAAAGCTCTTTTTTTTTTTTTTTTTTTTTTTGCTTTTTTTTTTTTCTTCTTCTTTTTTTCTTTTTTCCCCTGAGAACTCTTTAGAAGTTTGGAAAATAAAATCCCGGAGATTTTCGAGGGCATTAAATCGTTTCGTTCCCTGATTGCGCACAATCGGGTAGGTTCGCGCACATGCTCCACACACACGCTCCACACACGCGTGCTCCCCTTTGTAGAGGAATTTCCATCAAACCCGTGAAAGGAAGCCGGTGGGTGTTAAACGATACTATTTAGGAGCTTTTCATCCACAAGCTTAGTTTCCCTTAGGTTTTGCGTACATATCTAATTTATACGTATTTTATAAATAGATATTTTACGTGGGTGTATGTACGTTATACATGCATGTACATATACATTTCATGTAGCAAGAAATGTAGAGAAGTTGGCTTGAGCCCGGGCTCCTGGGAGCTAGGCGGTCCCTACGACGCCAGCCAGCGGGCTCGGTAGCAGTTCCTCCCGCTGCGCCGAGAGGCGCGGAGCAGCCGCATGGTGGAAGCGGCGTGTGTGAGAGGTAGCCCCGTATTTGGCCGGGACCCGGGACGTTCGAACTTCATTCCCTACTGCAACCCACAGCTTCCATGCTCTTTAATAAGTCCAAATATTTACCCTTTAGAAAAAAGCTTTCTGTGGGTGCCCGAAGGCCGGTAACCTTCGACAGGAGCCGTCACACAACACTTCCCGGTAACGGACCACAGTGCGCGTACATCTAATTTATTGTGCTAAAAGTTATTGCAAGGGCTACGGGAGGGGGGCTGCGGGCTACAAATAAGAGTTTTGCCATTGAGCGGAAAACGCCGCCCTTAGGTCAGCCAGGCAAAGCCACGGGGTATCCAATCCGACCCCATCATCCATTCCACGGGCGGCCGCTTTCATGCTTTTTTTGGGGGGTGGGGGAAATACAAAAACGAGGAAAAAAGAAAAAAAACCTCAAACAAAAACCACCGGATGCTGCAACGCGATCCCCAGGTAATAAGGCAGGCAGTATCTTGCCAGCGTATCTCCTAAAGCGAAACGTTTCCCCTAAATTCCCTCGTCACGAAATCGTTCCCGATTAAATGGGGGAAAAGGGAAAACTCCCTCAGCCCCCGCTGTCAGCGATACCGGTGCCGATCCGGGGGCCTCGGGAACCCCGGGCTGGGTCTGGGGTACCGCGGGCTGAATTGAGCCCCGCCTCGGGTGGGAGCAGCCCCGGAGTCTTTTAAACCGGGGGTCCGGTTCGGGCTAGCAAGGGGGGGACATTTCCAGCATCACCAGCGGGCGGCAGCTGCCCGGCAGCCGCAGCAGCACCTGTGGGGGCAGAGCGGAGGAAGCCCGGTGGGATATTACCCTGTTTATTTTCCCTTTGATCCGTAGGAAATAGGTCCTGCACTGCGTGACCCATTAAACTAATAAGATTATAAAGATCAGCGAGAGGGGATAGGGTCGCTAATGGCTCCCATCTGGGCCAGGTTTCGGCTAGGGGATATTAAACACGGCGAGGCAGCGGGCTTGGGTTACAGAGCCGAGGCGGGAGCGGCGGCCGGGACCACACATCGCACCAATTAGCGCGGCGGGGCGGAAGGGCCCGGGGGGCCGGAGGGGCGGCAGCGGCGCGGCGGGACCGAGGAGAGCCCCGCCCCTCATGCATATGCAAATAGACACCGCCTCTATGCAAATCACCACGGGCGGTCCGGGAGGCGGTGCCCGGCCCTTATTTCAATAGCCCCGCCCACAGCGTGACGCATGCGGGGCGCTCCACCAATGAGAATGAGCGCGGTCTCAGGTTGCGCACGAGCGCGCCCCCGCTCCTCCCCGCCCCCCCAGGGCGCGCCCACTGCCCGCGCCGCCCGGCCAATAGCAGCGCTGCATGCAAATGAAGAAGGGGCGGTGCGCACCCCGCTGCCGCTGATTGGGCGCGCGGGAGCCAACGCGCGCTGGCCCCGCCAAACGGGGCGGGACGGCTCGCTATTGGCCGGCGAAGGGGGAGGGGCGGATGACGCTCCAGGGGCGGGCTCTTCGCTCCGCCCTCCCGCCCCGCCCACGCGGGCGGTGCGGCACCACCCGCCGGGGGGAGCGCCTCCTCCTCCATCCGCCGGCCCGCTAATGGGCAATTAGCGGCGGGCGCTGCAGGGCGGCTGCGCCCCCGCCCCGGCTCGGAGCCTGCCCCAGCGCGCGGCGGCTCGTAAATCCCCGGGAAGCGGGTGGCGGCCCCCCGGAGGGCGGGTGGTCGAGATAAGGCAACAAGGGCCGGGTTTAAAACACCGGGCTCGTCCCTTCCCCTCCCCCTTCGTGTGCTACGGGGAAAACCAGCATCAAATTGTGACTACGCGGTGCATAGAAAATGTGCCGTTAACGAAACGGCGCCCTCGAGCCGCCAAAGTCGCGTCTAAGCGCCAATTAAAGAGTTCCCCCTTCCCCCCGCCGTTTTTAAATGAAGTGAAAAGCACTGGAACTATTCGCTCTAGGCAGTGGTGTGCTGCTTAAGTGCCCGAACTTGGCCTCGCCATAACTCAAGTGATAATCTGCTGTGATTTAAGCTGTGTCTTGCCGCAAGCGATTTTCTAAGTGTTTTCGTCGGTCACTTTTAAAACGAAAATCTCTTGGTGGTCAACGGAATCTTAAAGGCACCGGTTTAAAGTGTTTATTCCTAGGTAGCAGCTTAAGAATAAAAAACATCTGACAGTATAATGTGTATATATTTGTGAACAATCGTTCTTCACTCTTCTTTACCCTTTTTTTACTGTTTATTGCCTTTTTTACTGTTCTTTAACTTTTTTGTTTTTACAGTGTGTCTCCTACCATTGACACCGCATTTCACGAGTTGTTCTTAGCTACGTTTCCTGAATACGCACGAACTGATCTCTGATCTGAAAACTTAGGGGAATAACACAATATAATTTCAGGGTGTACTGTGCCTTCGGAGCTTACCGCAGAGCTGGCGAAGCCAACGCATAGATAACATCTAAAACCCTTATAATGTCAGCAAAAACCTCTTCACAATTAGTATGTGAGAGTGGTTTGCAATGTACCGCTCTCTATTCTTGAAGGTTTTTTGCAGTATTTGTTCTGAATACAAAGTAAAATCCTTGTCGTGAGTTTGGTTAAGCTTCACGGCGTGAAACCGGCGGTTCAGGCACGGGAAAGTTGGGGCTCTGGTTTTGTCACCGCTAATGGAGTGAGCGCTTGCTATTTACCCCGACTTCTGGGATAAGGTGTCTACAACTTCTGCAAAAATACGGACAACGTCTCTGCTTCAGGATCAAGCAAATGAAAAAACGAAATACCCATCTAATGACAGATGAATCTAATGAAAAATGGAGGGAGCGATATGGGATGCTGGGTATGCCTCGTTTTCAGGGCTCAGACATGGGCAGAAGTACACCTAGTACGTGGTTTCAGGACGTGATGTTACAAAGCCAAAGTCTTCTGCATTCGTATATTTGATGTATGAAGTTCCCCCAGTGCCTGAGAGAAGCAAGAGCAAGTCTGCAATTAATGTCTTTCTCTGTTTGACAGCATGCCTTCGGGGGAGTTATTTTTAAATTAAAAATGAGTGTCACTTCAAAATATGCAAATACTTCAAAACACATAAAATGCCTTTTTTTCAGCTACATTGTTAAAATTTTTGTACACTGTTTTCCAAAGCTTCAGTGCTCGTGTAATTTAACAAGGGAGTTATGTATGTTTGCCCTATTGCTGCTAACATAAGTGACATGGTAAACCACTCAAAACAGAGAGAAAGGGTTCTGTTAAACCCACATGACGGGACTAATTTCTAGCTTAATTGTGTGTTTTCCTAGACATTGTCTGTTTCTTGTTATTTAGAGATCCTTCAAAACATGCAAATAGTTGACTGTTCATGTAAGGGTATTATGAATTCCAGCACAGAAGGTAACACAACTGCATCAGCTTGAGTTTTTAACTAAATTAGCAGAGGTAGAAACATTTCCTGCTAGCTGGGGATCTGTGATATTGTCAGGTTTTATACGTTATCAAAATCCTGGAGTTTATTTTACCCAAACTGCAAAGGGAGTTTTGATGGTAAAAGAAACAGGATCAGTCCCAAGCAAAAGAAAATGAAAATTATAGTGCTGAACAACGGGTGTCAGTTTTTTTCTCTTGTCTTAAATCCTGGTTTAGTTTAGCTTAACTTTCTAAATTACTTTTGAGATACACATCGTCAACATGTCTAAAAATCTGTGGCACAGGATGCTACAGGTCCGCACAGCTTAGTAGGACTTCTAAAAGTACTATGTAGCTGCATGGATAATACAAATCGAAGTACTGGTAATACGGGCATGTGTGAGGGGTATAAATACTCGTAAAATTACTTTTACTTCTCTCTCAATTTGGGTCATCTGGTACTACTATCCGTCTGAAGCAGAACACTGTAATATAGAAACCATTAATGGTTTTACCAATTTTTTTTTTTCTATTTTGATATCATAAATCATCGTATTCCCTGCTTCATTCAAGGACTGTTAACCCTGAAAATAAATGGGAGTCTTTCCAGCAACTCTGGCTGACATTGGATTATGCCCTAAAGGAATTATGCGCTATATTTCATGCAGTGCCAAAGAACTAATAAGCATGGAATCTGATTAGATCTGTTTTTCTCGGTGTTACAATTACTGTGGTATGTACCACTGCTGCGTAATGCATTTTCCAGCTTATGTCTGTTTATGTATGTTAGAGAAATGGATTTGTTCTTCTACATTAATTTATTTCATGCCACTATGTTGTGGAAGAAAGTAGATCAGTGAACTCTGCAGGGAAACCGTTACTGCTTATTGCAACAGAGATTCAAGAGTGTTTTGTACCTGGGACTCTATTGCCTAGTGATGAGGGCAGGATAAAAAAGCGTAACTCCTAATTTCTGTTTCTGACCCCAGGGACCAGGTGTGTGACCTTGTCTCAATTTACAGGTCTGTAGGTAGTAGGTGAGGGTTTGCCTTCTGGAAGCAGGTTGAGGACCTTGTTTGTAGTGTTTCATGAGTCATTGTTGAAAGATTTCTAGAAATACAAAGCATGGTGCGGAAATGGAAACAAAATCATAGGCAGAAAGCGCAGAGTTCCTGCATGCCCGAAACATTGAACCCATGGCTGTAAATCAAAAAAACCGGGAATAATTCACAGATCATCAGGACATTGATTTTCCCTGTCCTAAGCACAAACTGAAGTCTTTAAAGTAAAGTAAGTGCAGAAAGCACACTTCCCCGACATGGGAGAGAAGAGCTTATGTAAAGCTCACTGTAGTAAATGCTCAGTGAAGTTTTTCTTCTTTTGAGTATTTTTAGTGGCACAAAAACTGCTGTTTAACAAGTTTGGACACTTGTAACTCCTCTGTTATTTTGTTATTTTGGTGTTTGGTTTTTTTTCCAAGCCATGTCTGAGCTGCTGAAGCCCAGTTTCAGAAATCTTCTTTTCCGTGATTTCTGCTGAACCGGAATTACATATCAGCTTGGTGGTGTTAAGTGCAGATTGTCCCAAAGCAGGCTAAGAAATTTGTTTCAGTTTAGATCTTTATAATTGCAAGTTCCCTCCCCGCCCCCCTAGTTCTGTTTGATTTATTTATTCATGGTAAAGTTTATCACATTCCTGCATCCTGATTGTTCAGTGTGAAGTTCATGTCACATCCCTATAGTAATGAAAACCTGTTCTGTAAACCTCACCTTGCTTTCTGGAAAAAGAGAGATATGCGCATGTAGCTTTACAAACACCAGGTGCTTAAAAATGTGAATGCCATCCTGGACATTGCTGGACCACAGAACAGAAAGACCAGAGTGTCTTGTGATAGAAAGACTAGATTGTTGTGTGATAGAAGTGTTAAGATACTCAAAACTCTGTTAGTATGCAAGGTCTCAGGCTGATTCACCAGGCAGCATGAAATCTGCTCTGGATTCCCGCCTGACTGCAAAGGCTGCTCTAAGAAATGAAGACAGGTTCACAGCTCTCACCTCTCAGAGCAAGAAAGCTGTGTTTTGGGCAGTGCAGGAGAGCAGGGCTCTGAAGTAATTCTTTATTCTGCCGCAGGAGGGTTGAGGGACTGTGGCAACTCTGAAATGTATCTCCTGAATGCTGCTTCAGTCCTTCGCTCCTGAGTGCTGCTTCAGTCCTTCGCTTGAATACCATGGCACCAAACCAGAATGAATAAGAGGGAAACAGAGAATGGAGAGCAAATTAGAAAGAACAGCATCTTAGATGTGAGCTGCCTTAGCTCAGGTTAGCACTACCTCTGAACACACGGTGACTTTACATTTCTTGACCATGTTTATAGTTTAAATACAGTTATTTAAATAACTCAGGGTTTGGGGTTTTTTCCCCAGTGTTAAACTGTTTTGTGCAACCTGTTTTGGTCACTAAGCATCTTTTCTCATTAGTAAACCAAAACACTCATTCCATGCTTTTTTAACCATCAGAAATCTTGTTCAATGCCAACACAAAAAAATAATAGCAAAGAGCAAAATCTTGCTCCCCTTTACCAGCCCAAACACACATGGCAACTGCAGAGGCACTGGGCAACAGCTGCCTTTCTGATACAGTAAGTCAGGGACAAGAGTGATATTTTATATTCTCCTATGGAGGCAGAAAAGGCTCAGGGTTTGCCACTTAAATGAATGTCCCCAGGCATCTGTCACCCCCTGTTCCCATGAAGCAAGTGTCATATAGCTGTGGGGCTGCTGTGCTAACTGCACAGGGAGCAGGAGAACCCACAGCAGTGGGGAGGCTGGGTGATTTGGTGGTACTCATGCTCTGCCTCCTCCCAGCAGTCTGTGTGGCTGCTGCTTTTCTCCCCCAAACCTTTGTGCTCACACTCTCACCTTCCAGCTTGGAGCCCAGAAGGCACAGGCTGGCTCTGGGGTGGTAGGACTCATAGAATCATAGAATAGTTAGGGTTGGAAAGGACCTTAAGATCATCTAGTTCTGACCCTCCTGCCAGGGGCAGGGACACCTCCCACTAAACCATGTCACCCAAGGCTGTGTGCAACCCGGCCTTGAACACCGCCAGCGATGGAGCATTCACAACTTCCCTGGGCAACCCATTCCAGTGCCTCACCACCCTTACAGTAAAGAATTTCTTCCTCATACCCAATCTAAACTTCCCCTGGTTAAGTTTGAACCCATTACCCCTTGTCCTCTCATTACAGTCCCTCAAGAAGAGTCCCTCCCCAGCACCCCTATAGGCTCCCTTCAGATACTGGAAGGCTGCTATGAGGTCTCCACACAGCCTTCTCTTCTCCAGGCTGAACAGCCCCAACTTTCTCAGCCTATCTTCATACGGGAGGTGCTCCAGTCCCCTGATCATCCTTGTGGCCCTCCTTTGGACTTGTTCCAACAGTTCCTTGTCCTTTTTATGTTGAGGACACCAGAACTGCACACAGTACTCCAAGTGAGGTCTCACAAGAGCAGAGTAGAGGGCATTGTGAGCTCAAAACAGAAAGGGCTGGATTTTGCTGTAGAAAGGATGGCATAAAGTGCACATTTGAGGCCAGCCTGTCCCTCCCTTGCCATAACATAGCTGCTCTTTGCCTTTTCTTTGCTCTTTCCCCAGAGCTTTACTAGTACATAATTTCCAGATTATCATTTCCATCTTGTGAATATGGAGATGCTGCTATAGCAGAGTTCATCCTCAGGAGAAAATATTACACGTTTTAAATTGCTCTCCTTGTCTTTTCCCTGAAGATGTATTTTGTGCTAAAAGGGAATACAATCTTCAACACAAACTCAGTAACAACATGGTGAGCTATAATAATTATTGGACCTGTTAAGTCTATTGTGGAAATAAATCTTCAGTGAACCAACATTTTCCCTCATGTTTCACAGAGAGACAGTAACCCTCCTGCTGTCAATGGATTAATGTGCTAAAAAAAGATGGAGTTCATAGATAAATCTTGAGATTATTTCTCATTTACATATTGGCTTAGCATTTATGTGCACTTCTATTTGTGTGATGCTCATGGGGACAATCCAGGAAACAATATGAATCATCTAATATGTAAAAATTAGGCTACAATAGAAGGGGGGAAAGCAATGGGGGTTTTCTTTTCTCTTTTCTTTTTTTTTTTTTCTAATTTATTTTGGATTCATGGGAATAGTCTCTGTGATTACTTTAATGATCCAGCACTGTATGCACGGTATTCCAGAGCTGGTTTTGCAGCTGTCAGATGCTGGAGTATACTTGAAGAAAACTTTCTGTGTTGTGACTCATTCATAACACACATTATCTCAAGGACTGCTGCTTGTGGTGGTGACTTGTGTGATATTGTGGCTCACACATAAATTGGCTTTATCTTCTTATTTATGGGGAAGAAATCAGGTAAGAAGCATAACTGAAAGCAGGACCAGTGTACTTCCTATTTCCTGTGAAGTCCCCAGAGCTCTACTTTGAAACCATTATTGTTGTTAATTAATGATTTGCCAGCTGTCTGCACTAATTTTATAGCTTTTATGTATGCAGAGCCGTTGTGCCTCAGATTCCTGCTTTAGAGTCCTGTGAGTGAGACACTACAATGATAAAATCAGCATCACACTTACATGCTCATTTTTTATTTTGAATGTGGTTTGCTCACAGAAAAAATCCCTTTTTGCTTTGCAAACTGGGAGGTTGGATGAAGAGCTGTAGCATCAGCAGGGATCTACTGTGGGACATTTTAGACATTTTCATTTTAAACCTTTCCTTGATTTAGAGTGGCAATACATCACGACAATAAGGCAAAGTGGCCTTCTACAGAGTCTTACTTTGGCGATACACATCAGTTTAAGACTGGAGTGAAAATGCTGGGCACAGTGATGTGTTAGGCAGGCAGATTCTTACAGAAAACATAATTCTCTGTGTGTTTGTCTCTGCCTCACTGCTTTGAAAGCCTACGCTCAGCTGCAATGCATGCATGACTTTGCTTGCCTCCTTTGATTACCATTTCATAAACCCTTGTTATCCCTGAAGGTTTGGGAAACCAGATGGTTGCAGTGATGCAATTCCCACTGACCAACTCCATTTTGCTGTAGCAGTCCTGCAGTTGCCATTGACTAAAGGTTTGGTCAGGGTTTCTTTCCGTGCCCTGCTTTGAAGGCTTGCATCAATGTGGGCTTTGGCATTTCTGCCAGAAATGACAGTATTTCAGCTGTGGATTGTTGTACACACACTGTACAGTTTGTGGGACTCTGCTACTCCAGAACTGATGAATCTGAATTGGATGGATACCCTGGTTTCAGCTGGGATAGAGTTAGTTTTCTTCCCAGTAGCTGGTACAGTGATGTGTTTTGGATTTAGGATTTAGGATGGAGACCTCATAGCAAACTTCCAGTATCTGAAGCTGGCCTACAAGGATGACAGAGAGGGACTCTTCATCAGGGATTGTAAGTACAGGGAAAGGAGTAATGGGTTTAAACAGGAGAAGTTCAGATCAGATATAAAGAAGTTCTTTACTGTGAGGACGGTGAGGCACTGGAATAGGTTGTCCAAAAAAGTGGTAAATGCTCCATCCCTGCAGTGTTCAAGACCAGGTTGGACAGAGCCTTGGGCGACATGGTCTAGTGTGAGATATCCGTGCCCGCGGCATTGGGGTTGTAACTGTACGATCTTAAGGTCCTTTCCAACCCAAACCATTCTGTGATTCTATGGGAATAATGTGGACAATCACACTGATCATTCAGTTGTTGCTAAGCAGTGGTCAAGGACTCTTCAGCTTCTCACACCACTGTACCAGTGAGTAGGCTGGGGCACAAGAAGCTGGGAGAAGACACAGCCAGGACAGCTGACCCAAACTGTCCAAAGGGATATTCTGATTTTCTACACCATAGGATGTCATGCTCAGTATACAAACTAGGGACAAATCTAGGCAGGAGCCACTGCTTGGGAACTGGCTTGGCATCAGCTGGTAGGTGGTGAGTAATTGCATTGTGAATCACTTGTTTCAGAAATTCTAATTATATTATTGTTATTATTAGTAATATTAATATCCCTTCCTTTTCTGTCCTATTAAACTGTCTCTGTCTCAACCCACGAGTTTTACTATTTTTCCCCTCATCCTCCTGCCTGGGGGAGGCAGTGAGCAAGCGGCTCTGTGGTGTTCAGCTGCCCGCTGGGTTAAACAACAGTCCGTTTCTGGGACCAAACATGGATCCCAAAGGGTTGAGATAACAATAGATCTGACCAGAGCATGTTAAAACAAACTTGTTATAAGCATTTATTATATCAGTCTAATAGTCACTGGTCACAATGTTGATTTATTTGCTCAAAGAGTTCCTGCACTTGTTCTCATGGTTGTGTTGCGAGCACCTTACCCTGGAGGAGCCAAGAGGAGATGCTTTTCAACACTCCTTCTCCCTTCCTTTCTCCTTCACTTTTCTCCTCCACTTTTCTCCTCCAGGCTAGTTCCAATAGCTCTTGAGTATTTTAATATTCTTGGGATAGTCAAACTGGCTGTTCCTGTTGAAATGTCTCCTACTCCTGAATGTGTTTCAGGTCTTGTTTAAAGCTACACAACTTTAAAAATACCACCCAGAGATCTGTTCTGAGGCTGGATAGTTGTGAGTGGCAGGGTGTGGGGGATGGTATGGGCCAGTGGTCACCTCCAGGGTTTTGGAACTTCACTCCTGAACAAGTGCAGAGTACTGAAAAACTAGTAAAACAGACAAGGTGTGCTGTCGTCCTGGCAATACCAGAGAGGTACAAATCACTGCAATGTGCTGAGGTCTTGCCTATGCCTACAGAGCCCTGCTCAACTCTATTCAGTACCCTCAAAGGAAAAAGGAGGTCTCTGGATCTCATAACAAAGTGACAGGTATTGCAGCTACTCCAACCCCTGCAAGAGACACTGCAGCTGCATCAGAGAATGAATCTGCATCAGTATCAGTTGCCCCTATACACAAGAAGAAATATTGGAAGTGAAAGTCAATTCATCTAGTAATGTAAGAAACTCTTCCCTTACCAAGGGAAGAAGTGAATGAGGTATGCTACTCAGAAGTAGGGCCACCAGAAGAATAGGATGAAGAAGAGGAATAAATTATGAGTTCCAGAAACAATGCAGTAACTCAGATCCTTACCGCTGAGTGAGCTGTGAGATGTGGAAAAAGATTTTATCAATCTTCCAGGCAAGCACATTGTCATCTGGCTGCTCCAGAGCTGGCATAATGGGACCAATAGCCTGGAATTAGAGGATAGGGATACTAAGACCTGGGAACGCTTTCTGGGGAAGGGGCCCTGACAAAGTAATTGGAAAGGGGCACAAACCCTCAGCATCAGGAGGGAGCTCCTGACAGGCATGAAGGAAAGGTATCTCTTCAAGGAAGATGTTATATGTCATCCAGGCAACTGGAGCACCATGGAGAGAGGTATCCAGTACCCACCAAGCACCATCTGTCCTGCCCTGAAGGATTATTATGACAGATGGAGCCCAAAGACATGCACTAAATGACCTCCATGGACATTTTAGAGGGATGATCCATAGACTAAGGGTATGATATCTGTGTGTATATATCAAAAGATAGGAAAGGTGGGCATGATTATTTGGCATGTATTGGAAAGTACGGGACCTGGGCATGATGTAAATGGTATAGAATATAGGGTTGATACTGTCCTTGTTTCATCTGGAAAAGAGTTAATTTTCTTCCCATACAGTTGTTGCTAAGCAGTGGACAAGGACTCTTCATTTTCTCACACTGTCCTGCTCGCGGCTAGGCTTGGGGGCACAGGAAACTGGGAGCAGACAGCCAGGACATCTGACCCAAACTGGCCCAAACTGATGGTGAGCAACAGCATTGTGTATCACTTGTTTTGTATATTTTAATTACTCTATAACAACAATGATCACAATGTTTCCCCTTCCTTTTCTGTCCTATTAAACTGTCTTTATCTCAACCCATGAATACAAATTTCATTTCTTTCCAGTTCTCTCCCCCATCCCACTGGGAGGGGGCCAGGAGTGAGCAAGCAGCTGTGTGGTGTTAAGCTGCCTGCCAGGTTAAATCACAACACTGAGTTAGTGTTTGGGCTAATCCTGACCTCCTGCTGCTTCTAGTTCCTCTACAGGGTTTATATTTTGCATACCTACTCCTTGAAGTTATTGTTTAACTTGCATATTATTCTCTGTAGCCAAAATACTCTTTCCTAATGAGTGAAATAGAAAACCAACCAACCAAACATAAGTTTATCTAAAGCACCTACGGAAGTCTTATTTTAAAAAGAGCAGTGGTTTAAAGTGAAAATAAAGCACTGTTATAGCAATTACAGTTTTCAGTGATCCAAGGGGTGATATGGTCCCTATGTACTAGAACTGCTAAGGGTTTTGCTGTATTTAAACTTAAAGCAAAGATGCATGTGTCTCACCTCCGTAAACAGAAAAATTTCCACGGAAGCCAAATAATGGCTTGGAGTCTTTTGAAATAGAAATGTTGAATTGCCACAGTAACAAAAGAATTAGGTCAGATGGTTGGTTTATAGGTACATGTATCACACAGGGGCACACTGAAGAATTACAGATCCCCTCTAAAGCCAGACTGTGCTAATTTCTATATTGCTTTTCCACTCCCCTGATTCAGCAGTCTGCAGCTTCTGCTGTCTTTATCGGATTTGGCCATTTATTGGCAAATGCCTTTCAAATAAGCACCTTAAAGTACTTGAATATATGTTGATTTATTAAGATCATAAAGCAAAGTAAAAAAAGATTCTTAGATACCAGTGGGCACAAAATACGCCAGAGGATTTTTCTTCTCCTCCCTGCCTCCCATCCCAAACCATCCTTTTCAGTATTGAACAGGTCTGAGAACAATCCAATCCACAAGGTCAAGATAGGGTCAGATTTCCTGACCTGCTTGCCCCCACCTCTTGATAATCTAGAAATGAAAATCAATTCCTGTCTTCGAGCTTGTGAGGAGCTCATAATTGCTTTAGACTAAAGCACAGAGTGCCTGCTTTTTATGCTACCTTTCAATTCTTGGAGATGGGGATGTCATTTTTCAAGTTGAGTCCACTGTCAGGATTAGATTGCGTGGTAACCAAGTAGAAAGATTTCTGCTCAGAATGAGATTTCTTCTCATTGCTGTGCCTTTTACTCAGGTCCAATTTGTTTTTTTCACCATTATCTATAGGGATATCATAGTACGCTTTGAGCAGATTATCTATGGAAAACAATTTTCTTTTCTTAGGGCCAAAATTGGAGCTCTTTTATAGCAGCTGAAATTAATGGATAAATAGAAAGTGAGGCTAAATTTGGTCTTTGATCTTTCATTTACTTTACACTTTCAGCCACAAATCATACTGGCTAAATGCAGGTAGAACTATACCCCATAGTTTTTTACGTGTAGCTTTTTAGCCAACCAAATGAAAACATGGTATCTTTCCCACTATGATAGAATGCTTCTAGGTAGTTTTGGATTGCTGTGGATTGCTGTCCTGCAAATGAGTTTGCATGAGGCTGTGCAGTGCCAGCTACCTGATTGGGCTTACCTGGCACAGTGGACTCTGACAGGCAGGTCACTGCCCTGCAAGTGAGGGGAACCGGGCTGGAAATCTGGTCCCACCGAAGTGCCAGCTAGGGGAAGAGAGGACTTGCGTAGGACCACACTCTCTTCTGATGAGATTTCCTGTCTGCGCTTGAAACTTCAGATCTTTAACACCTCATCTGCATCAATTTCCAAGATGGAGAAAAAATAAGAGGGATCCAGCTCATATTGTTGGACCCTGAAGACCATATGAGGAAAGTTGAATGGAAGAGGGATGTATCATTTGGTTTTAAGCAGTTTTTTCCTTCTTACAGCCCATGATTGTGTGTACATATCTTTTCATCTGTCCTGATTAAGAACACATTTGTGATACTGGTGAGAACTTTCACAGTTTGTGTTCCTTATGCCTAATATTGTGGTTGTTATCTAAAGAGCGGTCACCCTCATTTTTGGGGAAGACAACTATCTTTATGTGGCTTTTGTTCCTGAGATTTTGAGAAGTTCTGCTGAACAACTCCAGTGTTTCTGGTAGTACAAGTATCCTACACATCTACATTAAATTAGAGAGCAGGCAGCTTTTTCTCCACTACTCTTCTGCTTCTAAGATTTCTGGTTTGGCCATAAGAGCCATTTAGATGACAAAACAAACCATAACAGACAATGATTTACTGCTAGAATGATTTTTTTTCTTTTAATATGTACTGAATGAACATTTTAGTATCTGTTTTTGCCTTATTTGACAGCTGAGAGTTTCAGTAAGGAGAGCTGCCAAGAATTACACTAAAATAATGCCTAAATAAGTAATTCCATTGGCAAATGAGGGTAGCTCAACAACAGCTAACAGTAGTCTCAAAGTCAGGGAAAAAAAAAGAGGAGGAGGAAAGGCAAACCTTGCTTTAGGTCCTGCGAGGATGAGCAAAGTAAGGGCAATACTAAAGTAAAAGAAGATTTAAGTTTGAGGGGTTTTTTTTTAGATCTGTGCTGGCTCTTGATTCTTGTTTTCAGAGAGTCTCACAACAGGTAAACTCAAGGAGTGAATGTACTGGGTGAGAAACCACAGAAGCTTTGATGTGCTCATGGCTTGGAAGTATCAATCTTTCTTCTGTGGCAAGGAAAAGCAAGACAGAAGGGCATCTTTCACAAAGCAAAGGCCATTCCTCTGCTGATATCAGCTGGCCCAGAGAAGCTGCATCAGGTAATGGCATCAGTCTCTCTTCCATCTTTCTCTTCTTTTCATCGATTCATCCTTCCTTTTTTCAGGCCACTCTCCAGACGCCACAGCCATAGCCTAATGTTGATGAAAAGAGGTTTGAAATCAAAGGTCTGTCTTTACCCTTCTTGATGTCAGTGAGAATTGCATCCACTGATTTTGAATTTTGCAGTTTGACTTGCACTGTCCAATACAAAGAATTAGTATTGTTCTTGAATGAGCAACGAAATAATGTGCATGTGATACAATACTTAAATCATATAGGACTCAAGTACCCAAGTTTCATTCATGTACAAGCTTCGCTCAGAACCACAACTGTCTCTTTCCTGTACTAGTGTATAAAAGAAAATAGAATTCTTCCATACAATGTGATCATAAACACCAAAATGTTCAGTTCACAGTTCTCTTCTTGTTACACTGTTGCCATAAGGCATGCGCCAATTGCTTGCACAGATTAACAATAGTGGGAAATTTTAACATACTTACTGTATCTCAGCTCTTGTTAAAATGTAACTTCAATTCTGAGCTATTAATTCCTGTGGCTGTTGAGCTTTCATTCTCAGAGAAAATGGTTCTCAGCTCATTCGCTTTTTCCTTGCTGCTTTCTCTGCGCAGAGAGGTTCTCAGATGGCCATGAAAACAGAGAGTGCAGAGGTGCTAACCAAAGGCTTCCCTTCTGTTTGTCAAACAAAATTATAAAAATAGAAAGAAAAAGAAAAACATTTTCTGACCAAATATCATCCCAGAGCCACAGTGACTTTTTCTGCATGTCTTTGTTTTGCTTTTGATAATTACACCATATCCCTATAATATATTCTACACTGAATTATTGATATGCACTTTCAACCTCAGCCCTTAAGTCCCACTGTTGTTTCTGACTGGGAATAATAAACACACTTCCCTCTTCAAGGCACCCCTGGAGAAGTGACCAAATGCAAACATTTATCACTGCCCTCCTTGCCTGCTGCATCGTCCGTGGCTATGGATGTTGAACACCAATCTTTCTTACTATTTCTTGCTGCTGTGGGCTGTGAGGAGCTGGGTGATCTCAGGCTGGGACCTGGGTCCACCCTGCTGGTAGGACTGGGATGGCACCAGACACAGGGTGGCCCCAAGGTCTCTGCTGTGAAGGGCTGGGCATGCAGAAGGACAAGTTGCTTTCAGAGTCTGCAAGCTGGGGAGAAAGGAGATTTCCTTCTGTAACTTTTGGGAAATGGGATCTGTGCGAGCTGATAAAACACACACCTCTTGGTCATCCCGTTTTTACAGACCTTTCTTAGAACTTCTACAAATGCTGCAGGCCCCAATTAGACAGTAAGTATTCTTAGTATCAATCATGCTTTTCTAAACCAGGTTTCCCAAAGCTGGTGATTTTAGCATCCCCAGTGTCCAACCTGAGCCACATGAGGAAGCCCAGGCAGCACTCTGGCAGCCAGACAGGGCAACGAAAACTGCTTTTTCACCTCCCAGCATTTCATTCTGACTTGCAAAGCCACTTTAAAGACAGCGAGTTCTTCAGACCTTCAGCACACTCAAGGCTCTACTAACTCATATGGTGGCCGGATGTTGATCTAGGTGCAAATCACCTCAAAAGTGAAGCCGCCTATATGTAGGCCTTCACTCAACAGGAGTAATATTTACCTCTTTATTCCTTACTTAATGCACACAACATTATGTATTATATGGGTAGCATGAACAGTAGATAAATCTGGGGCCGGGTTTTGACATACAATGGTGTCACTAATAGAAGAAATATGTTTCAGACAACTTTTGTATAAATCATAGTTATTTCTGCAGAAGATTAAACAATAGTTTAGTCCCTCAGGATATTAATGACCAGATGAAACATTAACCACTGGGTCTTAAATGTTTTATAAATCTGCAGTACATTCCTGCGTTGGAGAAATAAAACCCATGATTTATAGGTCAGCAGTTCATGGGGGGATAGTTACTTTTGCAGAGACAGGGCTGCATACTACATAGGTCTGGTACGTTTTACTTATCAAAATCTGGGATAGTATTAGATGAGTTGCATTTGTGCAGTGAGTTGCTGCTCATTGCTCATGAGGGGTAATTTGTATAGTAAATACACAATTTATTTGCTTCTGTGCTGTAACTGCATCTTCAGATTTGCAGGATTCAGGTTGTCAGACAAGCAGTGGATGCAGTGAAAACCCAAGGAAGGCTATTTCTCATAAACTTTTCATGCAGGACTTCCAATGCAGATATAACATAGGGTATCCTTTATAATACAGATGATCTGGAAATCCTAGAAGGGGGTGAGGTCAAAGCATGCCTTGAACATGTCACACAGAATCTCTGCATTGGCCAGGAGAAGGCCAAATTTTCACCTTGGGCTCAAAGATGGAGAGCAGGTTTAAGGGAAGTTGAATCCTACTGCATACAATGGCACAAGATTTTCATGTTTCCAATTGACTGTATAAACAACCAATTGTTTATTTAAGGGTAGGTGAGAGTATGGGATGTTGATCCCTTCCTATTCTGGATGACATGGACAACTTAGCCACCTCCACTTGCCTTGGCTCTGGGTTGCTGTGATGTGCTGATGCCCAAACCGTGAGGACAAGGGTATTAGATCTCAGCTCCCATAGTTCGCTCCGTAGGCCTTATTTCACCTCACCTTTTCATAACATGAGCAATTATGTACGAAGACAGGCTGAGAAAGTTGGGGCTGTTCAGCCTGGAGAAGAGAAGGCTGCGTGGAGACCTCATAGAAGCCTTCCAGTATCTGAAGGGGGCTTATAGGGATGCTGGGGAAGGACTCTTCGTTAGGGACTGTAGGGATAGGACAAGGGGTAATGGGTTCAAACTTAACCAGGGGAAGTTTAGATTGGATATAAGGAAGAAATTCTTTACTGTAAGGGTGGTGAGGCACTGGAATGGGTTGCCCAGGGAAGTTGTGAATGCTCCATCGCTGGCGGTGTTCAGGGCCCAGTTGGACATAGCCTTGGGTGACATGGTTTAGTGTGAGGTGTCCCTGTCCATGACAGGAGGGTTGGAAGTAAATGATCTTAAGGTCCTTTCCAACACTAACTATTCTATGATTCTATGACAATTACAAATCCCTTTCACTGTCTGTGACCCTTCAGCAGAGCAATGAGCAGAAAACCTGTGAACTTCCAAGGAACTGCTTTTATATCATTCTGTATTATGAGCAATGTTGCTGTTTACTGCATGCTGCATTCAGTGTCACACCCTTCTTTAATGCAATAGGAGGGAATATGCTCTGCTGGGGAAACAGGGGCATATGGGTCAGACTGGAGAGAGGTGGCCCGAAAACAGGGTTCTTATTCATAAGAAACACTGGGGTTTGAGTCATATGGTTTTAAATCCAAACTGGAAGATGCTTTTGATAGGGGGACAGAGAGGCTCCATGGCTCAGGTCTGCCTGTACTGGGTCAGTAACCTTCTGGTTTTCCTGCCTGCAGGAAGGACACCCTGCCAGGCTTCTCCCGGAATTACTGTGACGTCCCTTGTGCTCACTTCAAGCAAAAGAGGTTTCAGCAGCGATGTGTGATGCTGGAGAATTTCCAGCTAGCTGTGTGGGTGCCTGTGACCTTCTTCTCATAAAGGCAGGTGTGAGACCTGCCCTTACACACATGTCCCCACCTGGGTGTAAGGACAGACCTTTATCTGGAATGCTACCTGGCAGGAGGACTTCAGCAGTGACGATGGAGACTCAGAGATCAGCATCTAAAGATGCCTGCAGGCATGCAGTGGGATAAAAAAATAATAGAGAAAAGTGGCACCACCAGTCTTCCACTGCTTCTGGTGACGGGGCTGTGCTCAGCTTCCTTGGAAGCCTCACCAGTCGTCCAGCGCCTAAATCACGAAGCCGGCGTTTGGTTCCAAGGGTGACCGAGGAGGCGGGAGGACAGGAGGGGGCGCTCCGCAGGTGCGCAAGGCAGCGGCGGGCAGCAGGGGGCGCTCCGTGACCGCGCAAGGAGCAGAAGCCCGGCCCCGGAGCTGCTGCTGTGGGCGCTGCGCCGGCGGTGTGTGTCCTAATGCCTGGAATTGTGAATTAACGTGTGCATGGGCCCGTCCGTGTGTGCGCCTGTCCGTACGAGTCCCTGCACCCCCTATGCGCATAGGTGTAGCCACACGCATACGCATACCTCCCCACGCAGGTATCTCCACGCGTTATTCCCACTCTTCTCCTATGGTAGAATTAAAAGTATAAAGCCCGTCCGTGCACGCCCAAAGCAGAGGGTGGTGGATGGGAGGCCAAAAAATGTGCAAAAATAGAAGTACAGATTAAATATGCATATCTAAAAACCAATCCTGGCTTCATACAGCAGGACTTTAAGATGTAACTAAATTAAAGGCTGAGGCCCGAGTCTTAGGAACACAGACTATGTGCCATAATTGCACACAGCCTATTCAGTTTAGCTAGCAACATCAGCAAGAAATCAGAAACTGCTCTTAAAAATAGCAAGCAGTTGCGATTGTTCAGCTATGTGTGCTTCCCCCTATGTGCTGTGGTCTTTCCAAGACTTCTCTTTTAGGTTTTGGGAAGACAAGATGCTCACAGTCGCCATATGCTGTCACACACCAGTCATTTATAAACCAGTAGTAATTTATAATTAATTAAACATCATAATAATAATTAATAATAATCATAATATAATTAATTAAACATCAAGGCCTGGCCGTTCATTTCTGTTCCATACCCAGTGATACTGATCTGTAAGCTGCTGAGAGTGAGAGTCAAATAACTTTGTTCCTTCACTGTTGGCTGATTGATAACAGAAGGCTACTGCTTGTGTTTTCTGTTTCCACAATACAGTATTGTTCAGGAACATAATAATTTAGTGATACTGCGAGGTTAGAGCACTTACAGCTTATTGTCTCGGTGGGCACCCATCTCAGGCTTGGGCTGGAATATTTGTGGGCTTTTGTCCTATGCTTTTTCTTTAATAAAGGCACAAATTAATTTGAAATCCAAATCTCTCTGGGCTATGGAGCAAAGCCTGCTCTTAGCTATGGGCAGGCAACCAGCGCCCAGCTGGCAAAGATGCTGTTTCAGAGTTACTGCTATATAAAGCAAAACTCCGGCCATGTAAAGAGCTCTTTAAAAATTAGATAGGTACTTTCTGTGTGTGCTGTGCAGCCATCACAGAGGTAATCATTGCATTGGTAACGTGACAGCTAAAGTAGCTATTTTCCTATTTCAGGGCTTAGCACTATCAGCAGATGCTGAGGCAGCAACCCAGAAACTCAAGCCCACAGCAGATAAAACACTTTTTGTTTTACCTTTAATCTGGGGGGGGGGGTGTGTGTGGGGTGTGAGGGAGAGAGGATTAAAAAAAGGAAAAAGGAAAAAGAAGAAAGAGAAAATAAATTCTTATTCTGCCATGGAATGAAACCTTTGCACAATTGCGGTGGTGTACATTCACATACATGGGTTTTGAGGATAGAAGGGCAAGGAATCAGCACCTAACTTGCGCTGGGCTTTCCCCATGCCCTGTGGGCATCAGGAAGGTAGTGCCCTAAGAAGTGGTTTCTGTTATGCCTGTTCAGGCCCCTCTGGGCTGGGGAAGAAGAATGAGGGTTAGGAAGGAAATAAAGAACAGGCCAGTTGCACCAAACCTTTAGCTCTGCCATGGAGCAGGTGGAGCTGAGAAATCTGTGCACCAGCCCCCATGAATGCAAGACAAACAGGAAACATGGCAGTTGTTTGCTTTCATGTTGATGAATTCCTCAAAAGCTGGGAAGTTGCCAACTGCTGGACATGCCAAGGGCAGGAGCCAAGCGTTAACCCTGCATTTCTTGGCATGGGTTATAGTGAGCACTTTGCTCCTTCTATCACTGAACATACTGAGCGGCTGCCTGGAGACAGCAGTGCTGAGACCAGCATTGCTCAGACCTCCCCACCGCCTGCTTGACAACCCATCCAGAAACTTAATAAGTAAACTTTGGAGCTCCACACCTCACTGCCCGCCGAGGCTGGGGCTTGGCATGCTTCAGACAAGCACAGCAGGAGTATTTCTATGTGGCCTCACCTTTGACTGTGCAGTCAGAAGCTCCCTGCTTGTGTTCATGTGTTCAGAGAGTCGCACCTCTGGAGCACCATGTCTGCTGCTGGGTCTCTGTTCCTGGGAAGGAGCCCTGGGAAGAACATTCCACTATTTACATGTGGGAAATCACCATCAAGAAGTGTCTTCTTTCCTGCATTTTCTTTTCCAGAGGAGCCAGAGATGTGGCATTAGCAGATCAGAGAGGGTTTGTGTCCAGAGAGGAGCACACCGTGTTGGCTTCTTGAGGCTTTCATTGTTGTTCATCCTAGTTCAGTCACATGTGATTCAAAAATGTAAGGATGGAGCCTGGAAGCATTTAAATGCCCTTAGGTTGTGAACAAAGCCTCATCTGGCTGGCTGTGAAGGGCACAGAAATCCCCCTCTGTTGAATTCTTCTTTTCACTTCAATCTTTGCAAAAGAAGCTGTGGCTGCCCCATCCCTGGCAATGTTCAAGGCCAGGCTGGACAGGGCTTGGAGCAACCTGGGCTAGTGGAAGGTGTCCCTGCCCACAGCAGAGGGATCGGACCAGGTGATCTTTAAAGGCCTCTTCTGACTCAAACCATTCTGATTGTGTGAAAACTGCATTTTCACTGGCTTAAGTTTCCCCAGTGCTATTGACCCTCTGGGCACCATTCAAGAAGTTTTGTATAATAAGAAGGAGGAAGATCCCCATCTCCACAGATAGAAAAGCTTCTCCCTAAGGGGCTGGAAGGTAACATTAAACCTAACTTAGTGACTTCCCAGATATCCTCCTACTGTGAGAGCAGCGTCAAGAAAACCTGTTGGTGAACTTCAGTGAATATATTTTAGAGTCCTGACAGTATTGGGAATAATCAAGGATGCAATTCTGTTCCCACATCCCTGTCATCCCTTTCCATGTCTGCTAGTACTGTCCAGGTGCTCAGTTTTGAGTATTTCGTTTTTTGTGTGTGTGTGGCTGTTGATCTTCTAGGAACTACATCGAAAGAAGTAAATTCATTTCAGGGAGGTCCTTGAAGGGTCTAGTGATGAGGCAGTGATGGGTCAAGTCCCACAGCACTGCCAACTTCATCTGTCTCCATTACTGTTTGCTGAAATGTACCCAGTGAATGGCGTCTTTTCTCTTGCAAGTAACATTTCTGCTATAGGAAGAGAGCCCACAAGGTGGCTCAGGTGGAAAAGAAATGCAGAGGTTTTGATGTCTGCCTAGCGCATGTAGGACTGGGACAGGGAAGTGCTGCTCTGGAATGGCTGTTTGATGCTGATCCAAATGATTTCTTGATTTAAATTCAGCTAATGATGAAGAGGTGCAGAGTACCACATAAGTGGCAATCAGTGCTGAGGGACCTCATCTTATACCCACTGGAGAGACCAAGCACTGAGACACAGTAGTCTGGACATGCAAATTAAATTGCATCCTTGTGATCTAGATATAAGGGCCCTGCTCTTCTGCCTTGCCCACAGGTACCTTCTCCAAAAAATAAATGTACCCAAGTAAGACTGAAAAGCAGACATTTTCCAGCATTTTCTTTTGGGTCAGCCAAGGAAGTTTCTGTTAAGCCAAGAGTTGCCTCTTGTGTTTGGCAAATGGTTTCCAAAGCCTGTGATTTGTACTATTACAAGATATTTACAAATGGAGAAGCACTGCATCAGAGTCACAGAGTGTTTGCGGTTGGAAGGGACTTTAAAGCTCATCCAGTTCCAACCCTTCTGCCGTAGGCAGGGACACCTCCCTCTAGACCAGGTTGCTCCAAACCCTGTCCAACCTGGCTTTGAACACTGTCAGGGATGGGGCAGCCACAGCTTCTCTGGGCAACCTGTGCCAGCACCTCAGCACCCTCGTAGTAAAGAATTTCTTCCTAATGCCTAATCTAAACCTACCCTCTTTCAGTTTAAAGCCATTCCCCTTGTCCTGTGTCCTGGGTTCAGCAGTAGCAGTCATTTTTTTCCTTCCTAGTAGCTGGTGCAGTGCTGTGTTTTCAACTTTAGCCTGAGAGCAACGCTGATAACACGCTGATGTTTTTAGTTGTAGCTAATTAATGCTTATTCTGATCAAGGACTTTTCAGCTTAAACTATGACATCCTGTCACTACAGGACTTGTAAAAGTCCATCTCCAGATTTCTTTAGGTCCCCTTTACGCACTGGAAGCTGCTCTAAGGTCTCCTTGGAGCCTTCTCTTCTCCAGGATCAACAGCCCCAGTTCTCTCAGCCTGTCTCTATAGGAGAGGTGCTCCAGTCCACAGCTGCTCCTCTCAAGACCTGTGCTCTAGATTCCCCAACCAGCTTCTTTGCGTTCAGTGGACATGCTCCAGCACCATTTATTTCTCCTTGAACCATCCGAATAGTCACACAAAACACAAGCAGAACAAACCTATCTGCAGCCTGCAATGAAAAGCGAGTCAGTCCTAGCAGATACATAGATGTTTCTTCTCACCACAGCCTCAAATCTGAGCTAGCTTCTGTGCTGACGGTATTCTATTTCCAAATGTCAAATTCAGAAAGTGCCAGTCACTCCTACATCAACTCCATTGCAGTTTTCATGGAGTAACATGTAACCAAAATAGTATAAATTACATTAGAGATGGATGGCAGGGCTGGAATTGTCTAAATAGAGCTGATTAGGAGTACAGCAGTTATCTGATGGCTTCACTTTGTGCTTGCAAAAAACTGTTGCCCAACAGATTGCTATCTTCTTTGCTAAAAAGTGTCAGTTTAAAGGTCTCCAGATGGATGGTTGGTAAAGTGAGACTAGTTTTCAGCTAGCAAAGACTTTTGTTTTCTGACCCATAGGGTTCAAACTACGATAAGCAAAGTTTTTCGGATGAAGCATCACAGAGCCTCATGTAACTTCCCTGAGACAAATGTAAATGACACAGGCAATAACCTTTCTGGCTTAAACGCCTTGTTAAATGTCTGAGCAGCCCTATTTAAAATCATGCAGAGGAGAGCGTTGCCTCTCTTTATAGTCACCAGTGACAAATTTCTTCTGAAGAAGCAGAATAGCAATTCTTGCTGATGTGGAATAACGATTTCCTCAGAACAACCGAAAAGAGGGTGACAACATGTACAGTCTCAAAGTTCACAGAATAATTTCCAGTGCTGTATTTTGGAACTAGAAGCTTCTAGGATACCTGTCTTGCTAAAAGGAAACCAGCACCTTGGCTTGTTGTGCTCATCCTGTGCAGCACTTGTCACTGAAAAATCCAACCCCAGAACCAGGCAGGGTTTTCACATCTAAAGTGCAGATGGTTGGAAGGATGCCTCACTGGGATGAAATGTTGCTACAGGTATGTTCATACACACATTCCTGCAGTGAGAATGATCTCATAGGCAACTCCCTTCATCAGCTTATCTCAAATTATGAAGAGGTGGGTCAGTGCCCAGGACTGAGTTTTCCCTTACTAGCAAATGGACTTGCTCAGTGCTTTTAGGGATACCTCCTTCAAAATATCCTCAGGTGCTGGCCTTCAGCTCCCATGTGCGCACCAAGATATTTCTTATCAGTACAACAGAGAAGAGAGGTGAAAGATATAGTTTAGATATAGGCTTTGATCACAAAATATTCCCACGGATACACCAAGACTCCTACTCTTCCCTCCTCCTCCTCCCTCAGACTTGCCCTCCATAAAGTTATTCTCCTTCCCATCAGAAAACAAAGCTATTCTGCTTCATGCTCCCACTCATTACTTTGCATTACTGATTTGCTTTAGGGGGTCATTACTACCTCTTAATTTTATAACCATGCTGGTTAGCAAAGCTAGATGCAAAGACAGGTCACTTACTTACATTATAGAACTGTAGCATTTCAGGAATTGTTTCAAACCAAACTCTATTTGGCCAAATGCATTCAGGTAAGATAAACTAATTTTGCCTAACATTTTCTAGGCAGCATTTCCGTAAGAGCAACAGTATGAAATATTGAGGGTGCCGAGATCTAATGAATGACCAAAATAAGGATGACTTAGAAATTACCTTTTCCACAGATGAAAGAAATAAATCAAATTGGACTTACCTCAAAAAACAAGCTCCTATTGGACACGTAACAAAAGCAAGTCCCTCCATATGAAGGCACTAACTGTGCTTGATAGCCATGGAGTTTACCTGAATGAAATTTTAGGGAAAAAAGGCTTTACAAATTATGCATATGCCTATATTAAAATGATCTAGATCAGCTCCAGGCACCCATGACCTCTGGTGGGAGCTTTCATCTCCACAAATACCAACAACCTAACTGCGGAAACCCTCTCCCAAAATAATCTTCCTTTGCCTCAGCATTACCTCTCAATGGTTATGTATTTTACCCAAGCCCAGTCCCCACTCCTAGCACATTCCTGATGCTCTCAGCCCCGGGAAGGGCTGGGGAAAGGCACCCGCCATACTGGGCCACACTAATGTGTGATGTCTTTATGGCAGCTCATCTGTAGCCAGTGACACTCCACCAAAGCCATGTGAAGACTGTATTTCTACAGCTCATTGCACAAAAGCAGCAGCAGATCCAAAGCCCGGTGAGGCAGGAGCACAGAGAACTTTCCTGCAGACAAAAACTGTGGAGTTCAAGCAGGGTCTCCACTGCTATTTTTCCTGTTGGAGATGTGGAAAGAAACTGGCCTCATTCTTCTGCAGGAGGATGGTCCCCAGCAGGGAAAGGAAGCCAGTGACATGTCCAAGGAAACCAATAGCAGCTACAGTGAAGCCCTCTGGAGCCGAACTTTGCTGTACACATAAACTTCATGTCCCCAATCTGCGGGGTGTCCAAAGGGGACTGTGTATCTGCAAAGGTACATATGTAGCGTTAACTCCATTGGATGCTGCCCTAGGGTGTCCATGTCCCCAGGCTGTGACCAAGCCCCCAAGCTGGTCTGTCAGCAGCTGTTGATCACTGGTCCCTGGGGAGGCTTTCAGACCAAATGTTACACCAAAAGGCAGACATAGAAAGAAATATGTATTTGATGCAAGATGCTTAAATACATAAAAACATTCATCAGTTCATCTTATGGCAGCTGAGGATCTGACCTTCTGCATGCAGAAGGGGCAAGTGTGGCCTTAAAACATTTGCAAAGCTTCCAGGCCATGACTGAAAGCTGTAAGTGCCACAACTGATGCAGAAAAAAACTGAACCATATTTCACATCTCCCGAAATTTAACCATCATTTCCAGTTAACCGTTCACTAACCGAAGTCTCAGGGTATATTTGCTCCATCCTTCATTGAATTCAGCATTTTTTTTACTTTTTTGCATCATTTAAGATAGAGTTCCTTTTCATGTTTTCATGCAAGCTTTATTCAGACAGTCCACAGGTTTAAGACATGCGTTTTGCTCAGAAAGATGTGTTTTGAGCTCTTCAGTGAGTGCCAGGGAGTTTGGCCTGATGAGCATGGTCCCAGGGCACATGAGGAAAGAGTTAACACAGAGCCACTTCCCAACCTGGAGCACAGGAAATGATGGATCAGCGTCCTAAATCAGCATACATGATAGCAATCACATAAACAATGCATGAGTGGGATGATGGATTATACCATTTACAGTATGCGAAAGGTTGCCTAATTTCCCCCACCCCCCAACTGAGGGTTAGCAGCAAAATGGACAAAAGTTAAAGCATTGCATTAGCTCTTCTTCAGGAGAATATAAAATCTCAGATACAAAGAGTCACAGGTAGTCCAGACACCATTAAGTGTTTTGAACTAAGAAATTGTAAAGAAAAGAAAGGAGCAAAGTTAATTAATGTTTCTTCTGGGAAATCTCCTTTTTGTTAAATATCACCATTTGTTAATCAAATCTAGGCAATTCCTAGGTTAATGGTACATTCAATGTAGATTATTTGAAATTTAATTTGGAATTCATTCAAATTCAGTTCTTTCGTACCACTGAAAAGCCTTCATTCTTGAAAGGGCTGATCTTTAGATTAAATGCTTTCCTCTCTGGAGGGAAACCAACAGCCTATACATGCAAGAATGCAGTCAAAATACTGGCACTGCAAACGGATTTCTCAGATACTTCTCTCTCTTTTTTCCATTTTTCTAGAGTTTCCTTGGAAAATATGCTGTCTGACCTCCTGAGGGAGCAAAGCATCTTCTCCACAAATTAGGTTGGAGAGCTTGGAAGGAAAGCAGCCATTTGCTTCGGCGTTGTGCTCCGTGGGCTGCTAATTTGAGTTTCTGTAAAATGGAACCAGCTTCAAGTGCCTCAAACAACTCCTATCAAGCACTGACATTCCAGATAAGGAGAACTTCAGCTCCTACGTTGTCTTTCTCTGCAGCTTCAGCAGGCTGGTTCTTAGCCCTCTGTTTTACGATATCACTGCACACTTACTCTAGCTTTTGTTTCCCATGCCAAGTGGTAGAATTACTGGGAGGATTTCTACACTGTGGGGAAGAACATGGTTTTTTATGAGACAGTTGCAGCTCAGGAGAAGGAATGAAAAAGTGTGATTTTTACAGGTCTCAAGGCGAGGAACAGAGAATGTTATGAGGGTAATTTAATGAGGCAAAGTTTCCTCAGGTATTTGAAACCCTCAAGAGGCTATTGAAAGAAGGAAATTAATTCAAGAATGTCTTGCCAGTCACGTTATGGATAACAGGAGTGGGTCTTGCTAACGGCTATGAGGGAGGGAGGAGCCTGGTGGTGTTCCCAGCTATGTGAAGTGGGCATGGCAGAGTGGTTGGTATACAGAACCCTCATTTGCTGCTGAAGCCTGACAAATATCACAGCCTTCAAAGCTCCTTCTGTACTGAAGATCACGTCTGGTCCTTGCCCACTGATGCTCCAGCTCAGCTAAACCAGGGCACTGTTCCTGCCTGGTCCATACCCCCTGGCTCCTGGACTAAGGGATGAGTGGGGATGCACAGAAATAGTGCCAAAACCACAAGTTTCACATTTTTATCATGACTCGCTGAAGGACCTCAGTCAGCATCTGCAAGCACTGGTGGAGGGAGTCAGCACGAGGACTGACAAAGACCACCCCAGCCTCACATGGCCTTTTCTGAGAGGCTCTGCTGGTGCTGATCAGAGAAAGAAATGCACTCAGAGTCCTACAGCTCTTCACTGTCCGTAATAAAGTCACATCTGCAATTAAATCCCCCCCCGTGACAAAAAAAGCCATCCCAAAGCACCATATCAAGTGCCTTTTCTCAGTTAACGTGAGGAGAAGTGACATTTCATCACTTGTGTAATGAGCTTAATAACATCTAATGTTCACTTAATATGGTTACTGGTGGCTGACCACAAAATAAAGCCAGGTTGATAGGGATTAGCGGCTTTAACACGAAGGATAAGTGGGTTGGAAGGTGCTCACTTTATTTTTCACTGAGTTCATTATTATTGCTATTATCTGTACTGCTGGTGCTATTTCTACAGCAGCATCAGGAAGCCTTTGTTACTTACCAAGCTTCAGCTGACCTCAATTTTCCAAACAGTTTTTTCTGTTCATCAGTCTTTGCTATTTTTTTAAGACAAAAAAATAAACAAACCCTCCAAAAGTAGGACTGTGTTACATGGAGCTCTTGAGGATGAGCACATTCTTCTTATCTTCTAGTCCAGTTTTGAAAAGACAATGGCCGCTGTTTTTGTTGTTCCTCCCCTAATCCTTTCAGTTTGACCATCAGCTACAAACAGGATGCTGTGCATTGGCAGCATTGCAGTGTTTGTACATGCTAGCAAGGGTTTTGATACAATGTGTCAATGTACGTTGTATGTTTTTTCTCAAAATGTATGTTTTAAGCTGCTTGTAAGCAAAAGCAATTTGAAAGGCGGTTTGCTTCTGCAGCTGGGTTCAGTTTCATTGACTCTTTGGCATTGCAACCAACGCTGGTTTTCCAGGATGGGCCTTAATACCTCATGCAACACCAACCACCAAGCTGCCATGGCCATCACTTTTTGCAGAGTATTGCTGTGCAACCTTCACTAATGAACAGAAGCAGCCAGATTCTTCCCAGCACTGAGGAAGGAAATTTTTCCCTACATCTGCATGTCTTTCATTTCTGGTCTTAGTCATAAATACTCTAGTGCATGAGCTCAGACGAAAAATGCTCATACTACAAATAACTAAAGCTGAGGAGCGCTGTATTTAAAGGTGAAGAATCATTTATTTCGGAATAGAAGGCATTTTCTTTCTTTTTCTGTAGCATCTTTCAAATGTGAGCGAAGTCTTCTATGAAAGAATTGAAATGATGGGGTTGTGGTTTTATTTTTAAACCAGGTACAGACTTCTATCCAGGCCAGGTTTCAATACAACATTAAATACTTGGGAAAAAAAGGTAAGGAGCCCTGTAACTATGAGCATAAATATATATCATGTCAGCAAAACCTTTCTAATTGATTACTGTCTTCAAGCAACCTTATTGACACTGGGAGTTTTTTGTCTTCAATGTATTTCCACCATTAAGAAACTTCTGTGATTGCATAGTTCAAATCCACACAGGCAATCTGATATTTTATTGCTCCTCTTTTGTGAGGCTGTGGTTAGTAATGACTTAAGTAATGCTTCATAATCCATTTGTAGTCTACTATGCCCTTGAAGACAACAGATAAGTTTGAGTCTTTTCTTTACAAAATAACTCATCAATGCATCTCTTCTTGGCAGTTGCACCGATTTAAACTCAATGCGGAATTCAACAAACATAGGGAGGATTGGTTTTGAGTAACTGAAGACTTGCAGGCAACTTTTAATTTTGAGAGTGCTGAAGTAAAAAGAAAAGCTGGATTTTGGGTTTATTCTCCCATAAAATTATTTTGAGAAGTATGCTAAGAAAGCTATGAGACATATAGATGATAAATATCTCTGACATACAAAGGGATTTATTCATTACGGACAGTATAACATTGAAACCCACAAACTGATAGGATTATCACACAGATCTTGCCCATAGCCACATTCAGGATTGTCTTGTTACTGCAACTATTTAGCAGGAGTCTTTCCAACCCGCCTTTTAAATTTGTCCCTGCCAAACCGCTGCAGGCCAAACCCAGTCATTTTGCATTTGGCTGCTACCTGTTACCATTCCTTTCTTTCCCAGCTAGTACATGCCTTAACCCCTGTGGTGCCTGCTCTACTTTTTTCTTTGTTGTTCATATTAAAATGGGTCACATTCAAAACTTCTGTGCTGTTGAATGGGGACCATGACAGTTGAAAAGCAAAAACCTTAACACCTTTAAATGGGCTACAACATAAGGGCTGCATTTTTGCTTGCAGTGTTTAACAAGACAAATACCACTAGTTTTGCAGTTCCTCATGCAAATTCAAGTGTCTTTAAAGATGCCTTTTTCCTAGGCAAAGATATTGCCCAGTCACCAGCTCCACAAAACAATAGCTGGCTCCTGGAGGCATGTTGTACCTTGGTGCTTCAGCAGTGAGAGGAGCAGTGCCTTTAAAAGGGAGGCCCATGTGGGAATAGGCTGGCACTCCAGTAAAAAGCAGGAATAAAAACATCAAACAAGTTCTATCAGGAGAAGGCTGGATGCATTAATTGTAAGCCTACATAAACGTTTAAGATTATGCATGACTGTCAATGCACAATGGACCATCCATGTCATCAGCAGAAGGCTTGGACACTGATCAAGCATAGAAACTCACTTGTGTTTTCAGCTTGTACAATAAGCTGTTTGCTCATTTTAAGTCAATATAAACTGTATCCAGCCCTCCTTAGGTTGGTCAGTCCCTAAACGATTTTCCTCACCCTGCAACCCCACTGCAACAGTGGGGATCACCATTGTAACGGCTTTGAAAGAAACCCCAGCAAGTCCAAAGACTTCTCCATTTGAAGTGCCATGGCCAAGCAACATCCTACCAGTGCATCCTGTCACTGGCAGATTTATTTGTCTCCCGAAAAATGAGCTCCAGAGCTGCAGCCCAGCTCACTGTCTACGCTGTGCTCCCCTGCAAAAATGTAGGGCTTGTTGCCCAAGAGAGAACAGGTAGGCATGTAATTGAGGTCCAGATTTTGCTCCACAGCACTTGTGCTAAATGCTCTAGAGAGTACATTTGCAACACTACCTCTCTGATTACATTCAACCTGCATATCATGTATCTGTCAATTTAAGCAGTATTTTCCAGTTCAGTTGGGTGAGCACAAAGAACGAGTTACCCCAAGCTTCACATAGTGTTAGGTCATGAATAGGTACAAAACTTTTCACATCTATGAGTTAAAGCTAAAGCTTCTTTTCTGTTTGAATACATCAGCATTTTGTTCATGTTACCACCTAAACCACTGGGCTTCAATCTTAAGTTTTCTCACAAAGAACTGCCCAGCACTTCTGGCTGGATGGGTTTGTCCTTTCCATCACTTGTTTTGGCTGAAGAAAACCCTAACACCTGTTATCTCAAGCACCTATTTGCAAAGCTGCTCAGAGCCTTGGCTCATCTCCTGTTGTCTCCCTTTTTCTGTCATTCAGGATATTAATGCAACAGTGGTACAACCCTTACTCTGAGAAAAGCTACTACACTGTGAAAATGGACACACAAACACTTGCTCTAAACCAGTTATGTTGGACACATCGCATCCTAACTGCATCTCTCAAATGCTGGTACGCCAAGCACTGGAAAACATTTAGCTGCATGCCTTTCTCCACAATAAGACCTTTATGTGTTTGTTCTGATATATTTAACTTCTACTCCCTACTTGGTGAAAACGTTTGCATAATTTAAAAACAAACAAAAAAGCTCTACTGACCAGATGGCAAACCTACTCTTTTGGGTTTCCCCACTTCTGCAGTGGTTCACAGTACTGTACTTACCTACCTCCCAGCTATTTTACTTTTTCCAAGCAGTGTAAGTCACAGTGTTTCCCTGTGCTTGTGCAAACATCCCTTAATTATTCCTCAGGTTTGTTTGGCCTTTTTCCTGGAGGGCACACACTATCCTGGACTAGATGGATCTGTTGTTTCAAGTGCTCACTGACCACAACAAATTCTCCAAGCTGGCAGCACTGCCACCCTCTGCTCAGTGTAATGTACATGCATCCCTCATCCCCTGCATGCAACCACTACTTCGTGACACGATGTAATCGAATCTTACTTTAAAAAGCAGACATTAGTGTCTGCAGTGAATTAGGTTCTGACTATATAAAACCTATGTTCAAAAGATACCTTCTGTATACCATGCCCGTGAAAAAACTTCATTAACATCAAAATATAAAGCCATACTTTTTACACACATACATAAATGTGCATTTATGTGCATATATTTAGATAATATATCATTAAACTTTTTTCCCCCCTGAAAAATCCAACTATTTCTGAAGCAGAATAAATAGCATCAACTTGCCAATATATGATCCAACAGCAACTCCTCTCACAAATACTTTTTATTATTAGTGCTGGGAAATTATTTCAGTCTGGAGACTATAAAAAACATTTGTAGTTCAAAGTAATTGATTATGCTTTTTTCCAGATTCAGTACCTTTGAATGTGACTATGTGACAACTTGTTGTTGAAAGCTTTACATGGCTAACAACTCTACTGCTTATTTATTATTATGATTTCAATGTCCTATACATTGAAATAGTGACTGTCACTAGCACTTTTGCCTTCATAGACAGAAAGTGATCTTAATAGAGTCATAGAATCGTTTAGGTTGGAAAACACCTTTCAGATCACCAAGTCCACCACTAAACCATGTCACTGAACACCACATCTAGGCATCTGTTAAATACCTCCAGGGATGGTGACTCCACCAGTTTCCTGGGTAGTCTGTTCCAGTGCTTGACAACCTTTTTGGCGGAGAAATTTTTCCTAACAATCAATCTAAACGTCCCCTGATGCAACCGGAGTCCCTTTCCTTTCATCCTATTGCTTGTTACTTTGGACAAGAGATGCTCACCTCATTACCACCTCCTTGCAGACAATAACTGTGATTAAATAAACCTTATCATTTTAACATTACCCTAAAAATAAGCTGCTGATTTACCACGATTTAAGCACACACATTTCAAAGCATTGAGACCAAGATCAATAAAAGCCTACAATACAAGCTCTAGATGCTCTCACTAGCCTTCATGCTGCTGATGGGACATGGCAAGTAGTCCATACAATGCTGAAGTATCTCAGCAATAAACCCCATGAGCCAAGGCTCTGAGTTACACTGCTCATGCCCTTGCCTCAATTACATGCAACTACTAAGGTTTGCCTTTACATCTTCTTGTGTTTGCTTGATCCCAATTATAACTAATTTTAACACCAAATTTAAACAATATGGTTCAGACAAGTGAACCATATTGAAAAACAATGTAATCCAGAACTGGATGCTTGATGTTATGCCAAGAACACAATTTGAATAACGAAATATTTTAAAGACAGGATTAAATTTTTATCGTATTTTTTATTCTTGCTGCCTAATCAAACCCAAATGGAAAGCATTGTGCTTAATGAAACTACAAAATTCATATTTCAGACTAGCCTGTACATAAACACAACTGAGTGCAAGTTGAGGTTATATTAAAATCTTTTTTTTAAAAGCCTTTTATGAGACAAGTACCCTCCTGCTGGCTTTAGCCTCTTTTATCTTCTGTTCCAAGAGTCATCCACACTGAGGGCAGCTCTCCTTGACCACCAAGCTTTGCACTTTCCCCCGCCTTTCAGTTCTGATTTGGCTGTCTGCAAACACATCAGGTTTGAAATCAAAGTTGTCAACATCTACGTATTTCCTCAAACAGTCGCTTAGGATGGTGCTGTTTGAAACTTTTACCTTGGAGGACTTGTGAGCCTTCCCTCCTCCTTTAGGACTTTACTGCTATTTACTGTGCAAGGCTTAAATACAGCTCTGCTTTCTTATCAGGGCTCTGTTGCGTCTCCTGCTTCTCTCCAAAGAAGACAGTTAATTACAGTTTGATTGCCAACAATACAGTTTGTTTGAGTACCGCAGGTTGTCATTGGTTTAACCATATTTGAAATAGTGGATTTATAGGGTACAATAAAAGCCATGAAAATACACAGTTTTAAGACCACTTTTATTTTCAAATTAATGCACAGCATAAATTAAAAGAGCGCATTATGTAACTACAGTACTTTACGCTCTTCATGTTTCAGGTACTTACTAAAGTATCTCAAGAGGCACAGGCTCCTTTCACACAGTAATTACACATAAGGCTCACAAATTAGTTTGGTCAATGTACAGCCTGGCGGTTTAAGTTTAACATCTTGGAAAGCGCTTACCAAATCATGATCACATGGATATCAAAGTCCACAGCAGAACCTGAATCTTCGTTCTCTAGCAATACGCATAACCTCTTCCACCCACCACCCTCTGCCTTTTCCTCGCCCCAGCTGTACCTTATTCTTCCCTCCCAGTCCCTCAAGCCATACTTGCAGAACACAGTTATGTTATGCAGCAGCATAACATAATTTCTCTTACACAAATATTCACCAGGATATTTGCTCTTCAAGGCAAGGACCACGAGAGTTTACCTTTAACAAGTGTGAAATGCATCTTCCCTCCAAGGCTTGCTCTACATTATCAGTTTCTTGCCTTACTGGCTATGTGGGGGATACAGCAATGCAATTCCCTGAAGATTAAACATAAGCGACCTTGAAAAGGAGTCAGCCCACCAAGCAGATATTCCTTATTATCTGAAGCCTCCATACCTACTTGACATTGCTTGGCAAGGTGAAAACACCAAGAGCTCCTTTTACCTTCAACTGCAGCAAATCCTCACCTCAACACTTCTATCCTGAACAAGCTCCTTCCCTTCTACAGGAAGTGTGATTTGCCATGTCCTGACAACTTTTCCCAGCTCAGCACAGCTAATTTCCCCTCATGAACAGGCAAGAGGGCAAGAAGCAAATCTCACCAACACTGGTATGGTTAAGACCTGCAGTCATGCTAGGGGTATTTTGTCAGTCTGTTAACATCACTGCACTAAGAAAGCCTTATGCAAAAGAAATCTCTGAGCTCCAGTTTCTTCCCCTCTCAGGCCCAGCCGTTGACTGAAGAGCAAAACCCACTACTTGCAAGAGATTAAAAGTCACAGAGGAAAGTGAAAATTCCTCTGCATTAAACACACATTTAATCCTGTACTTTACTACTTATGAAGGTGAAAGAACATACTTCTGATGGGATTAAACTTTTTTTTTTAAAAACACTCAACCCTCAGCTCAATTAACATACTTGAATCAGAGGTGATCACTATGTGCTTTAGATTACACTTATTCAGTTTAATACTGAACTTCCGTAACTCTTCTCTCTCTGATTTATAAATGAAAGGATTATTCCTGTGACAATAAGCCGCAACAGAAGAAACTGCGGGATGGGGAGAAGACTGAAGGAAAGGTAAAATAGTTTCCCGGCTATAAAGTTATGAACATAATCACAGTTGAGATTGGAAGGGATCTCCAGAGATCACATCTGGTCCAAACCCCTGCCAGTTGCCCAGCACCATGTCCACACAGCTTTTGAGTATCTTCAAGGATGAAGACCCCACAACCTCCCTGGGCAACCTGTGCCACTGCCCAAATAGCCTCACAATGAAAAAGTGTCTCCTGATGTTCAGAGAGAGCCTCCTGTGTTTCAGTTTGTGAAAGAAGAAACTAAAGGATGAAAGCTGATTGTTGTACCTATGCGCATTTCCACAAGCTAAGACCATCCTTTCTCTGCCTCTTCCAATGAAGCACCACCTGAAGAAACTGTTAGTCAGTAACAACTTTGGGACATGCTAATGGGAGCTGGGAGTCCGTATGGCAAAAGTGACAGCACTCACTGCAACTGAGCTTATTGCCCACACACAAGTTCAGACACCACCAAGTCACCCAGCTGTCAAAAATGCAGATTAAACAGCTTCTGCTTGCCTAAATAGGACTGCTCATACAACTTAGATATCCTGTTGCTATTAGATTGAGTCTCTGATACTGTTAACAATGTTCCCACAGCTCCTGCAACTTACTACAAAACACATTAAGGATTACAAGCAAGTCAACATTCAGTATTGAAACTTTTATTAAAACCAGAAATGCATCATTTTACTACAGCTGAAAAATGTTCATAGGAGCTCTGCAAGAGACCAAATGCTGGTGCAAGAACGTAGTTTCCAGAAATTAAAAAGGTAAGAACCATCAGACAGGGTAAAAAACACCAGTGCACAAAAAGGCAGTATTGCCTCACAGCCCAGCTGAACTCAGAATAAGGCAACAATAATTCATCAATAGTATAATGCTATTTTTTCATAAAGCTCAGGTCTTTATATGCTCATGTCAGAAAAATTATATATATATACATATAATTGAGCAAGTAATTACTTTTGTGTTGGTTGTATGAAGCCAAGTTTCAGCTCTTTTGTTCTGCAGTTAATTAAGATGACATTTCAGCACAATACCTCTAATATCTTAAATACAGGCTCATCTGCACCAAGCTATCTTCAATAACATTAGCACCAGTATTCCAAAGAAATAAAACCTGGTTAATAATCAAAGATTATTTCCAGAGCACAGTAAGCACAATTGGCACATATTTGAATTTCTACTGTCTGTTACACAAAGCAAGAAAATAGCTTTATTTGAATGGCATCTGCCAAGTTTTGCAACTTCCACTTCCCTCCCAAAATAAAACAGAAAATAAACTTTGGATTGCTTAGCAGTTCCAGTTTCCACTCACAAGAATTCACTTTTAGCTCAATGCTCTGTTTCTACCAGGAGCAGCTTTTCCTTCTCTGGCTCCAACTACAAGTCAAATCCTCCACCGCACAATGCCATCAACCCACTTCAGCTACTGCGACTCTGCTCCTCATCCTGATGCTGACAGGCGTACATGGCCTTGTATTGGTAACTTAGGAATCCCACAAAGCGCTTCTGTACTGGTGTCCCAAGATTCAGAGAAAAGGCCATCACAAGTTCCAGAAGCACAACAAATAAGACTTCAGAAGCCACTGTTCTGGATGGGCTCGCAGGATATTTCACTCTACATGGATCCAGAGAAGTTACTTGAACTTAGCCGCCGAGGCAGCAGATAAATATAAATATGCCAGGGTTTTATGGAGTCAGCTCATGACTTCCAATACTTTATTTGTATTTCACTGGACTCTATGGTCTATTTATAAATTGTTTATCATACAGTTGCTAGAAGTCAGCAAGTCTACTTCTGTTTCTAGTAAACCAGTACAAGGTAGTTCCATGAAAGCACGTGTGAAAAGCTCGTCCTGCTCACCTCTTTTAACAGCACTTTTAGATTACAGGTAAAAGAGTCACAATATTTGCTTAAAACTTCACTGGCTCAATATCAGATCTCTGGAACCTAAAGTAAGCACATTCCTCAACTCTATCATGTCCAATGACATCCTGAGACCAATCAGCTACAGGCTGTGCAGCTTGCCTTTGTATTTCCTGTGCTCTTAATTATTTTCTCATCACAAGGCAAATTAAAGTGGTCACCATTTAACATGCACACTGCCTCATCATCACTCCCAGCAGTGTCAAGACATATCTAAATCTTCAGGATATCCCAACCTAGAAAATACAAAAATGCGTAACACCTCCTATACTTCTGAAAGGTCCCTTTTCAAATGCTGAATGCAAATTTCAGCATCTATGTACAGAGTTTCAGCATGTACCTACATGCAGGGAGCCTGGGCCATGCTCAGATCCGTTCAGTCGCAACCTTCAGAGTACTTGACAGCAAACTCCTTTCCTGTTCTTTGACTTGCAGAACAATATAAAAGTTGGTAACATTTCCTTCGCTTTTGCCCCTTCAAATAACAGACTTGTACTACTTTGGAAATTCATGTAATTTACTCAGCATGCTCTTTTGCCACTCTTCCAGTGAGGAAACGACTGCAATTGGAATAGGCACTCTCAAGCATCAAAAAGCACCAAAAAACAAAGCAGCAGAGTTAGGCAGTGTATCACTGGAGAGACATGTCTAACAGGGAAGCAGAAGATGCCAACAAGTAATTGGAAAATAAGTTGTATCAATGCAGTTACACAGCATGGCATGCAAACTCTGTTAAATAGTACCACCAGGCCTTTTTCTATTTCAAATTCCTGTATCATCTTCATCAAACACTACTCTTAAAAGGTTAGCCAAAACTCTTCATCTCCCATTCTAGGCCCCAAGCCCTACAACATACCTCAAGCTTGCTTCAGAAGAGCAAGAGAGGTGCAAAGGACTATCAGATGACACACATTTCAGTGCAAGAATAAAGAACAAAATCAGAAGCACTGAACTCTTTTCTAGTCTCACCTGAGGGCCACGTGATTTCCTGTATCAAAGCAGAAGTGTCACCAAAAGGTCACTATTCAAGTATTACTTGTAGGACAGGAGGTACAACATGCTGCAAACATGTGGCAAGGACAAGTGAGGGCTACCTGGAAGCCAAGTACTACTCACCTTGGCTTCACAACCAGTAAGCTTGACCACTGGAGAACTAAAGCAGGCAGAAAACTGGCTCCAGCTGAAAAGTGTTACGAGAAAGCTGAGGAACTCTTCATTCCCACCATAGCTGGACTCAGGTTTGCTATCTGCCATCACATCCAGTCTAACTCAAGTGACTACAGGATCCTGCCCCCCTATTCTGGGCTGAATTTATACTGAAATAAGATAACAAACATGTTATCCTTGCCCTGAAAGAGTAAACATATGCTCCAGGGTGTGGGTTTCCAGAACTGTAAGAATCTATATAGAGTTTTAGCCATCAAACCCAAGTATCTAAGAAGCCTTTATAAAATCTACTGCCTCCCTACCCCACCCCCTCAAAAAAAGGCTATTTATTACAAAAATTGGAAACTGCAATTTGCATTACACATCCTGCTAGGCAGGAACCACCCCTAAACTAAATACAGCAGCACTTCAGCCCTGACAGTACAAGGTGTTTCCCTACAACTGCACTGATTAAACAGTTGCAGACACCAGACTTCCAAGTCCTTCTTAGCAGGCATCATACTGCACAACATAAAGCAGCAGGCAATTGGCCAGAAATGGTTAGCGAAAAGGATTCCTTAAACCTCCAGCATCCAAATATAGCCCTAGCTGGTCACATGGGCTGCCATACAGTAAGTGCTCCTCACTTTACCTACCCTTTGATTAAACAGTTTGAGCTAAAAAGCATATACTTAGAATAGCATTTCAGTTTCCAGCCCAATTCCATGAACTGTATAATCTGGCTGTACCTTCCACATTCAGACTGGCAGAAAGGAAAAGTTGATTTAAGTTTCTAGTGAGCCCAAAGGGGATCAGTAGCTACAAAAAGCTAACAGAATATGATATCCACATGATTCATAATACATATGTGCATACATATAAAAGCAGCATATCTGCTATACAATGAAGCTGCCATGAAAGGCTTACTTGCTAACAAAGTCCACAGCACATACTGATTCTTGAGTACACCTCCATGCCTTACTCCACCTGACCTCTAGCAACTCCTGGTTTTCACACCACTCTCCTTAGGATGAAAGCCAATCAGCTGATTATGTCCACTCCGTAAGAACTCCATAGCTTAGTTTCACACATTAAGAAACTCCACGAAATTCCTGGAGAGCACTGTGCTGGTTATTGTACTGTTGCCAGACTCCAAGTGAAAAAAAAAAAGAAGTTGAGTTTAGCCCTTCCTTTCTCAGTCCTTAAAGTCACTCATTACATCACAGAACGACCTGGGTTGGAAGGGGCCTTAAACACCATCCATCCAGTTCCAACGTCCTTGCCACAGACAGGAACACCTTCCACTAGACCAGGTTGCTCAAAGCCCAGTTCAGCTTGTCCATGTTCGAATACGGTGCAGGTAACAAGATTATACAATAAAGCCCTGCAACTGCACTAATACATAGAGGTGTCATTTCTCCTTCCAAAGCCTCCCCTCACATCAGTGAGGACAAGGACTTGTGGTAGCCACAAATCTTGCGATTTGTGAAGATGCAAAGGTGTGAGTTTAAGTCATACCTACTACTCAATAGAAGTTGTGGGTCTGGGGTTACTGAAAAGAGCTCAATGCCACAAAGCAAGGCCCAAACTCTACAGTAGCAGCTCTGTGTTACAACAGTGCTCTACAGCACAGCTTTCTGCTTAAGAGCACGAAGTCTTTCATCCAGCTCCAGCCCCCAGCTAACCTACTACTCTGTTACACACTTAAGCCAAAGCAGTTAGGAGCAGCGCTGAGCACATTCACATACCTACCGCTGAGCCAGTTGCACCGAGCACCAGTTAGTTTCACATTTATGCCGCCAGCCAGGCCGGCCTGGCTGCACCGAAATAACCCCCGGGTACCCAGATGTTGCGCTATTTATACCCTGGAAAAGAAAAGAAGAAAAACCAGAAACAACCCCAACAGAACTTCATAGCGGGAGGCCACGACAGCAAAGCCTTTATTCCGAGGGTGCAGAGCCCGGGCCCGCCGTCCCGTGACGTGTCCACCTGAGGCTCCCGGGGCCGCCGCCACCGGAGACAAAGTTCTGTAGTGCACTGACTGCTATCGTACCCAGAGTCGGAGTGTCACAGAACTTTGCTTCCGGAGGCTCCAATCCTCCTCCGGTACCGGCACCGCTATGGCCGTCTGCCAGCGCAAGTTTCCCTTGCCTGGGAAGGGAAGGCGCACACGATTAAGAGGTGGGGAAAGCAGCCCCCCTGATCCTCCTCCGCGGCTCCGCGGAAGCGGTGGAAGGAGATGGAGGGATTTTTTGCTTCCGAAAGCCGCCGGACCGGAGCTAACGGGGCCGCCCCAAGCGAGCCGCGGCCGAGCGCCTGCCCGGAATGCCGCCCATAGGCACCAGCGGGCGCCGCCGCCTCCCGCTGTCAGCCCCGCCGCAGCGGCCCTGAGGCGGCCCCGGCCGGCATTCCCCAGCCGCCCCTCACCGAAGGGACGCGAGCGGCGGCGGAGCCCCCCGCCCCTCCAGCCCTCCCCTTCAGCGCCCGCCGCCGCCGAGCGCAACAGGTCCGGTGCGGCGCGGCGCAGCCCGGCGCCCCCCGCGGCGCCCCGCCCGGTGGCGGCAGCAGCAGCCGGTCAGCCGGTCGGTCGGTCGGTCGGTCGCGCGCCCCGCCGCGCCGCTCCATCTTGACTTTTGCCGACGTGGAAATTTTGGGTTCGGGGACGAGCCGCGCTCTCATTGGCCGGCGGCGGGCGGGGTCGGAGGTCACGGCTGCCGCCGCCGCTCCGCGCCAAGCCGCCTCGCTCGCGAGGCGGCCCCGCCCCGCCGCCCGGCACGCCCGCACGGGGGGCGGAGCCAGCGCCGAGCGCGGAGAGGGCGCCCGGAGGGTGCGGCGGCGCTGCTGAGGGGGGGAAGCGGGCGGGATGCGGAGCGCGGGTGGGTGCTCGGCCCTCGGCTGGAGGCGGCCGCTGTTCGGGGTGCGCCTCGTTACCGCCTCGTCTGGGGAGGGCGGAGGCGAGCAGGCCGGGTCCTGCCCTCCGCCGGAGGTGCGGAGCTCCCCGTGCGCGGCGCGCACCGCCGGCGACACCTGTGCGCTCCCGGCGCGACCCCTGAGGAGGAGTAATTCGGTATAAGGAGAGGTGGAGGTGGCGCCCCGGAGCTGCGGGGGGCGGCTGCCTGCCGCTTTGCTACACTCCCCGTTGCGCTGCAGGGTGCCCTGCTTGCACCTGGGCTGGGGCGGGTGTGAGCAGGAGGAGATCTCGGTGTTTGCGGTGCACGCTTCGGATTTGGAGGACTTTGAAGAGGATGCAATAGCTCTTGCCAAAAAGGGCGTGCTTCCTCTCCGTGAGAGGAAGGCTGAGGGGGGTCTGTTGAGGGTTTTCTGGTCTCTGCGCAAGGTGTGAAGACTGCTAATTCTGTGTGGATCTCAAAGTATATCACAGTGCAAAACTGGTTAAATAAGGGTTTAAGAATAATTCTTGCAGTTGTTTTTATCTCTTACATCAATTTAAAGTCATTAACGTTAAACCTATTGCTTTGCTGTTCACCGGGCTCACACTAAACTGCCAAACCAGTTTGTGGCTGGAAGAGCTGGTCCAGGTTTCCATTTGCAGTCATGGAGGCCTTAGCCATAAAAATGCTCTTGGACATGGTGTGCCTGAGTAATTCCAGGGGAGCCATTCATTCACCTGGCTGAACTGCCTGTGTTCACAGCAGGAAGCACCTGCCCTGTCCCGTGGTGGCATCACTGCCCAAGTCAGCACCAGTGCTCACACGGTCCTTGTCATGCAATCATAAAGTGGTCCAGGTTGGAAGGGACCTTAAAGATCCTGTAGTTCCTGCAGGATCACAGCAATAGCTGTTCATCCAAACCCGTGGCTGCCATTTCAGTATCTGAAAGGGAAATATACTGAAAAATGCTGTGAGATACTTTTATTTTTAGTTTATGTAATTTTTAATTTTTATTTACACCTACTGTGAAACAGTGTTTTGGGAAAAAACAGTGTTTTCAGAAGAATCTCTTACCTTTAAAATTTGTCTCCCATTACTTCAGCTGTCTGGCTGCAGAACCAGTGGCAGGTCTTTCCTGAGCCTTTCTGTTCTGTTTATGAAGCACGTTCCTCCCTCCCTGTCTGCACCCTCACTGTGCTGTTCAGTCTTCAGCCCTATTCCCTTTTGCTGCGGTTTCCATGTGTAGCAGTTATTTCCCATCTTCCCGTTCCCCCTCTGTGCTGGCTCCCTCCCTTTGCACACACCCCCTTTGCTAGGCCACGGAGCTGATCTCAGCTATGCCATTGCTGCTCGGCTCTGTGTAGGGGAATATTGATTTTACAGTGTGTGTGCTCTGTACAAAAATCGATGTTGCAGTAGATTGAGCAGAGCGTGCAGCAGTGTAATGGAGCCCAGCCTGCTAATGCGACCTGCAGGGGTCTTCGTTCAGAGATTGAGGTCAGCCAGAAAATGGAAATGTGTTTGCTGATTTTACTGTCTGATTCACATTTAATGTAGGCGTTTATGTTCTCGTGTTTAACTTACAGCAGGGCATGCAGTCACTTTAGAGTTATAGCCATCAGAAAGTCGCATACCGCAGGCAACATACACAAAAAAAAGCATGCCTCACATGTACAATCAAAATTAGTTTGAGCTTAATACTCCCCCTTTTCCCATTATTCTTTGTATGTCTATCAGAAAACAGTTGTGAGGAAACATTTTTGTTTCTGCGTATAGAAAATCATTTTCTGTTGTTCAGTGCAAACTTGGATTCTGATTATGCAATGACACATGCAGTGCTTTAATGAACTCCGATACAGCGGCGTGTATCGAGGGGCATCAAATGGGCAGAAGTGAAAAGAATGAGGGAGGAGAAATAACAAGTGTATGACACAAAACCAGAGTAAAAACTCCCATTGATTTTAACGGACCTGGGATTTCAGCCAGAATGTTCTCCACGATACATTATCCGCTTTTTAAACCGTTGCATCATGCCTTAAAATTTAGCAAAAGTGCTTCTTGAAATGACATATGAAACCACTGCATTCTCAGGCTCAGAGTCAAGATTAGTGTAAGCTAATCTATTATTCACAGCTCTGGAGAGGCTTGGTATGGCTTTATCTTCACAATTTTAGCTTCTGCTTTTGGTGGAGGCTATTTCTCGTCTACTAAAAACTCTGCAGCAGTGAGTACAGATCTGTACAATGGACAGAGGAGTGAGCATTATGTTTGTGAATGTTTCTATACTTTGAGCTGGATAACACACATTTAGAGATGCTACAGGGGCCCTTATGTTCAGAAAAAAAGGCAAAGGTATTTATTAATCCATCATTTGCATTATTAGTTGGAGACTTGGATTTGGCAGTGGTGTCTGGGCAGGCACACAGGACTGGAGTGGTAATGTCTTCTCTCAGTTACAGCTCGGGTTTGGGACATGACTCATGCAGAAGGCTTCCAAATTTAAAATACTGCTACCTACAGATGTGTATTATACTGGGGTTTCTCAAAAGCCACTTGATTTTCTTCAGTCACTGACCACTGATTTCCAATATGCTTCTATGTTTCACTGTTTTGAAGATGTATTTGTTTCAGTATTATCAGCTGCTGGGAACCTATGCGCTGCCCACTCTTAAAAGCATAACTCAGGATGTGCAGTATGTCCTAATGTATTTTAGGTATAGTTTTAAAAAACTATAGTAACATAAAATGTAAACTATATTAAAATATAACTATATAAAATATATATATAACTATTATAACTGTAATAAAACTCTGATATAATTTTTTGTAATTCTCAAGTATTTTTCCCAGTGTAAGTATGATAAACTGCAATAAAAGTGTTGTTCCAGTTTTAATTATGAGGTATAATTTGTAGCTGAAGTTTAAGGAATAATAATTAGAATTGCATTTTACTTTAAGAATCCGTCTGCTTTGGCAGCATGCTTCCAATTAAGAAGATTCAAGAAGGTGGTTACAATGCAAGATAGGCAAAAGCACATGGTACAGAGGACCAAGCTGTGACTTTTAGTGAAGTAAGGATAAACAACATTGCACAGAATGCTATCTTTAACTTGAAATGTGGGACAGTTTTATGATAGAATGATAGAACTTGTCTGAACAGAAGACTCTGTTTTCCAGGAGTCCTTCTCTGTCGCCTCTATGAAATAGTAAATTAGGTGGGTTTTTTTGTAGTTTTGTTTTTGTTTTCTGTGTGTGCTTTTTTTGTTTGTTTGCTTGATTTTTGGTTTGTTTTGGTTTGTTCCCATTGTGAAATAATTAGGATATTATAAGAATTACTATTTAAATCTAATTTGAAACTGGAGTTATGCAGGATGGAAAATTAATTATCTCATTAGTTGGAGAACTTTTATGGTATTCACACAATAAGTAAAGACAGTCATAAGCATCAATCAATATCATAGAATGTGTTAAAACAAATATAAACAGTTTATGTCATGAAAATTTGTAGCGCTGCTTATTGATAGAAGAAAAATTATATATATGAACTCAGTGGCATATCATTCTAATTCTTAGTTGGTTATTATTTGCAATTGCTCTTGATTAAATATGCTTTGTGTTATATTGTTGTAATTCAGTATTTATTTACTATAATAAATGTGCATTAAAACTGCATTATAATGCTCTAATTGTGAAATTGCCATTAAGTTAAGGTTATGAGCATCATAATGCAGTGTTTTATCAAATTGTTATCTTTTTTAATGCTTAAATTTCCTTGTGTCTTAGAATCATTAAATTAATTGCTGAAGTTAATAAATAATGATAGTCTAAGCGAGCCAGTGGTAATCAGAAAAGAATCCAGGTTTCCTGAATTCCTACTGACTCTCTAAAAATTAGACAAAGTTGATAACTCTTTCTGTAATTGCAGAGATAAGTTAGTGATGTAATTTTGGTAGAATCTAAACATGACAAAATAAGATCAAGTGTCAAATGAAAACTTCAAGATACAAGGACATAATGTAACAAACTTTTATTCAAGTCCAGTGGAGATCTTTTTACTGACCTGAATAAAACTTTAATCAATTCATGAAATGTTCTGGAATTGTGTATGAATAGCTCCATTAGTTAAGTAGTAATCCTCATAACATCTTCTAGTTTAGACATTTGCAGAATCAAACCCTAGATATCTCCTAAAAAGCCCCACAGGCATTCAGGAGGACTCCATAAGTTACAGATCCCAAATGGAGTGACTCTGTTATCTGCATTTTTAAGAAGATATGAACAGATCGGCCAGGCAATCAGTGCTGGGTTAGTGTACGAGTATCTGCAAAACATTAGTATTTTGGAAAACAATACAAATTTCAAAATGTGCTTTTGTTGTGTATTAAAATGAAATTAGGACCTTCCTGAAAAAATGCTGAAAGAGGCATAAAAAGGCAAGAGAGGCTAATCCCTTTTTCCCTCTCCGAAGCTGTTACACTTTGCACAGCTGGCCCAGAAAGAGGCTAACAGGCTGAATCAATGGGATTTGGACCTGTCTTGCCCATATCCTCCAGGGAATGCCTGAGCACATAGCAGCCATCTATTTTGAGGAAAAGAAGGGCAAGTTTGTCTTTAAATATTTTTTTTCCCCCAAAAAAAATTCAGTTCTGAATCTGAGAAGCCTTCTTACTGGAGCAAATACTTTCCCACAAAAAGGTTCTGTTTTAACAAGTCAGCATTTCTGGATACAAACAAATATATTGTGGAAAAATTCCCACCAAGCTTTACTTTGTTGTCCTTCAGAAAAAATCATGTAAGAGAGAATTACTGGAATGGCATTTACAAAGTGATACACATATTATCCTCTATATAGTCCAAGCAGAGTGACATGGCATTATCTAGGACAAAGACTTGAAGGAATTTAACCTTTCATCTTTAGGGCAGTAGAAATCCCTGATCCTAGAAAATCAGCCATAGATAAATAAACAACCAAATTCTGTACCATCCACTATAAGCCATGATTTAATCCATTTGTAGTAAATTTAATGGGGATTGTGCTGAAGCCCACTGACAGACTCTGGAGGACAGGAATCAAGATGTAGCAACCAAGAGGTTATTGACGTAATGGACCCAACTTTGTTGACTGATGTGTCCTAGAAATGGAAACTAAGGGTGACATCGCTCAAAGTGGTGAACAGCTACTTACGTAAGTAGCCTCACTGAATTCAAACCTGTCCTAAAAAGGCACTTGGCAATCTTCTAGCTGCAGCAATGTGAGAAGACAAATAACCAGAGTGAGAACTATGTGCACTCATTGCACCTCCTGGGAATTTCTGAAGAAGATTCCACTGTTTCCTTATTCTAAAGAAGAAAAAGTATCCTTGTCCTGTCCAAATCTTGAAGAGATGGAATGAAGTTTGGCACCTTAGGTTCAGAGCATTAACAATTACTTAGACTGTCACCTCTGCTCAGGTCTGATTTATGGCTTTCATCTTGCAGGACACAATTCAAATCACCATTCACTAGATCCACAGGAAGAATCTTCAGGCCAAATCATTATGGCAACCCACTGCTCCTCTAGCTTTCTGCACCACCAGGAAACATCAGTGAATGCCAAACTTTTGCAACTGCAAAGGAAACAAAGGGAAATGGATATTCAGATCTACCATTACTTTCGTAATTGGTTGTACAGGGAAAAAACAATCTTACCAGGAAATCCTCACAAGTCTGCACCACATCTATAAGCCTTGTTTGCTTGCCAGTTCTTCTGATGAACCACAGGAAATATACTCCAACTCCAGCACAGTCTGTTCGGAGGAGAAAAGATAGGCTCATTAGCACAGTCACCTACAGCCAGTAGGCACAAACACACAGTGTTCAGCCTTTAGATGGGGTAGCACAGATGCAATCAAATGGGCTTGCCTGACACGATTGGATTCTGTATTCTTATTTATGTTAGTCCTGTAACCCTGGCTGTAGTTCCTTATCAATGCACACGTGACCTTGCTAGAGCAGGCTGTTAAATCCCAAGCTCATGTGCATGAGAAACCTGGATAATACAGGTTCCCCTGCATGCGACTTTCCAAAGAACTGTACTTCTGTGCTGGAGGGTAAGTAGCTCTTCAGTAAAAACCCCAATTGCTGCAGTGATCAGTTAATAGTCATTGAAAGAGTGGTGCAATTGCTGCACAGGACTTCCTAGGCATAGTAAACCACAACTAAAGCATGCCTTTTTGGAAAAAGATATGATTTTGTTCAAACCATGAAATGTGTTTAAATCAATAATCTGATTCAATAACTGAACAGTATATTTAAAATTAAATACATCAGAAAGTAAATTAGGTATATTCCACTGGACTGAAGGTTTCTGTTTCTGCAAGCTAAATTCGCTGTCATTAAACAGAGAATTTCACTAGATTTATCAGCTTCTTCTCTATAAAATGTTTAGTAAATTTATATATGCCGCACTCATCTGCTTTCACATAAAGGCATTAGAAACTGTCTGATTAAAGGAATCTTTTTCCTTGTCATTGAAATGCACAGGAAGATTTCTGTTAACTTCATCAAGCAAAGGAGGAAACCTTTGTAAAAGTTTCCTTTTGAAACCGATTACCTGTACTATAAATTAAGTGTTGCTCTCTAGATCTCACCATGGCACTCTCCTAATTTTGTGAGTTTAGGAATAGCCTGTGGAAATTCTGAAACACCAGGGGGTCCTAATCATGAGCAGCTTGTTCCAGCCAGAATCATGTTTCCTATGTTGCAGGACAGCAGTGCTTCATTTGCACCTCACAGAAATGGTCTTTTCCTCCCCCATTTCTCAGCTGAATGCAACAGGACACTTCCTCTGGCACTTAGCAACAGCCCTTAGCAAGGGCTGATGGAGAAGAGCAAGGAGCAAAGCCAGGACTAGCAAAGAACTATTGATTCATGAATGAAAGAGAACATTTTCTGAAATAAAAATTCAGCTGGTCACAATAACTCTAGGACAAGTCTCAGTTTAGTGGCTACAAGTAAAAAGGACAGACAACTTAAACTGACATTGATCTCACTGTCATTCCAAGGGTAATATTTTCATTGTGATAAGATGTTCTTTAACAATCTTTCCATTGAATTGGGCACAAACATGCTTTTCTTCTACATTGGTCATGCCTATCTTCCTGTTCCACCTATTTTTATACTGCTAAAAAATATTTGTTTAGGCAATGCAAACAAAATCCCCCCCTCTTCCATATGTTTAAGTTCCCTTACCATTTTTGCTATAATGTAGTACAAGACCAGCAAGACAGCTGAGGCTTTTGTTTCAAATCAGTTTTTTTGTCTCCTTTTCAGTCTTCACTCAGAAAAGCGATCATAAAACTTGCCCAAAATGTTAGTAGGCATGTAGGATGTGGATACAAGTTCTACAGCACTGCTTCCCAACAAACACTCAGGCAAAGCAGCATATATACATAAATGCAAACACACTTATGTAGGTGGATAGACAAGTGCGTTGTGTCCACAGAAATATTTTTGTGTTTGTTAATATGGAATAATTGACACAAAGTTGCACACATATATATGCATATACATATATATGTAACTTCTTCAGACATTTTTAAACCTTGGTCCCTAAAAGTCAATACATTACAAACATTACAAACTATTACAAATAACCCTATGGATTCCGATCTTGCATAAATTTCTGTGGGTTTCTTCTTCATCAGGCGATAGTTTGTCTCAGTAATTTTTCGTAGCAGGGAAATACTTTGCGTGCCTTTCAACACTGCTCCAACAATATATAGTGGTATTGCATGACAGAATGTACTAGTAGCAGATAGACAACTACTGTTATTTTAAAGCATCAACGGTGCATTCATGGGCTGCACAAAAGACAGAGACTCTTGACTGAAGTCCTATAGAGTGTCTGAAGATTTATGTGATTTTTTTCTGCAGCTTATGATGTGGCAGAATGACCAGTTTATGGTGTGGGTGGAACTTTGTTCAACACATGAAAATGCCTCCACTCTCCAGATTATGTTCTCCCGTGGTAGGCAGTAATGCTTTCTTGCCTTCCATATGGCCACCATGTGCCAGCAGACACCAAACTGGTATGTGGGTTAAATGTAAAATAACCACAAGAGCTCCCAAGCCAATAATTACAAAGCTCCTTTTGATATGGTTAGTGTATCATTATCTGTGCTGTGCAATAATAAAACAGAGCTCTTGTTGTCTCTCTCCTCTCCTTCAGTAGTTGGGGAGCTTAGTGCAAAACTACCACACACAATTGATGTGCATGAAATGCTTTTAGGAACTGTCATAGCAGCAGCAAAAAGCACAGCAAGTTCTTAGTTCTAATTAGACATTAGCTTGAATAAAATGTTGTAGGGAAGAAGAAAAATGAAAAAGCTTTATTCTGTGCATTCACTGAAGGCACGTATCTTGCATCCTGCTCTGAGTTGCCCAGTCTCTGGGGTAGATCATCTGGTTTGTAGAGCTTCTCAGATGTTCAAGAAGGCCCTCTGTCCATTTAAAGCTTAAATTATCCATTTTTAGCACTCAGCGCTTGGGTGTACAAGGAACACACGGCTCTGTAAACAGTGCTAGTTTCCCACTTCTATCCAGGTGCAGTTCAAGCCTTGGACGTGAGGTGTTTTATGATTTCGGCCTTGCCACAAGTATCACAAAAGCTAGTCCCTGTGCTTTTACCCAACAGCTGAGATAAGCTGGGATTCAGAAGCTAATGCCTTCTGGATAAGCCTAGCTAAAGGCTTAGGACAGGTTGCTCTCAGTAAAGGGCTCATGGCTGCTGCTTTTCTTTGGTGTGCTAGATCCCAATGATCCCAAGCTTTTTGCAAGGGTTTGTTATAGATTTGAGATTTTCAGAAGGTGAATTTACTGGGAGGGGTTTGTTGAACAGAGAGTGCTTACACTGGCTTTTCTCTTAGACTTGGTAAATTAGGATTATTACTGGTCATGGTTCATCATGGCATTTTGCGTGTGATTATGACTGACCTGCTGTGTTAAATGAAAACAGATAGGACTTCTCACTCATTTGTCTTCTGAACATGCAGTTCGGAACATTCTAGCTGTCTGATCCAGGATGGGCTTCCTACTCATCTTTTTCCAACAGCTATAAAGTAGTAGATGAGCACAGATCTGTCTTTATCTGAAAATACACAAACATGCCAAATAATTAGGAATAGAGAAGCTGGTACACATATAAAATCCAGTTAGAAAGTAACTCACTCAAATATGATTTTCAGTTTTGTCACCCATTTATCATTTGTAACAACTGACAGTGTTTCTGATGAGCTTTTATCATCTTCTTTCTTACAGTAGATGAAGTACATTATTATTGTAGTGTATTCATTATACACTAGTAGTCTGCCTAGGGTACACAAAGAAAAGCTATGTGTATATATAAATGCGTACAGGGGCAGGGCTCTGTTGTTAATGCTCTGTAATGGGTCATCAATGTTTTACTGCTTTTGGTGTTGCTTTCTGGTGGAAGACTTGCACCTGAGGGAAGTGAAAGACACCTCAGTGGCAGCTTCTCCAGCTGTGATTTCCCACCTAGCCCTAGCCTGCACATTGCCTGCTCTATACAGCCAACAGTGTGGCACTTCATTGAGAGCCATGTCACATGTGAGGAGAGGCTGCAGCTCCTTCTCACGTTTTGTATGAACAATTCCAGCTCGGCTTTAATCTTTATTAAGACTGTCAGGGATCCCTTGCACAAAAAAATCTTTCCGATTTACATTGGTAATTTGCACTTAATTACCATTGTGTTTGTAACTAAAATGCTGGCCATGTTATTTCTATACTTTTTTTTCCCCCCAATCTGTTATAAACTAGTCACTGGTTTCCTGACATAGACAGCTCCCATGGGTATCAAACACCCTCTAAGTACTAGATTTTTGCACTGGCTTTCTGATTTGGCTGACAGACATGCAAAATCACATACTGGCAAACTGCTCCAAACCAGGTTGGCAGAGACTGAAAGCTGTTACTATCTGGAGTCTGTCCAGAGATAGATGGGAATTACAGTAAATTTGGAGTCTCAGTGAAGTTCCTGGCTGACCAGTATCTACATCACAAAGCCACCACTATACCCTTTCTTGTCAGTAATTAGTACTTTGTTAACCATCTGCATAGGGAAACTGTTAGCAAAAAGCACAGGAAAGACCAGAGAGAGAGAATAATAGGGCAAACAGTTGAATATCCAAAGTAGCTATGTGCAAATTTAAGCAATATGTTGAATAAATTGGAAAACTCAAAGTCTTGATATGCACAAACCCATGACATAATAGATGCCATGAAGTCCTGATGGAACAAATCAGGGAACTGGAATGGGGAAGCAGATACAGCCTTTTCCCAGAATAGCCAGGACAAGGCATTTAGACATGTATGCTTGCTATCCACTTCAGAGAGAGATAAGAAGCTGTATTCTTGACTGCTTTTGGGTGGAAATGAGGAAAAAAAAGAACAAGATGGGTGTCTCGTTGGAGGTCTTTTGGATAAAACTAAATGATGAGAAAGAAGAAATACGTGAGGCTCTTTGCTTGAGCAACTCACAGGGACGTTCAAGAGCCAGCCTCACCCCGACAAGGCACTTCAAATAGCATGATATCTACTGAAAAGCAAGAGAGGAGGACACAGGTAGTTGTCAGGGTCATGGAAAATACAGAGGGCAGGTTTTTTCTCAGGAGAGAGGGTGAGAAGGAAGGATATTTGGGGACATATCCAAACTGGATTTGATTAGCCTAATAATGAGGGGTTTCTTGAGAAGGTGGAAGGTGAAAGCAAGTATGAAATGACAGACCACTATTAAGAGTGAACTAGAAAAGAACAGGTTTCTAAAAATTTGCAAGCTGGGGTGGGGCCTCTTGAGAAGGTAATTGAAAGGATAAAAGATCAGGGGACCATGGGCAGATACTGGAAAAAAATATATTAAAGGTTCTACAATAAGGTGTTCAAATACAAAGGAAAGAGAAAGCACAATTGCAGATTGATGTGGTGCTCTAAGGCATTCTTTAGGCACTTGGAAATCAAAGCTTTATAGAAGTCCTGGAAAAACCAGGACACCTTTCTATGACTGACTATATAATATGGAAGGATGAAGAAAAACATTTGGGCACACCAGGAGTTACAAATAGCAGGAGGGAACCGGAAAATGTTACCAGAACATAAGATGACAAAGGAAGTATGTAACAAAGGGAGCAAATAACAGAGCACAAAAGAGGCCAAAATATTAAACACCTTTGTTGTTTCAGACTTCAGTAAAGAAGTTAGTTGTGACCAATACTTAATAAAATTAGTTTAAACAAAATAATAGGAGGCAGGCCAGAGCAGAGAGAGAACAGTTAAAAATGTTAATCTAAATCAGTGATATTCACGGCCTGACCACATTCACCCAGAAGTACTGAAGGAACTAGTCACAGTAATGTCTGAGCCATTAGCAGTTGCCTGGGAGTACGTACAGGGTGGACCTGAGGGACAAGTGGGGAATAAACATGATGTAATAAATAGATCTAATACCTGTCTGTTAAAAAGGAATAATGAGATATAGGACAGTCAGCCTACCTTTGACATTGAGAAAGACTCCAACAACTCAGTATACTTGCAAGCATTTGGAGGATAAGGTGTTAAAAAGTAAAATCAAATCGCACCAAATCAGATTGATTTCCTTCTTTCCCCAGGTAACTCTCATTCATAGCATTCCATAGGCTGTATCTTTATTTTAGCATTATTTTACCCTTTTTGTTATTCTTATGAACAAGTTGAAGACTAACTGAAAATGTTATCTGGTTAAGTGCAAGAAAAATTGGGATCTAAAAGAGTGCATGCAAAAGGTTGCAGACACTCGGTCATGACACACACAGAGTGGTTATTTTAAATGGGATCTCATTGGAAGATCTTGTCTATCTGGTTTCTACTTGATGTGAGTGATACGGGTGGTGGAACAGAGAATAAACCTATAAAATTTGCAGGTGACAGTGAGGAATGGGGAGGGGAGAGCTTCCAGGTGCTTTGGAAACCAGGATGTGAATTCAAAATGCTCTTCACTCCAAATGTAACACATGAGGTGGAGGTCAGTAAAAACATATCTAAAGCATTAACACTTGGGAAGGGGAAATCAACTGAACATTTACACAATAGGAAACAAATACATCATTTTCAGGAGTACTACAGGAAAGAAAAAAGAAACTCAAAGTTATGGTGGATTTCAAACTCAAAGAATTAATAACATGGTGCTGTTACAAAAAATGCTAGTCTTACTTTGGAAATTTATTCAGAGCAAGACCACGTATATGAAGTGGGAGTTAGGAAGTTACAGCCAAAGTCCTATTTCCAGGTCGAGGCAAACTTTAAAAAATAGGCAAGCTAGAGAGAATCCAGAAGGAATTGACAAATTTGATGAGAATATATGAAGAAATGTAGCAGAGACTGCCTTCTTCTAGAGAGGAATGACAAGGGGCAGGACAGCAAGCTGCCAGTACATAGGCTTGTCACAAAGAAGGAGGGGAACTGTTTTGTAAGACAAAAAGAAAGGTGTTTCATTGGCAGCAAAGCAGATTTGGATGTGATAGTGAGGACAAAATTCTAGCTCTGGAGCCACTTGAGCAAACTCCTTAATAAAGGCTGTGAAGTCCTCCATCCCTGGAAAGGGATTACATTTTGAACACATATAGCAGTAAAAAGTCTATAATAAGACAATATAACATAAAACAAATTTTCTTTCAGAGCCAGGCATCCCAGCCTCCCTTCTTCTGACAAACTGAAGGATTACTGGTAGCCTGCTTCACATGTTTACACAGCACTATAATTATCATTACCTACAGACTCATTGGGATCTGATTTGTCCTCCACTGAATGATTGGTATCCTAGTAACAATTTCTTTGATTTTTTTTTCTATCAGATATTTTTATCTTTGCATCATTTGTCAAACTGCACACAGTAGCAAAGGCTGAGGACCTTCATGCTACGTAAAGTTTATGTCCTACCATGACAGATAGCCTTTGTGATGCTGATCAGAAGCTCTTGGGTCATACAACTTGTTATGCCAGTTCAGAGCAGTCATTTCATCCAGTTTTCCTTCTCTGCAGTGGCTGTTGCCTTCACAGTATGCTCTTAATGAACAAAGAAATCAGAGAACAAGAAAGATTGCTTCAAATCAATTTTGCTCCCTCTCCAAATCAGTTTTGCTCCCTCTCCCTGTACTCAATGCAGTTTGGCCAGACCAAACAATATGGGTCTTAATTAGAAAATTATCACTAGGCAAAGGACATGATGACTTCTTCCCATACATACATCCACCATGATCTAGCAAAAGCCACTATTTCCAAGGCCCATGACTTCCTAAAGCCACCTTTCTCTTCAGGAAAGAGAAGCACTAACCCTGAAGTGTCCCTATATCCCCCCTGTATCCTACTTTGTAGCAGTTTTTATGTGAAGAATTTGCTTCCTGGAGCTTTGTCTTGGGAGGTTGTCACCAGGACTGTCACATGTCCTTCTTTGATAGAGGCCAGTGATTATACCAGCCTCCATTATAATTTCATTGCAGTGATTGATACCTTCTCTATTAACAGACTGCATGGGAGTTAAGGTCAGTTGAAAACTCTCCCTAACTGAAGGGGAAGGAGGCTACATGAGTGCAGGAATTACTGGAATGTGAGGTGATGGACAAGATTTAATAGATGAGACAGGGTGCAAGATGAGTCGAAATGCTCAAGCTCTTAGCTTTGCTGTGTTTTCCAGCTCCTACATTCTCTTTTGAGTAGTTGGGTTTTTTTCCTCCCCTCAAAACACCCTGCCACTTCATCCTCCAATTTTTGTCTGCGTCATGACATTACTGCATGGCTAAGGAAATCAAACAGGGAGGTCTGCAGGCTGCATCTTGAGCACAAGCATCTTGGAAAACGAGTGGAGCAATTTTTTTGTCATTGATAGCTGACCGTGGACCCTCACCCTCACCTTTAGTTTCTCCTTGTCTCCATGTTCTTTTATCATTTCCTAGAGAAAGGCTTATTGCTTCAACACCAGATCTGTTTCCCTGTTACTTCTCCCAGGCATGAGTAGACAAAGTCAGGATCTTCACTGGCTGCCATGAATGAAGAGGCTAGTACAAACAGTTATCTTTGTCCTTTCTTGAGGTCCCTCACAGAGAGAAAATCCTGCTTACAACCTTTGCTTTCTTTGTTGGCACTGTTAACCCATCCTGAGCTCCTTTGGTCTACCTCAACGTCTTATATCTGGTTTTGATTAGTACAGAATCTCCAGGATTAAATTCCTCCCATACCCTGGCTAGAGGCATATGAATCCTCATGTGAGTGAGAACTGCTGTCAGATAGAGTATGTCAGATGGGTATGCTGAGGAGCCAGATGACTGTGTCATTAAAAGCACACATTTTTTAGGTTATAGATAGAGCTGATTTCTGCCTATGGAAGTTCCTTATCATACACTCTTATCATAGATGGTTTGAAGAGATGTTTAGGTCCAACACTATTAACACATGGGTAAATTATAACCTATCGCAAGAATGTCTAACCACAAACATGGTTGCCCAAAATATCTATATTTTCTGTGGATAATATCAAAACAGAGAAATCAAAATGTGATGAAAAAGACACAAATTTCAGTCGTGAATACTGCCACATTTCAGAGATCTCATATTTATTGCTTGACAATGTATCGTGAGTGAGACAGTGAAAGTAAACTGCCCAGACCTTTCCAGGAGTCATCTCTGTTGTGCTGTCTCTCAGATTTTCGACCATTTCATATGGCAGCTTGTTAACAGAGATTGAGCATTGGCACTTGCGTCACCTCTACTTTAAATGTAATCATTTTTAGTACGGGACCAGATAAGTGTGAGTGCAAGAAAGACATCAAGAAAAGACTTGGAAGAAATGGAAGCTATCCAGATGGCAAAGAAAGAGAAAATGGTGGGGAAAAAATAATCCTATCCTGCCCACATCAGATCTTAGAAACTTGCCACTTCAGCAGTAACTTCTGAGTGGCTCGATCATAATCAGTGTTATCATTATTCATTTGTCTGTGATAAAACCATGGCAAATGATTGCGGCACCAGAAGAAAGATGCCATTAAACTCAGTAGTCTTGCTGTGCACTTATTTAGCTATTGTACACAAAAGATAAGATAGTCCCTGCTCAAAAAGCTGTGTTTCTTTCAGAGCAGACCCCTAAAACTAGGACAGTGCAGTGGACTGGGTCACCTGTTGATGTGTTCCACAGCTGGGAGCGTGCACATGCTGCTTAGAAACATCCAGTCTCAGAGTTGATACATCCCAGTGCAGATGCAGTTGTGCTCCCATCCACAGTTACTTTGCTGGATGAGATGAGGAGGGTAAGGAAAACAAAGCAAAACAGAAGCTATTAAATTAGCTTGATAGAGTTCCTTCAAAAAAGAAAAAAAAGCAGATAACCTTGTCTCAACAAAGTTTGAGTGTGGTTATAGTGCTGTTGTGGTGCAGGAAAATGACTTGTTCTTATAAATGTTCTTGTAATAACCTGTGCCAGGTTATTATGCTTAGTTAATTTCTCTTATACGTTGTTGTAGGTAAAGACACTTGCTTATTTATTTTTGTTTTGTTGTGGGGTTTTTTGTATCAGAAAATGGTAATCTGCTTTATCAAATTGTAGAATATGAAAACCAGATGCCTTGCATATTCTTTTGACTGTTGTGTGTTTCCCTGCACTTAAACATTAACATTTTTCTTTATTCAAGACAAGAGCATTTCCTAATGTTACTTTTGGCCCCTAAACAAAGAAAAACAAAGTTTGGCTCAGACAATGGGGGATTTATCAATTGTTAGAGCCATATAATCAATAATTTTCAAAGGGAAGATGTTGTTATCTGGACACTTGCCGAGCACCACTCTGGGAAGGAGGAAGTTTGTAGGCAATCTTTGAGGGGTGGACTGCACATCTGTCTTTGAGCTAAGGACAACTGGTGAACAATGATTCAATCCAGCACTTCTATTTTGTCATTATTCTTTTAATATGTCTTCTTAACATAGGGAATATCAGAGAATGAAACTTGTAATGGGAGAATGAAAACAAGAGATAAACTTGACTCCAATTAGATGTAAGAAGAGTCACAGTTTTGTGGCAATGAAATAATCCTACTGAATGGAGATACTGCTGATGCCTGTGTGTCTTTGTTTCAACAGAAGAAGCAGAAAAAGAGCAAAGAAGCATTGATAATTTGCCCAAGCAATGTCCACTTCAAGTTCAACTGTTGGTCATGGAACACTGATCCCTATTATCTCTAGTACTCAGAAAGCAAATGTACTTAGCAGTCTGATGCAAGTTTTGCTTTGATTGAGTTACACCAGAAGCCTAGTGCCTGCAAAGCTGTGGCCAAGAGAGAAACCAAAGGTGCAAAAATATATCAGGTTCCCAGTTCTTCTCTAACTATGCAGTGTAATCTGATCACAAGAGAATGAAAATTTTTACATGACATGGCATCATGAGAGAAGGATATAATTTAAGCTGTGTAACAGAGGCATTCCCTGTCAGTAAATGGCTATGTGCATTTTTGCCTGAGCACCACCAAGGGAGAGACATGACTGCCTGAAAAAGAACCTAAAAGGGGTAATGGGGTCAGGGAAACTTCAGCTCCCAGAAAAATCTTGAAACTATTTATAAGCATCTAGAGTAAACAGTGACATAAATTACAGCTGCCACTGATTTGTTAAGGACAAAATGCACCAAAGCAATTAAATGTTTTGGTAGGTAGTAGACCATGTGAATAGGGAGAAGGAATAGCTGCCATATGTCATGATTTCAGTGAAAAAAATGACACTCTAAATGAGCAAGCCAAGTTAATATAAAGAAATGAACCTACCAAAGGGTGGGGACACAGTTGGCCAGGAAACTATGCAGGAAGTATTTGTTAGGTCTTCAAAGGTTCTGTCTGAAGGTACTTTTCATCATTTTTATTCGTAAGGTGGGAGAATGTGCATGCGTTAATATTGCAGATGCAAACCTGGAAGGTTGGAAGGAAAAGAACTGAAAAGGATCCTGGCAAATTGAAGGAATGATCTAGAAATAAGATGCAATCCAATAAAAAGAAGATTTTACTGTTAGGGAAGGGTGATTAACTGCACAAAGAAAGAATAAGGGGTAACTGGGTCAGGAAGAGTTTTGCAGAAAAGGAACTGGGGCTTGTTGCAGATCACAAATTGAATAAGAGTCAGCGTGGTCACACTGTTATGAAAAAGGCAAATATCACCCTGGAATGGATGAAGAGAATTATTGTCTGTAGGACATTTGAAGTAATCTTCCATTCTACTCAGCATTAATAAAACCTCAGCTGGAGGCCTGTGTCCAGTTTCAGGAAATTAGTCTTCAAGAATTGGTATAGACCAATAGGGAAAAGTTTGGTTTAGAGATCCTGGAATCAGGGATGTTTCATCTAGAGCAAATTAAAATGAGGAACAAGATAAGTCTAGAAGTACATTACAGAAGACTACAAAAAGATGATCTATTTTCCATTTAGGACAGAGCAAAGAATAAGCAAACGGTTAAAATGAAGGGAGAATTAAGCTAAACATTAGAAAACACTTTTTCTAACTTCAAGTCTGGCCAAGTACTGATCTCTACCACTGGAAGCCTTTTAATACTCAGTTATTCAAACCACTGGGGAATAGGTACAGTAGATGCTCTCTTAGAACACAGTTAAGAACTAGATTGTTTTCACAGGTCCCTACAAGCCTCATTGCCTGTGGTGCTGTGTTCGTTTGGAAAAGCTCGAGTTGTTGAGGCCATAGATATTATCAATAAATTGTACCAAAATTCAGATATTTTATATCCATAGGAAAACTGTGTATTCCACATCTGTTTCTGGAATAGGTGTTGTAATAACTTTTACCTGCTAGTTAAGTGATGGCAAACATTTCCCCTTGCCACACAATGCGGCATTTTGTTATTACTATTTTCCGAGGCTCCATTTAGGGCGGTATTTTCTGAAACAAGCTCACTTTCTAACACCTGCAGATGCATTCATTTTTCTAATGATTTTGAAGAAACACCATCGAAACCCATTTAGTTTTGGCATGACAGAAAATGCTTGAGAGCTTTGCTTGCTACTTTAAGAAGTCAGTGATTCATTTTCTGAGGATAAATATACCAGTAATACCATAGTAGGCAGTGGAGAGAAGAGCCTTTTGATTATCTAAGCCATCTCTTGCTAAGGCAGGGTTGTTCTTTACAGAGCATTTTATAGCAGTTTTTAATGATTGCTGCATATAATGGTTGCATATGGCTGGAGGGTAACATTAGCTTGACATGCAGGGTGATATGAGCAGCCCTTTTATGTTTTATGGGTGCCTGTCATGCTGTTACTCTTATATAGTTCTTTGAACACAGTATATAAAGTACATATGCCAAGAAGAATCTATGTAGTCATTCCAAAAGAGCAAAGGGAAGGGCAGGAAGGAAATACCTGCCTGTTAGATACATCAGATGAAAATCACTTCATTAATAGTGTGTTCAAAGTCTAAAGGGGAAGGATGTTTGCAGCCAGCTATCTCCAAACTCTTAAAAAGCAACTCACACAAATGCATCAGCATAATTGGAAGCGAGGATCGTTCCCTGCCAGCACTCCAGATGACGGGTCTGTGTCGCTTCCCACATCAGTTTCAGAGGCAAGTCTGTCCAGAGCTAATCCTGATTTGCCTCGGTGGGGAGGAAGAATCCCGATTTACTTCACTGGGACCATTCTTCTGTTTTAGCTCTTGAAGATGTAGTGATTGTGTATCAGCACCTGGGAGCTACTCAGAAATGTGAGAGTGTAAGGTCCTATCAGCCGTTAATTTGTTTCATGTTTCATAACCTGCAATGGAAGAAAAGAAGCACTTACAGCACAAGAGACATTTTTCTTTATGTATCCGTACACACAGATACTGGGCCATTTTCAGCCCATTACAGCTGTCTAACACAGTCACCGCCACTGCCGTGGCAGCTGAGTTCAACGGAGCAACAGATGATGCAAACTGCAGGTACTCCTGCCAGTCTTGGCTTCCCTGCCCAGGCTGGCTGAACGTCATCCTACGTTGCCTTTTGTCAGGTTACAAGCACCAGCCTACCTGATGTGCTTTCTACAAGAGCTATGGGTCCTTCCTGCTGTGACAGCAGTGAGGAATGACACGGATGTCACACAGCAGCAGTTGCAGTCTGGGCAGCTCCTACTTCTCCCTTCGCCACTGCCACTGCCACTTGCTACACTTTGTCTTGCGCTACACCTTCCCCACAGCACTACTACTGCCTCTGAAACTGAACTGGGGAACTCCGCTGGGTTAAAAATAACCTTTTCTTTTTGCTGAGTTATTTTTAACTCGGATCAGTTCCCCGATCCAGGTCACCATGTAGCTGCACGAATAGCCGTGCCAGGATGTGCCAGTGTAATTGTGGGATGGAAATAAATGGCTGGAGGAGGGAGGGAGAAAGCCTGATTGTGGGGAGAAGCTACTAGGAGTCTTCTCAGAGCTTCTGAGCAGGCTTGGTGTGTGTCCTTACCCAGGATCTTTCTGGCCAGAGTGGGGACAGGAAGGCCAGCATCCAAGGCGCAGCATTTTGTATTACCGGTTTGTGTCGTCGAAAAGCTGGATGTCAGAATCTCTGAAGCCATCAGGAAGTTGGACAAAGTACCTTGTCACTGACTTTATCAGCTGCTTTGCTTATGTGGTGCGTATAGACTTCATAGAGAGCTGGTAATATGCCAGTTTACAGTATGACATAATGAGCTTTACAGAGTATGGTTTTAACTTACATCCTCTGTAGTATCTAATATCAGCTGCTAGAAGTTGCAATTTTTGTTTAAGTGTATAAAGTAAACAGTTTAGATTAGGTGAAAATGGAATTGTCCCACAGCCTGGTTAAGTATGAGCTGACCACAGGAGAGCTCACTCTTCAGGTTTTCAGGCTGAAACAAGGCTGCCATGGGTAGTTGCCTGGATAGTGCAGAGCAGGGCTTGTGAACCAGCCCAGATGGCAAGTGGAAGATTCTGAGACTGTGTTAGTAATAAATAAGGATCAGGAAGTATGATGCAAAGTAAATGAGGGGGAGAGACAGAGGAAAATCAGCTGCTTCTGCATGTATGGGAGCTAGTGCAAGCTAGGTCATCAGCCCTCAGAGCTGGTAGAGCAGCAGAGAAATCACTGCCCAGGAGAGCCCAAGCCAAGACACAGCAGCAGGAAGAGTGACCTGCTCCCAGCCAGCCTTCCTCAGACCCAAGGGTAGCCCTTGGAAATCAGAGTGCTGCTGGAAGGCACCAGCCCTAGTCCTGACAGCAGGGATACATGGAGTCTTCCGAGTAAGCCAGAATAAGCAGCTGCCAAGATATCCAGTTATTACACTTCAGCTGGAATCGTGTTTCATGCCTAGTCTACCTACAGCCTTTTGTTTCTAATCTCATAACAAAAACTCTTACCTGAATTCCTGCTGAATAAACTATTGCCACCTTCTGCCATTTAGGCTGTCTGGTCCTGCAAAGTGAGACAAAACAAAGGTGCTGCTATAGAAGTACCAGAGTCAAATAAAGTGATGTCACCACAAGAGGACTGCATTCCAAGACACGTTCAGGACCAAGTACTTCTCACGGCATGCTATGTTTTGGAAAGAAGTTCCTGCTGCCAAGCATATCCTTTGCCCCACCCCATTTCTTTCTATTGCAGAAAACTTAAATACCATCCATAATTGCAGGCAAACCCCCAAACTTTCAAGAAGCAAAGTCTGAAAAATATGACCTAAACAGAAACTGGAAATTGGAATGTTTTTTTGGATGAGGTCTGACTGGAAACTTGTCTTATTGGAAATGGGTTTGTGGCAGCATTGTAAATAAACCTTCTAAATTCCTCACCTTTCTGAAAGGTGGCTACCAGGGAAGCAATAAATTTTCTGTTTATTACATATTTTGAAGCAAGATCTTAAAAGTTTAACTTTTCAGTTTAAATTGTTTTTCCAGGTGCTCATAAGGAAGCCTCATCTGAACCCTTAAGGAGGATTTGGAGGCATAGGAGGTATCCTTCAGCCAGGTCTCAGAAGCCCACAGTAATGGATCTCTCAGAATCTCACTGCTCAAGGGTGGCAGAATGAACCTTTAGCAACCTCAACCGTGCTTCCGACTTCTTTTGCTCCAGAAGCTGTGCCAGCATATCAGGAGGCTGTGATCAGCACGATGGCTGTGGGGACCATATTGCTAATCTCCCCATTTTGCAGTATACATGTGTTCTGTGAAGCATTTTCTGCTCTGAATCAGGATGTTTGGGACTTCAGATCAAATGTTCTTACTGAGAGAGTCAGCCAGCTAATCTCCATGCCAGGAAATGAAGCCATCTGATGTCCCGAGGTGAAGCTATGGGAGGGTGTATGAGTCCAGAACAACTTGAAATCTGTTTTCTAAATAAATCCTCGTTGGTTCAGAGTCTTTGAGCAGCACAGGTACAGCATGTTCTACCACAATCAGTATTGCCTTCTTTTTATTTCCAGGCCTTCTCAATGGGACAAATGCAGAATCTGCTATTTACTGGTATGATTTTACAGAAATTTATCTTTCTAAAGCAGCTTACAAAAACTCCTGAATGCATCTGAAGGCAAGAGAGTAACACTTCATACTGGCAAGTTGCAGTTTGCTCTTCTATCTGTGGATCCTGTGTATTGCAATACCAGAAATAAAGATCCCGAAGACTGAGAGAAGCTCTGTACTGATTGTTTGGCTCTAAGGATAAACTGCTGTTGGCGATGACATTAACCTCAAACAAATGAAAACTCTCAGCTACATAAGTCTTGTAACATTTTATTTGTCTTGTGAGCACAATAGGTCTCTATCCTCCAATCTTTTGGGGAATGAGGGAAGTTCAAAAGTAAAACCACTCTCCTCTGAATTTTGAAGACATTTCTACTGCCTTGAAGCTCGCTTCTGAAAAGAGTACCTCTTTAAGATAAGTAAGAGCATAGGACATGCTGGCATAGACAACTTGTGCTTCCCAAAAACTATACAATTTCCAAATGGAGAGGTGCGAGGGGAATATTTATAGGACTTAGTGTGTGAATGTGAGGTGTCAGTAAAATTTGATACAAAGCTGTCCCTCCCTTTGATGAAGGGAGCTTTTCTTTTCTGAAATTTCTAAGCTGTTTCTCAAGTGATTCAGGCAGTATGTACCAGGACCAGGAAGACTACTGAGGCCGTTGCTTATAATGGTTTTATTTAGAAGCAAAACATCATTAGGCTACTTCTGATTTAACTGCAGCCACTGAAAACTTCAGTTTCTCATCTAAGTTTATCATCCAGGATTCCGATCACTGTCCAGAGGTACTTGTATTCCTCCACTGACTGCAGAAGGCCCCATATGATTATCTTAGTATGAAGACACACGACATGAGTTGATCAAATCCAATTGCTGCTGGTGCCAAAAGGGAAAGAAGATCCTGATCCCTACTCTCAGTTCTGCCGCTGACTCCAGTTTCCATGTCAGCTTACTTTGTGCCTGCCCTGGCATCCAGCAGAGCCCTCCGTAGTCCTGCTCAACTCAGGAAGCCAGGAGAAATCTAAAGGCATCAGAAAGCTGTTCACAGCTCTTTGCAAGTTTCATGAGCTGAACTGGTCCAGTGGAGAGCCCAGTGAGTTGCAGAGCCAGTTCTGTGACATTACAACACCATGACTAGATGATAGAGATACCTAAGAGCAGTGGGGTCACCTGCTTCTGATATTTCGTAGGAAGCCTGGACAATTTTGGAGGAATTTGGACAATTTAAAGAAGCAGGATGTAGATACCACATCATGTGGAGCTGCTTGGAGTCCAACAAGGAATTTTTGTGCACAGGAGCCAATTGATCAAGGTAAAGATGCTGAGGAAAGATGCTGAAGTCCCAAGCCACATTTCTGTCAGTTTGTATAAGGGCTCAGAGGGCAGTGGGTCTGCATGCATGGCTTGCACTGGCACAGAGACCAAAAGAGCTAACTGTGAACAAAGCTGAGTATATACTAGGGACGTCTGGTGATACCAGAATACTGTCCTTGCAACTAAGAGACCCAGTTAAGGACCAATGAAACAGCAAATCTTCTGCTAATTGAGCTGTCTCCACTACCAAAGCCAAACCTGCAGGACAGGGGGAAAAGGCACCTCAGCAACAAGGGGCACCAAAGTGAAGTCAGGTCACCTCTGCCTCACTCCACACACAGCTCATGGGATTGTGTTCAGTGCCTGCGTGAGTGCCAGCAGCACCATTCTGGGGCTTCAAACCACCTTTATCTGGAGAAATTGGGAGAATTTATGGACTCTATTGTATCTGGAAAGGAAGACCTCTGTCTTTTTTGCCTTTGAGGTTTACACTCTTTCTTCCCCTTATCACTAGAAGTTTTGCCAGAGCAGAGAATGAATTGCACCACCACAATACTAGGCAGCTGTGAAAAAGAAGAAGGATTTTTCCAAGGAGGAAGCTCAAATGTTTCTGCCCAAGGCAATTCAGGATCAAAAGGAGGACACATTGATTTCTCCAATAAAAGCATTTTCAGATGAGAGTCCCTTACTCTTTGGAGCCTTTTTAGAAAATGCTTTGCAGATGGCACATCTCTCAGCAGTGTGACTTCTTCTTCCAGACACAGTTCAGAGGCAATGCAGCTTGAAGATTTATGTTCCAGCTTAGTAAATGAATACATAACAGTGACTACCTCCTAGGTAAATAACAGCAGTTTCCTTATGAAACGATCAAAGGAAGTGTTAACAAAACCCTGCCACTTGCACAGTGTAAAGTACCCATTTATCAACTATCTGCAATTATTTACACAAGAAGGTCCCGCAGAGCCTGAGGAGGCACACGGTGCCAGCTCTGATGCTTGGCCACATAGACCTGGAGCTGAGGGGCAGTGAGAGGAGCACAACCTCTGTGTCCTGTGGACACAAATCTACATATATGTCTTGGTGCTGTTCTGGGGATGCTGCTCAATGAAAAGGCCTGTTTCAAGTGCACTAGTCCATGCAGATCAATAGCAAAATGTGTGGATTTGGCAAAACACACAGAGAAGCACACTTTCCAGAAATTCAGGCAAAATCTTTACATCCTAACTACAGCTTCCAGATGTGTCTTGGAGCACCTAGAATTTATTACTAAGATGAAAATCATATTCCTTTACTGTGCTCTGTCCTGTCTTTTCCAGCTGTGTTCTCACCATGATTTATGTACAGAACTTGTGCTCAGTTAAATGAGTGAAAGCTATGTATGTGAAAAGATGAGATACACAATTCTTGAAGTTAACCATGATCAAGTCCTGTCAAGTCTAAAACTAAGTTTGTTTTAATAAGAGCTGTTAAATAATAATAAATTGTGTCAAGGTTATATGTTTGCCCTAACAACTCTCTTATGAAAAGGCACTTCGTAGTTTTTATTTGTGCATGCTGATTAAATGAATACAAATAACACACACAAATACACACGCAGTGGTTGGAGCAGTTCAGTAAATGGCAGTGTGGCATAAGGAGACATTTAACAGCAACAAATTGTAGATGGCGTGACTTGAAACGTGCCTCATCTCATTTGGTGACGCTGATTCAGTAGTAATGCAATGGGAAGAGGGCTGCCTGCTGGACCAGCAACAAGTTCTCTGCATAGAAATGAGGGGGTTCACTCTGGGTCTTCTCTCAAAATGCTAACTTCCTGTTGTGAATTTCTGTGAAACCAGGTCACAGTCTCGAGGGCAGTATGACGTTCATGTGTACACACTTCAGATTGCTCCAGCAAGAATATATGCCAGTGCTTTCGGGAAAGGATGTGGTTTTCATTTCAGTGTGAAAACCCTTATCAATGCGCTAACATGTGTGGAGCCTCAGGAGACTGTTTGGCAGGAGAATTATATAGAAAAATTACTGTACAGCCTCATGAGAAGGGGAATCTATGGCAGGTGGGTTAAGTACAAATATCTGAACAGTACATCGCTATATGACTAAAAAACCTCTAACAGTACTGTCTCGGTGCACAGAAGTGGTAAGGACCCAGTTCCAAGCCTAGTGTAGTTAGCAGCAAGGTGCCTACCGAGTTAATGAATTCTGAATCAAGAACACTTTTGGAATGAAAGAGGGGCTGTAACTGGATAAGCCAGAAAAAAATGTGTTGGCAGAAAATCCTTTTCACCATCAGAAATGAATTTGTTGACAGATATTGTGTAGATCTGCACATGGACATTGCCTGTACACGAATGATTTAACCAAAAAATTACAACATACACCCTTTCAGAAGACTGTACGATGAAAATAAACATCATGGTGAGAACAAAAGCATCTCTGAGCTCCACAATTCCTCATGTTTCAAAGGAGACTTACACTAAGAAAATTTACAGCTGGAAATTTCATGGCTATGCTCTCGTAGATTTAGTCTTAACCAAGAATAACAAAAGCCCTGTTGTACCTAGAAAAACAGCTTTAAGTAGCAAAGCAAAATAATTACCAGGCTAGTTTCTCCACCATGTAAGGCATCTGCAAAGATTCAAAGACAGGCTAATTCTGCAGGCTGGATTTTTTATTTTCATTTAAACTACAGCTACCAATGAAAGGGAAATGCTTCAGCAAAAGAGAAAATATTTTGATATTATATTTGTAAAAACAATTTGAAACTTACAGAAAGAAGCAATTTCAAAAAATTACCTAGGGGTTGTAACTATACGCGGTTGTTCTTATAGGAGCTCGCAGTTGGAAGCGGCCAGCCTAACCTGTTTCTCCTGAATGCAAATTCTTCACTGACGCAGTGGAACGGGGTTGTATAATGTCCATGTTGGAAGGGGATGGGCAGCAACAACCTCATAGCTTTGCATCCTGAAGGAACAGGAGTCTGGCAACTGTGTAAGCACGGTTAAAACCCCTGGCTGATCAAATGCTCCTTTCATAACCAAGGCAGGGAGCAAAGTGCAGGGATCAGGAAAGACAAAAGTTGTAGCTGCAGCAGTGAGGTAACTGTACAGCTATGGGGAAATGGGCTGGACTCATTTTACACCGGTCTAACTCTGCTGGGTGTGCTATTTCTGTGGACAAAATGCAGCGGAGGGACAGGAAAAACCAAGACAATATGTCACTTTACCTGTGTTGCTGCTTCTGCTTGAGTGTTTCAACTTTTCTTATTTAACATCTGAAGTGCAGAAAAGTTGTCCTTCTTGCTCCACTTTTAAAATTTTGTTAACCCATCTTCTGTGACATCTCACAGACACCTTGTTTCAGAAGAGTTTGTTCTTCCAATCATACTGTTGAGGTGGATTGGAGCTGATATGCAGCATCTTAGACTCCCAGTTTTTGCTTCTGTATGGTGAGCTTGGAGAGCCAGTCCTGAAATCAAACATATCTCTCTTTCTATGATCTTCTATAATATTTCTATGATCATCTGCTTTCTTATGATCCTTGTGCAAATCAGTGATTGTCCCCCAATAAACATGTATTTATTTATCATTATGAATGCAAACACCACAATTCAGGGACCCCTTCTTATAAAACCTATAACCTCTGTGGACATTCAGTTTGCTGTAATAAACAAGGTCCTTTTCAGTCAACCATGCCTGACAATGCTGAAGTTAATTTTAGCCACTTGTTGTTTCCATAAATCTACAGTTTAGGTTCTAAATTGTGGGTTCTGTCCCAGCATCCTCAATGAAAATCAGTGTTTTCCTTCTACAATTGAAATAAAAGTTACCACAGTAGCATTCAGTTTTGTAACTTTGTAGTCGAGTGTCATCATTCCTACTGGGAGTGATTAGACATTCCCAGCCTGCGTATATGATCAAGGATGTTTCAGAATAATGTATATAAATTGAGTTTTATTGATCATTGAACATCTGCTGGCACTTAAGTATGTGGACACATGAGCATGAACACAAACTTTGCAAGTTTGCATTTTTTATGCTTATAAAATTAGAATTTATAATAAAGTAGAGCATGTTATGTTTTCTTTATCACCTTCATAAAGATAAAGTGATGTAAGCAAGGGCTTGGATTACAAGACTGCAAAGACTTGGGGTTTGTGATTTATGGAAGAAAAAATACATTATTTTTCCCTTACAACGGAAACCATTTTATTGCATTTTGCCTGCTGTGGCAGAGGGGATGTGCCAAACTGTGATTATTGCAAACAAAGTAAAAAAATGCTATAAAATACTATTTTCTTACAGTGTATCCATGGTCAAAGGTGATGAGCAAATGGCTTTGTCCAGCTTTCTGATTATACAGTTTTGATCCATCCTTTTCAACACTAACTTAGAACACATCTGTGCTGATGCAAACCCTTTTTATAGTATGTGTGCTTCACACACAACTGTCACAGATACTCAAACCCTTCTGTGTGAATATTGCTTGAGCAAGGAGTTGGGAGGGGGAAAAGGTTAGTACTGGAAAGAAATAACAACAGGATGTGCATCCTTTACAGGGGTGGGTTCTGCACAGGGGGTGGGTGCTGGAAAATTATGTTCCTGAATTAAAATGTGTCTCATAGAAACAGAAAGCAGCTCAAAAGAAAGAGCCTTTGTCTAATTTCCCAGAGTTATCAAGCCTCTTTCATACAGCCCGACCTGATAAAATTCTCTGTTTCCAAAGTCAAACATGAGCTCAACCAAACACACTAGCAGCATGTCCAGACGTGGAAGCAGTAATGCTCTGCTCTCTGAGTTTACAGACCTCCTCTACTGGCATAGGCCCAACCAGTTCCAGGTTTGAGCAAAGGGACTCCTGAACCACACGTTAAACACAGGTTTTGCTAGGTAAGGATTACCTAGAAAAATCAAAGTGTGCTGGAAGATGTGACTGCAAGGGCTCTGAGAACATCACAGTTCCACAGAGGGTTGAGGTATCTGAAGTGAAGAAAGAACATATTTATGTTCAAGACAGACTCTGTAAGAAACGGTGACCTCTAATGCTTATCCCACTTAGCTAGCTAAACCAGACTTTAAAACACTTGGGTAAGATGATCTTTCATGAATAACAACTAGCGACCCTCCATCCTTGATTTTTAGGATGTGAAATAACTGTGAAAACCTACAACATGCTGTTGCACCTTTTTTTAATGAGAAATTCACCCTTTAGTTGCCATCATGACAATGCTGATAAATTCCCAGGATATTTCTCCCTCACAGCTTCTCTTTCCTGCCCCCACATGTTTCCAGTGCTGAATCACTATTGCTCAGGAACGAAGATTTAAATACTATAGACCAAGATAAAGAGGTTAAACACAGCATCTTGACTCCTGCACAGCGAACTGCTACGCGAGGGTTAAGGAGTGTGCCGCTGAATGGTCTCACTAGAGGGCAGCCGATAAAACCTCTAGTAATAAAATTGCAGGAGTTTTATGTCTCTTTTTTTTACCCTCTGGAGTGTGATGGATATAAAATTCCCTCCCCCTGAAATTGCTTTCTCTGAACTCTTTCTCTCGTGCTTTGTGTTTGGTTTGTCCATGTAGAGCTGTAGAGGAGGATCCACTTCATCTCTTTGGAACTCCACAGGTGGTAATAAATTGCAGTCTTCAGCGCCTCAAGGTCCTCTCACCTCTGGTTTCATAAATGCTTCACAGTACCTGTCCTATCCTGTAACACCAAAAGAGAAGTATGCTATAGGCTTTCCAGAGAAACACAAGAACAAGGCCTCAAGAGCTTCCAAGATAAATACATTCTCTGAATTCCATACATTCGTCATGTAGTTTTTATTAGGAAGAAAATTCGCTTACAAGATTTTGTGTGGTTCTGAGCTGAGATACATTTTCTATCCCTGTAGAAATGTCTTTATTTACTTGCTCATATATCACACTGCTATGCAAAAAAAGAGGAAAAGCATGTGTTTTCTCTAATCTTCATGCACCAAGAGCAATGTCTATGAGAAACTGTCCTTTAAAGCATAAACTGTACCAGAAATAAATATCACTTAATGTTAATAAAGCACATTCCTCTGGCTGTGGCTGCTAAACTCTCTGCTTGACGCAGGAGTTCATGTTATAAGTAATTCTGACTTCCCCTAAGGCAACTAAATGTATCAGGACCTACTGTAATGTCCTAAATCCAATCCTGTTCCATGTTTATGTATTCAAACCCCCCATTTTCTTCAAAGGAAAAGACAGACAAAAAATGCTAAGCTGGAATTTGATAGGTAAAGGTTCATCAGAAAAATCTTGTTGATGAAGTTGAATTTACTGTAGAAGTTTCCATTTCACATCAGCACAGTAAACAGCATTTGTTTTTCAGTACCAATGTAGCTGAGTGAGCAATTAAACACAAATTTTCTGCTTATTGTGCTTGCACAACAGCTGCACTTAGTTTGCAATTTCACCAGATATATTAATTACCCAAACATAGTTAACATTTTTTGTTCATGAGGGTAGTAACTTGAGTCTTTTCTTCTTAATCAATTAAGAATGCTCAGTCCTTTTTGCTGTGTCTGTATGTGCATGTGTGTGTGTTGCACACACAATTCCTACTAAACTGGTTTTGCCCATAATTACAAAGATCCTGTAATACTGCGTCTGCTCCCTGCTTGGGTGATCCTATCTCGTCCGTCAGGAGGACAGGTTGAAGATACTGTCAAGCAGTAGTTTATGGAGCGGAAACAAATAATACATGATCAGAAAATGTTACCCTGTTTTTCTCTTTCTCTGCACCCCACAGGCTTTTCTCTGACCACCTCTCTTAGACCCTGAAATGGTAAAGTAAGTTGCTTGGGAGAGGAGTTTGATTCAGTTCTTAATCACTACATTCACACAAGATAATTGAATGCACATGCAGGGTCTGGTTTTAAGGGGTACAGTCAGGCCCTTATCTGATTCACCTGAAGGTCTTCTTGATAGGGAATTGGCAATGAATTTCAAAAGCCTCCTTCCTGCCTTGCATCAAGCAGTTTTCCACCCTGAGGCAGGGTTGAATCAGAGCCAGTTACGGTTGTTCATGAGCTATGTAGTGTGATACTTTTGGCACGTTTAAAAGATCTTGAAAAGCTGAGGTCAGTAACCTGCCGGGGTTTTTATATGTTTGTAAACATTTAAATTTGTATTAGCTCTACTACTCATCTGGTATATGGGAAGCTATTGTGTGTTTATTACAAAGCAGAACATAAGGGACTGCTGCTTTGTGTTTAGTTGCTTTTGTTCTTAAAAAGACAAGGATAATGCAGAGCTTACCAAAGTCTCTACCATGGCTCCAACTGTGATTGCAGCAGTCACCCAGCAGGGTGCCACTGCGGAGGTTTAAAACCCCAGCAGTCTGCCTGGATCCATCCCTCAGCTGCCCAGAAGCTCATAACTTGCTTCCAGGACCAGCTGCAGCTACAAATCTGGGGATTTTTCCACAAATCCCTATTGCCGCAGTAATCTTGCACTGTACGACTGTAGCAGTAACAGTTGTCTTGAGTCATGCCCAATCCCTCCCTCTCCCCTTCTCCTGACCTCGCTTTGCTGAAGCATGAGAGCTGTATGGGGAATGGTGCCCTGTGCCAAAGGAATCCTCCCCAGTGTCTGGGGGCCCCTTTCACACAGCTGGGACAGGGAGTTTGCGTGGCCAGATGCTCAAAACAGTCTGACCTATTTCCCTTACATATGAAAAATGGTTTCATATAAACAGACCAGAACTTAAGCTGAAATTTCCGCATGCATTCAGCCTGTTCAGGTGCTAACTTTCTGTTGGAAAGGTTGGGTCCCTACTACGTTCACGGCAGTGCTCAGGCTTGGGCTCAGCTTTGTAGAGCCTCAGGTCTGACATCACCTATGTACTGTCTGTACATCCAGGGAACAGAGCCTCCCTGTACTAGTTTCCCCAGGGACCTTCCTGATTTTGGGTCCAAACCATTGTGCCACACACAGATCCAGATTTAGGCTTCCACAAGACTTGGTACTCAGGAAGAGTTTGTCCATGCATGCTCTGTCAGAGCAAGTCAGTGACTAGAATAGGAAATAGACCACAGTAGCCTTGACTGCGCAGCTCCACATCTGGAAACACTGAGACATGTCCTCAGAAGAGAGGCCTAACTCGTTTGGCTGGAGCATGAGGTGACACTACCTCCCAGATTCACGGCAGAAGAAGGAATGGCTCTCTGCTAAGCATGTTTCATTAACTCAGAACACATGCTTACATTTATTTAAACCATATGGATGCATTATATATCTTTATTACGTTTCATATGACTGAGGCCATCACAAACGCTTGCTATGCATCCTCGCATATTTTAGTTTCCTGGAGCAATTTTCTCTTATGTTTCTGTTAAGTACAAGCTCCACAAAACACGTTTTTAATTACAAATGTGGGCTGCCTTATGCAGTATGATATGTGCCCTCTGCGCACTCACTTAAACGTCTGTTGTGAAACAGTCATCCATATAAGTGGTACTTTATCTATAAACTCTCTGAAATATAAGCCTCTATAATTAAACATTGATTAAAGCTTATATTCTGCAAAGAAAATGCTCAGTTTTGGGAACAATGTTTTCCATTCCTAGTAGGTGCTCCATAACATGCTAAAGACCTATTAATTTAATTGGGAATACTCACATGCTTTCAGTTAAGCTTCTGCTGAAGTAATTTGCTATGTCACGGTGAACAAATATCTTCTCATAGCAGTGAAGCAGGCAGTAAAAATCCAGTGATTAGGGTTCACTCCATCTTTATGTCTATGAAAGAGCCTGCTGGCTCCTACCAACCACAGTAAAACTTGGATTGACACTGCCAGCTCATTAGTGCAGAAATCTTCGAATCCCTAAAAAAACACGTTTGTATCAGGTTCACCTTTAAACAAGTAATACACAGATGAAAGGGTATGCCATTTGTTACTAGTTAATTTACTACTGTTTTTCAAACCATTGTTTTCAATAATGGTCTGTATTACTTTCCAAATATCTGCACTGGGAAAATAATGACAGGGTGAGAATGCACAATACACTCATAATAAGATGAGTAATAATCAAATTCAGAGACATGATGTTGGTTTTGGGGGTGGCTAAAAACTTTTCCTTTTTGCCAGTCTGCCACAAATACCCACTTATAATTAAGACAAAGGGTGTCTCAGTGGTTAATAAGCCCATTAACTGGTAATTCTTGAACAGACAGCAAGGAAAGATGTAAACTGATAAAGAATTTAGTTGGGGAAGGACTAAAGGCAGTGAAGCCTCCTCATCACTTCTCACTGTACTAAGTAATTTTCTCTACTGCAAAGTGACTGCTCTGATCGAATTGATTTTTTCTCTGGCAGAATTGATGATACAAGGTGCAAAGAAGTAAAGAATTTGGCCCAAGAGTCTTTTAAAAGCCTGTCAGCCTGAAGCAATGTGGGAATCATCTTGTGTTTGTGACTACAACTTCACAGACCACTTAATTATACTCTGACATGAATAGAGCTGCTGTCTTAACTGCTGTCTATAACAAAACAAATGTTTATCACTGCTGCACACTTTAAAGCAATACCAGATTATTGTTCATTTATTAGTGTTAGAGTATCATCACTAGGTTATGGCGCTGTGAATGTGCCTGATGCAGCACAGCAATCTAAATCTATGGAGCTGCCTCCCTCAGGTGCCTAAATTAAGTACTAAGGGTGGAGGTTCCTGAGATGTGCAGTGGAGAGGGCAGGTGAAACGGTACATTTAAGCTATATTTATGCCCTCATTCATCTTGATATACAGTTAAATCCATCAGTTAAACAGAGGCTAGCCTTTTGACATTAGTGTCCACACTGGCTGAGGAAGATCCCCCTTAAGCCCATCCAAAACAGCTTACAGCCCAAAAGTGAAACTGGGTGTGGGTAGAGTTGAACATCAAACTGGAGCTGCCTGTTGCCAAGGTGGACTTCAGACTTAAAAATAGATCTAGACACTGTGTTTTCCTGATGGATGCTCCTCTCCACTAGCCGGGTTAGTTATTGCTGTCAAATTTGAGTTATAAAGCCAATGCCCTAGTCTGGTCACACTTTGCTCTTTTCCTTGCCTTCACTTCCTGTTCACATCTTCTTCAGCCAGGGAGGGACCAGGAAGAGGTTGCGGTGCTGGCTTTTGACGGGTTCACAAGATTCAAGCAACATTCCTTTCCACAGCAGAGATCTGGCGCATCATGCACAGCATCCTTACACCAAGAAGCAAGGCATGCCAGAAACTGTGAATACAAGGAACTGTGTAAGTTGACCAGGCACCTACAGTACTCAGCTCTGCCAAACTGAGAGAAATCATGACTGCAGTTGTTGCCCTCATCCCATCACTCACAGCACCTCCCTCCAAGGGACCCTCTGGGCCTTGGTGGCCCCACATCAGCGATGGCCATGCCAAAGGGGAGGGTTGACCAAGGGTTGTGTCTCTCACCCCATGGTGCTATGGAGCTCCACCCCACACCCACAGAGAACAGCCTGATGAGAAGGGAAGTGTCAGTGACTATAAAAATGGACTGCAGATGTCACACTCGTGTTTTCAGTGTTTTGAGATGGGCAAGCCATCTGCAGGTGTGTGCCCTCTAGAGAGCACGTACCCGTCTCATTTCCTGCTCCCGTGCTCCAGTTGCAGAGCAGGTGGGTGCATCCCTAAAAACCTCTGGTGCAGCACAGATTGTGCCCAAATCTCCAGACATCCCTGGAAATCCCGTTATTTGAAGTAAGTGTGCTATGCTCCTCTTAAGGTTGTGGTGTCAGCCTGGAGGACAGCGACTGCATTGACATTTTATTTGCATCACAGTGATTGAACAGCTTGTATGCTGGAGCAGTCAAAGCTCAGGGGTGGCTGGATTTCAGGAATGAAATGGAGAAGTAGTGTTTGAGGTCTTTTTGCCCCACACAGGAGGCGTTGCTGCAGACCTAGGCAGGGTGTTCCCACTGGCAGCATTTTATAGTGCAGGTTTTCTGCTCAAGCAGATGTCTTACCCACTTCTCTGCTAACCTGTAACCAGCTGGTTTTGTGACGGCAAACTCTGGTAAAGCCAGGGTAGTTATCCTATGCTTACAAAAGAATAACACAACCGGACCAGTGTTTGGCTTTAGGACCCCCATAAGCTATTTTTACCTGGTAGGACTTTGGTCACTGTAGGGCACATTAAGTTAGAATCACAAAAATAGGTGGACTTGGGTACTGGGTATTACCTTGTTTCTTATCATAAAGAAATAGCTCATGGCTTTGCCAAGAAACCCGTGCCTTTTAGGCAGTTCTCACATCCCTCAGAAAAGTAGACAAACCAGCTTGGAGTGAAGCTAGGTATACAACACAGTCATTGAAGCTAGAAGTAAGAGGCTTCGATGGTTTTGGTTCCTCTGCCATACAGGAAACAAAGCTTTGCATACCTATACTTCACCCAAGTGTTTCAGGATTATTTTTGTCTCCAGAGTTAGACCCTGAGATAAGAAGCCAATGGATTTACGTGCTCTGAAGCACGTAATTATGTATTTTAATGCTTGATTAAAGCCTACAAGCAATCTAGTGACACCAGCAACTAAATAATGCTATTTATTTATAAATAATTCACAAAACATTGCTTAAAATGGTCCCGATTTTCAGGATTGCAGGGGGGGAGAAGAGCACACAGATGCCTTTTAATGTATTCAAGGCAGATACCTGGAAGTGAGGTAGCAGAAGTCACAAGTCAGATGGGTAGAAAGCAGAGAAACATATTTTTGAGAATCGTTTAGTTTCTCAATGAGGGTTGTATTAAAGGAACAGAAAATGGAACAAACACACTGTTTTTTGCAAGTCATCTCTCGTAGGGCTTCCCCACCTGCTGTACAGCAATAAAGCTGTCAGAATTCAAGATACTTATTTTGTGAACAGACAGATTTTTTCAGGGTTTTGCTTTGTACATTTTATTTTCCCTTGCAAAGCAATGTAAAGAAACTCACCAGCTGGAAGATCAAAACTTCTTAGTACTTGATGCAGGAGACTTCAATGTTGCATTAGTAGGGTTGCTACAGATCAGACAGTCGAAGGTTTTCTGGGATCCCAGCTTGTCACTTCTGTTTTGCTCTTGCCTTTTTAGAGTTTAATGATACTATGAAGCTTGCCTGCAATTTGTTTGCTGTTTTCTCCTGCACTGGAAACAAGGGTGGTTTGTCCAGCGGGGAGCCTGGGCAGCACAGGGCTCCCTCCCTTCCTTCTGCTTACACATCACGTGCGGCCTCTCTAAGCCTCCCTGGAATGACATCGGTGTTAAAAGCACTCTGTTCTGCTCTGAACCATAAACAACACTTTGAAATTTATCTAAAATCTGCCTCTTTCCTCTCTTTTTAAACTGTTTTATGTTTCCATGATATGTATTTTAAACATGATTGTATGATGTTACCTTCCAACTTTGTTTCTTGATTTCAGTCTTCTGCTACTTAAAGAAACAACTCTCCTTGCAAAGGAAACATAAACATGTTTCACTCTGGTCTCTCATGTTCAGTAGAGTTTTCCAGCTATTTCTAGCAGAAGTAACAAAAGTTTGCAGGATCCTAGCGGGATCCATAGGAGCCATAAAACCCAAGGGGTAATCTTTTCTCAAAGCCACACTGATGTCAAGAAAACGTAAGGGCACAGGAGAGATTTCCCATGTGCTGTTTATGATAGACCGAGATGTTAGGCGTCCAAAGCCTAAATTGTGTTTTTTAGACATATTTAGTTTCTGCTAGGGAGAGCAGCATGCCCATTTCACCTCCATGTGCATATGATTGTGCTGGCTTCTCTGGCATTCTGCAGAGTCCAAACCTGCAATTAAGGGATTTATTCCAGGTTAGCAGAGAAGAAAAAACCTTCCAAGCATACAGCCTACCTGAGAGTCTCCTGAGTCTGTGTGATCAGGACAGGTTGAGATTGAGCCTGTGCCAAGCGATAAAAATCACTGGATCCAAATCCAATATCCACCATTGCCATTGCATGGAAATTTCTGTGAACTGGTGAAAGATGTGACATTCATGGGGGTTACAGTATCTCAGTGGGTCTCAGAAAGGTGGAACAGGCTGGGTACAGAAATGGAAGGAAGTGTTCAAGGTCACGTTGGATGGAGCTTGGAGCAGCATGGTCCAGTGGAAGGTCCCCCTGCCCATGGCAGGGGGGTTGGAACTGGATGATCTTGAAGTTCCTTCCCACACAAACCATTCTCTGTGGCAACTATAAACTGTCAAACCTCAAACTGTCACAGTACTAGAGTTCAGTGGTATATAGACTGACATTTCTGCATCTGAAAGAAATATAAATGAACTACTGCTATTGCTGAGCTGTCACTGCTATTCCTTCCTTACCAGGCAAATACATGGCTTTACAGAAATGGTAGTTTTGTGCTGAAAACAAAGGAGAATTTAGAGAACCAGAGAGAAAGAATGATATGACAAAAGAAGAAAAATATAAAGCAAAAAATGTAGCTTTACAGCAACATCATTACAGTACCATAGCAGCTAAATGTGGAAGAATAAGATAAACCACAACAGATTGGTTTGGGCTTTGGTTTTTTATTTTCGATTTCCTTGCACCTACATACATATTTGTGTGTACAAACTGAGTACAAAAGAAGCATTCCCATTCTGAGCTGATAATGTTTTACATCCATTTTGCCTGGGTCTGTATGACTCCACATGTTTAGGGGCAAAAAATTGCAAGAACAGAGTCTGAATACAATGAGCTGATATGTAGCATGTAAAATGGTGCTTAGTGGTACATATAGATCACATTCTATAGAACCAGAGAGAAAAAAGAAAAAAAGGAAAGAAAGCCAGGATACAGACAAGGTAGAAACTGCTGAAAAGTGGAAATCAATGAGGCTCAAGGCTTAATTTCCAATGAGAAATACTTTCAAGAAAAGCGTGACCTCGTGGCGGACAATTCACAAACAAAAGGTGGGAAAGATCTTGGATAAATAATTCATTATCCAAAGCTCTAATTAGAAGATACCCACAGGTGAAGACAAGGGTTGAGGGAAGCTGTTTTAGCTTATATAAGCAGATTTGATCTGCCTCCTGAAACACTGTAGTAGATCGGCAAAGCGAAAACCTGGTGCCTCAAGACTTGTTTCAAACTGGAGAATTTTTGGGACATTTGTCTCAACAGTTTTGAGGGTATCCGGTTGTGCTGAAAAATGTGCAGATAAGAGTTCTTCCCATAACGAAGAAATAGGGCATCGCGTAGACTGGGTTGCTAATTGCAGCTCCGTATTTCTTAATGACTGTTATGGCATTAAAATATTTTTCTAGATGTACACCTCAAAAAGAAAAATCAGACTTACTGATTGCAGCTCTTCAGAGCCTGCCAGGAGAGCTGAATGCCTCAGGGTGCATTCAGATATCACTGATTCGGTATTGGCACATAAAATCCGTCTGTCTAGAGACTCCAGAAGACAAATTTACCATCAAGTCCTGCATTATGAAGATCATATTCCAAAAAAACATTGGTAGACTAATATTTAATTAATAGCCTTATCTGGCAGCAGAGTTATAACAGACTCTGAGTCAATCAGTTACCATGAGATTTGGTCCCCTCTTCTCTTAATGCCTGGAATTTGGTTTTTTTTGCAGAGGGAGGTTTGTATTTGAGACCATGAGTCTGATACTTTTCACTATTATACCTGCACGTGGAGAATCACATGCACAAATGTTCCAAAAAGAGATGTTAAGCACTTTCATTTACTTGATTAGTATATGCAAGTAAAACAGTTGCAATCAGACTCTTATCTGCTCTCCAAAAAGTGACGTAAATTCCTGCAGAAAACAACAACAACAAAGAACCATTTCCAGACAAAAAAATGAGATTTGGAGACTTACGTCTTTCCTTTCTGCCATGTTTCTGTCACAATTATTTTAAGGAATATGGATATGCTGGCAGGTGATATGTTGTCAGTACCCATGAATAATGATGGGTTAACAAAAACATAGTGTGTGGCATAGCCTTATTCCTGGCAGGGTGTGGTGGAACAGTGGCTCTGACCCATGGCGAAGCAGGACAGAGAAGTCTTGAACCTCACCCATTCATAGGGAGGTATTTGGTGGCGAAGCTATAGAGCCAAAGGCTGGGCCTGATGGTGGCAATCTTATTCTTGTGCTTTTAACTACCTTGGTTACTAAGCTCAGAAGAGTATCTGAGCTTGACCAGTTTCATATTCAATTCAGGTCATAAGGCTGCAGATGAAAAGAAAGGATTTATGGCATTAGCAAAGGAAATATCAATGATGAGCCTCCTCCAGGAGCGACATAACAGTCTGAGAAGCTTTGGAAAGAAACTTTCAACCTGTGACCTATGCAGTCAGGTTTTAAAATTCAACATTACAATACTGTTATTCCAGGACAAACATTTCAGCCATGAGAACCTCTGCACTTACTGCGCTGAATCCCTTGAGGGGGGGCCTTGCCACAGTACTAGGAAAGATAAAGAAATAGTAATTCTCCATGTAAACAAGAAACAGCAGCTCCATTTCCCCTCAAATACAGCTGTGTGCATCAGGCCTTGCATTAAGAATAATCTATATACCTGCTTAACTTCAAGAATAAGCATTCTCCTCAAAATCTATGCCTTAAGGCTCTGCCTCCTTTATCATGCAAGTGAGCTACCCCCGCCTTTTACTGTATAAGCCATGAAAAGATGGTGATATATTCTTTTTTTCTCTCATTGCATTGGCATATGTTTGTATAGTGATTACCTTTGCAGCTAACAGATGCGCTTATTTTAGGGTTCTCAACAAAAACCCAAGATCATCTTGTATCTGCATCTTTCTGATGTAATCAGATGTGAAAGGTTTTCTTTAGGTTGCTGAAGGAGAAAGTTTTTCTCTGATGCCTTCTACATTAATGTTTTTGAATAATTGATTCCCTTCTGGGGAAAAGAAGCAGAGCATTTTCCCCTACATGCTGATCCCTTCTGAAGCAAGATGCAAGATCTGATGGACCAAAACCCCTTTTAGGTCTGCATGACAATGGCTGATCCCTTAAATTTATTAATTTCTAGTAACAAATAGCAGCCCCTCAGGCACAACATTTATTGGAAGAAAACGATGTTTAATTTTGCTTTGTGGAAGATGTGCAGAAACCACCTATGAAGAAAAAAACTAAGGCACTGATAGAGGATTTTGAAAGGTATGCATAATTTAAAGATTACAGTAATTGACATGCCTCCTATTCTTAGATTTCTTTCAAGCCAGGGGTGTGTTCAGTAGATTTGGCTCTTAAATGATAATACATGTGAATTAGCTATTCATTCCTGTATCTAGATCTTTGCAAATCATAACACTCTTTTGGAAAGCTATCTTCCATTTTCTAATTGCTGAGCTCAAGGGGATTTTTGCTTCTGGAGATTACACTGGTAAATTTTAAAGGGTGGTTTCATTTTGCCTATCCAACAGCAAAATCACAGATGAAATTTCAGAATAGATTTTGGAAACATTTTCTTCTTGGCTTGTTTTCTCAGAGTTCTGCACTCCCGGACATGAAAACATCCCTTCATAAGGTGTAGGAAGAAAGATCCCTGCCCCAAGAAGAAGATAATTTAATCCAAATACAGAGAATGAGAACAAAAAGATCAAGTGAAGAGGTGGTTGCAGATAGAGCTGGAGGGCACACTGAGCAAAGTCTAAGTGGAAAGAAGAGAGTTTTGAAAGCAAAGAAGGAATTATCTTAATTAAGGGGTGGCTGATCCAAGTGCAAAATGTTGCTTAAGAGTACATAGGACTCAAAGAGAGGAGGAAAAACAAAGAGAGCATTAGGAGAGAATTAGATGAGGGCTATGCCTCATCCCTATGAAAAGAGGTTTGCAAATGTAATTTGCACCAATAAAAAGCATGTGCTGGCAAAAGATAATCTTTTCTTCATGAATACCTCATTTCAGCAAGTGATGAACAAGCAGCTTTATGTATAAATATATATTTACACATACATACAGAACCTTTTTGTCAAAGAAAGATCAAAAAGACAAGAAACAAACCTACTACAGTGTTAAAGAACCAAGAAATTTCCTGAACAGACCTGTCCAAAATTATGCCAGAGAACAGTGGAGCGGACTGGAGACAGTTAGGACACCTGCACTAGCAGAAAGAGTTTTCCTTGTGTGCAGGAATGTAGGGAGCCAAAGAACAAGGCAGCTTTGAAAAGACAGGGATTTACTTGAATCCAGCATATAAAAGAAAGCGAACCAAGGATGGGGTGAAGTACATAATCAACAGAGCGGCAAGAGAGAAAAGGATTTGGTCTATGGAGCTTGTGATCCGAACCCTTGTGTGTATCAAGTTCAGACTGTTGTCAAATGAATACAGGTTCTGATGATTTAGTTTATGATGAACAGATCTTCTGATTCTGAACACTGCCCAGTTCCAGGTAAGAAAAGACCTACGCACAGTGAAAGAAGTCAATTAGCTCTTCCATTTGAAGAATATGTGATGATTTCAGCCACCTTGTGTTTACAAAATACTGATGCTAACTTTCATGCTGGGTGTGGTACTTTGTTTAATTTTTGGTGTGCTCTAATTACATTCATCCCTGCCCTTCCAAAATTCACCTTCTCCAGCTCTCCTGCTTCACCTTTTCAGTAAAAATAATGTAAAATCCTTTATTTAGCTTCTGCTGATACTTAGAATAGTACCATTTCTTTGCACAGCAATAACTCACTAGTAAACAATACTGGCTAATTTTGTAGCCAATAATCTTGTAATGGATTGTATAGATTTGTATTACACTTTTATCTGCCAGTGCTGATCAGGAACTGTAGCAGTCAGCACAGCTCAGGAATAGTGATTATGGTAAAATTAGAAATAAGACCTAATGTTTTGGTCTAGACACTGTAGTAACCTAAATTCCAAAGCTAATCCCTGTCTCAAGTAGTTTGTACTATAGATTATACCCATGACAGCAATCATGGAACAGGAGATTATGACTTATCTTCATGAAGACACTTCTCTTTACAAATGACTCTTTCTGGAATGCTACCATCAAATAAGAGCATTATTTATTTATACAGCTCCCAAAAGTATGTTAAGCATTTGAGTGCAGGAGCAGGCAGGATGCAGAAGGGAGGCATTTTTTAGTCTGACAGAACCAAGACACATCAACTGTTAATTTTCCCTTTTTTGTTGGCAGTTCGTATAACACAGAACAGTGTTCCTTATCTCCTGACAGGGAAGATTGGCAGGTACAGCTAGATACTGTTTCAAAGGTACAGAGCGTGATCCAGTGTGCTAATTCAAAAATATTAGCAACTTCTTCCAGAGGGCATTTTCCAGTGTTTTATTTGAAAGAAACTCAAATCCGGTGCATCCTCTTTAATGCAAGAAAAAAAGCTCAGAAATTACATTCGTAGATCTTGCCCTGTAAACTTGTCTACCTAAGCTGGGTTTTTTTTACTGGCAGACCATTAAGGCATTACCTCGACAGGAGTTTATGTATCTATCTGTAAATAAAAATGGAGTAACAGACATTTCATTTTGAAATTGTACCACACAGTGCCTTCAGTAATTGTGCTTAACTGTTCCATGATTTCATTTGTTCCTATTAATGTAGAAGCATGTCAGAGCTTACAGAAAGTTAATCACTGACACTAAGACATAGATGTTATATAGTGCAGTGCATCATTTCCCTCTTTGTGCTGCGTGTGAATTACTGTGCTAGGAGAAACTTGAATAATGCCCCAGACCCTTATCCCTTCAAGAGCAGATGTTTATCTGTTTGAGTTGAAATATAATGCATTAAATCATTTGTATGTGTCATCTCAATGATGAATTTGACCCATTCACCCTTTACAAGTTCCAAAGACAGAAAATACAGGTGGGCCAGGGATGTTGGATGTAACCTGCCTGGGCAGGGATAGACTGATCCTTACCACTCCAAACCCCCTCCTGACATGCTCCTGGGCTGTGTTCATACTCAGGCCACGGCCTTAACAGGGCTGAGATTTTCCAAATCCCTTCTGACTTCAGATGTCTTCAATTTGAGGTGCTTATCTAAGCCTCAACATCCAGATCCCAGAGATGGCTTAGGCAAGGGATAGGCAGCAGAGGCCAAAACTTGGCTCCAAAAAATCATGCAGCTGAGCTGTGGGGATGCCTGACTTGCCTGTGTCCTCCTCTGGCAGTGCCGGAGATACCTGGACAGTGTCGGCTGGAGCTCCTGCCCTGCCCCAGTTTGCAGGCTTACAGGCAGCCAAAATCTTCCATATCTGATCCAGTTCATCCATGTACCTAGACACGTAGGGACAAGGCTGAGCCAGAGCAGGAGCTTTCAACCCTCTTTAGAGCACAGTCTAAATAACCGAAGACTTCCCTTCTTGGCCAAAGAGGTTCAATTCCCCGTCTTTTATAGCCAGAAGGGTAGCAGGCTACTGGCTGGCCTGGGTGGTTTGTTCATCCAGCTTCTCTGGGTGAAGCTGCGCCTCCAGGCAGCACAACAGGCCAAGCTCCCACAATGGTCATGGATTAATCCTTCCTCCCTGCTGAGCGCCCCTACCACCAGGTGACAACATCTGAGTCTCCCATAATCTTGTAGTTTCTTTCTGCCCGCGTGGTGGTCATGAAGGTGCTCTCCAAGAGATAGGAGATGAAACATCTTATGTGGAAAAGGGTCCGAAATTCATGGCTGCTCAGACTGAATGTTTTAACCAAGCAGATCATCAAATGAAAGCACCCTGCTGTTACTAAAATGGAAAAAAAAGGCAGTCCTTACAGTTCCCTGATGAAACATTAACTATGGAGAAGGTTTCAGGCTCAGGGTGCCGAGTGGATAGCAGTGCATGACATGGCTCTGTCAAGAAACTTTAGACCTGAAATCCCCATGGATGCTTGGAGCAGGGGGGGGAAAGGCAAGATCCTTAATTAAGAGTGGATCCTGATCCTAAGATTATGGGTTAAGTGAGTAAGAAATAGAAGAGAGAGGACATCACTCCTGGGGCATGGTACAAAAGGGATGCTTGCACCTAGGTTTTGCTGCCCGCGGAAGAAGAAGAGAGGAGACTTCTCAGCATTCTGGGACAGGAGTTAGCAGTTCAGACTTCCTCAAATGCTCCATATGTAGAGAAAGCTCCATATAAACTGCATCCAGCAGGGATCTTTGCCAGATTCCTCTGTGAAAACTGACGTAATCTAGGACTGCAACTCCCAGCAGTCTCCAAGTTATTTTTTTCCCTCTGGCAGCTGGAAGAAAAGGAGAGGTCAAACCCCAGCCCCACACTAGCTACTATGGGAAAAATTAACTCTATCCCAACCAAAACCAGCACACATCCTGAAAGGGCAGGACCAGCTCAGAATAGGTTCAATGTAGTGCCTTTTGTTTTAAAGCTGCAAACAGGATCTGACATCCCCAGAGTAGCATCTTTGGATGTGTAAGTATTGAATATACTGAAAGAATAGGCAGGTGACATAGGAGGATCATGAAGACCTCTGTTAATTAATTGCTTGGAGATCTCTTGCAGTGAAAAGCAGCAGCTCAAACATGTCTAATTTATTTTTGACGGCTGTTTGCGTATGCAAAGTCACAGAAAATATTAAAGTCATATGAGAGATAATGAAAGCACAAAGGCCTAATATGATTTCCTTTGAGGTTGCCATGAATTGCTTATGAAGTCAGAGATGTCCCACATCTGATAGAGAGCAGCAGATCTTTGCTGTTTCTTGTTGGAACACACAGATGTGGTTCTGCTCATCAGGTACATTTAAAATTTGGAAGGACCTGGCGCTCTCCACAGGGATTTAGCAGGAAGTGTTTGCAGGTCCTTTATCTCTAATCTAAGTAATAAAAATGTATCTTAAATGTAAGAAAATATAGTTACGGCTGAAATAAACAAAATCATGGCAAGTATTTAATGCTGAATTAAGGTAGAAGCTTACCAAATATCTTACTTTTCCTAACTGAAAAGTTACTATTTTCTGCCTGCTGGAAGACAGATACCAGATCTCACCAGTCCATGCTCTGATAATTGTAATTTCAGTCACGGTTGCTGAAAGATGTCAGATGACCTGTCTCCCAGTAAAGGTACGGCATTGAGTAGCAGCAGAAAGGGCCATATTACTCAAAATTAACTATTTTACAAGATGTAGTACAGGGTGTCACATCCTGCAGTGGCCAGCTCTGAAGTGTCATCTATGGCTTGAACTCTGGGTTCTGCTGCATTGCAGGAGCTCCCCGCAGTGCTGTGCTGGTGCTGATCCCTGTCCTGGGGTCCCCCTGCTGTCCCCAGGGAGGTGCCTATGCCCAGGGCTGGGGCTGTCCCGGGCTGTCCTGCTCCGTGGCTGGGATGGTGGGACAGCTTCTGCATGCAGGGTCCTCCCCTGCTGCCCCTGCAGAGCTCTCACGCTCCCAGACCCCATGGAGCGCTCAGCCCCCATGGCGCCCTGGTCATCACTGCACATTGACTATGAAATTTTATTGCACTGTTTAGTTTTGCAAAGAATAAAAAGTAATTGCATCTGGCAAAATGCCAGCGCGTTATCCTGACCTTGTTTATGTGTGTGTATGAATGTTTGCTTGCTGAATTTTCTGAATTACAGGGACGAAAATAAAGACAACCATTTGCAGCAGTTCTTGGTTAGGTCAAGAACCAATTAGCCTGTTTCTAGAAAAGCCATTACTATGACAAAAGGATGCACAAAAGCAAACTGAGCTGGCTTTGTCCTGAGGAACAGGCTGAGGATGCTCAGGCCTGGCTTCAGCTCCAGCAAGGCTGGTGTGGCTGGTGCCAAGAGAGGCTGGGGAGCTGGGGCTTTGCTTCTTCCCTCCCTGTCCCAGGCCATGCTAAGCCCAAGGCCCTCCTAACTATCCCACCAGCACTCCTCCTGCTTGTCTGGCTCATGAATGCCAAACAGACTGCCGAGAAATGTAGCCCTCACACAAGTATTCCCAAACCAGAAGCATGGCAAATGCTTATAAACAATGCTATAGCCCAGTGCGCTGCTTAGCCATTGCTCCGGAAACACCAAGTATCTAACAAATTCAAACAAGATGCTCACAGGGTGATGCATTTTGAGAGGGATGTGTGTGCAGTCCATTACATGTTAAGATCAGGGACTGTCTTGCACTAATAGAAAAGCCTGATTCTCTTTCCCTCTGCTGTCCTCAGCTTGTCCTGCATGCCTTGGCTATACTGAAACTGCAACCCAGTCACATATAAAAATCCTCCCACTCTCTTCTTGGTAGTCACCATATCTATTACCAGTGAAGTGTAGCCTGACCAATAACGGCACATAGAAAGCAGTCACGTCTACTACCAAATAGTTCAGATTTGTGTATATCCCAAGATACTTATTTCTGCAGCCACCTGATGGCAGTTTGCAACCTTCTGGGTTGTTTCCCTCAGTCTGTTATTCCTTATAGTCTATACAGTGACTAACATGGGGCATAGTCTGTCATATATGTTGTTTATTACATCTGTACAGAGTCCAGTATAGTGGAGCCTGTGTGATGGCAGCTTTTTGCTCCTGAACAAAATGGTAAATAAAACGTTACAGTGTCTTGGAAATCAACTGGGAAACAGCATCATTATACTACTGCAGAAGCAGCCAGAAAGGTGCAGAAACAGGCAGGAGGGTGGATCTGAAGTGTGGCTTCGCTCACATGAAGGTTTGGACTGAGAAAAATCTGTAGGAGTATGGCTGTCATGACAAAAGCAAACAATGTGCATATCTTACTGTTTCTCACAACACAGATCATATGATATAAGGGACAATTAATAACATTACCAGACAGCAGATTGCCCCAAGCAGCATCTCAGGACATTGTGGACATCTAAAGCGCAAATGGGTTCAAATGGGAATTTGATGAATTCATAGGAAATAGACTCAGGGACATCTGATAAACATGATGGCCCAGATGCAGCCTCTGGCAAGGGAAGACCCTGCGCTGTGCAATGCCAGAAGCTGGAAGGGCTCAGCAGAGGAAGGATCCTGTCCTGCTCCTTACGGTCTTTCCATCAGTGCTGGAAATAAGTAGATGTAATGAATGATGTAATTCCTGTTTGTAGGCTGTAGCTACCCAAACACTAAATAACAATAGCTGAAAGTCCACTTATTATTAAAAACAGCAGTGAGAATGTGAAGTAGACGTTTCTTCTGTCTGAGCTCTGGAGGAACACTTTCTTGCGGGCCCTGCCATAGGAAGCTTCACAGAGAGCCAAGAGCTGTGACACTTAGGTGATTGTTATGAGCAAAACTTCTGAAATCCACCACCTCTTGGAAGTAATGATGAAGGCCTTCAGACCCTCCTCTGTGCCATATAACTGTTTCTTGCACCACCGAAGAAATCTTTCCCTTCCTTTTGTGTGTGAATTTTCACATAAATTCTACGTTGATTCTTAGACAGATGGAGTGCTTGAGTCAGTCCTTCTATCATTTTCTTTAACTGCAAAATGGGATTTGCTTTTTTCAGAAAGAGCGAGGAATAATTTTTAAAGCTTTTCCATGAGATCTCCTGTGTTGCTGATTAAAAGAATCAGAATCACACCTGATAAAAGACAGCAAATCTGCCCGTTCCAGACCATGAAGTGTAGTTTTGGCTCTAGCTGTGAGGACAGTTGTTTAAAATTTACCTATTGCATAAAAAAATAATCTGTATAATACCATATACAAATGCAGTTTACAAATAGACACATTTGGGCAAGTGTCTTCACTCCTCATTTGTCCAGGGCGTATGGACTAGTGTGATGATAAACTCAGCACATGCACATTCAGGATCTCTGGTTAGGCTAAATGTTTGCCTGATTCAGCATAGCATGCTTTAATAATGTAATTCAATTCTTTCTCATTTTTAATGTTATTTCAGCCTGTTAACATAATTTGGTGGGCTATTATAGTTGTTACAGCTGCTAGTTTTGCCCTTAATACTGATTTCACTTATGACCTCAGTCAGAACTAGATTTAAAGTTTGAGATGATGTAAGTGAATAAGGATTATTAGATTTATTCAGATGGCAATTTAAATAAGAACTGCCTGGCTCAGAATAAACAGTAAACGAAAAATGCATGTGATTTATATACCTGTCCATTTTAAAGATTTATATATAGAGTGGGATGGTTAAGGAAGAGACAGACCAGATTATATGAAATATGTAATTTTCGTAATGCAATATTGGAAGCAAGCTGGCAAACAGCACCAGCTAAACAATGATTGCCCAAACAGCTTTTATTACAGTATTACTGTACAGCTGGTATGCAGTCATGTAAACACAAGCGGCAGGCCTCTGACCATTTCCTTGCCTTGACAATTGGTAGATAGTGTTGTGTTCCCATGAAAAGCATCTTCTCTCAGGAATTTCAGTACCATCTCCTGTAAGCAGGCTGTGCTTTGTCTATCCCTCTCATTTAAGAGCTCAGGTTTCCTCTGAGTTTCTGCTTTCCCACAAATGTGTGTTCAAGCACTTCCAAGGCTGCATGGCAGGATTACTGATTTTCTTCCATTAAAATCTCTCATTTCAGAAATACATACTGATTTCTGAGACTAGTCAGAAGCAGTTGTGTCTCTCCCTCCAGACCTGAGAAGGTCCCGACACATCATCACAGAAACAACATCAAGCTCTTCATCAAGCTTGAAGAGTAAACGAAATGCACTCCTTTTCATGGGTTTTACAGCTGGAAAAGCTCATATAATTATTTAGTCTCTCTACCTGCATAACACAACCCACAGACCGCCCTTCAGCAGTTCCAGTCATCTTTAGTTCAGGACTGGATAAAGTCCTAAAACTCACCATTAATACAGTAAATGGCTTTCGTGAGTAACGCAGGTGAACAGTGCCTTAATACACCTCATGTCAGAGTATTACTACAACCTCTTGTGTCTCCTAAGGTGCTATCTGATCATGTAAGCATAAACCAGCAATACTACTTGTGGTTACTGTGGCATTTTTGTGCATACAGATGTGGAGATCTGGAGACCACATGGAAAACATACACGCAGTGTGTATAGGGATACTGGGCTACGCCACTCTACATGAATTAATACACTTTTTATGAGAAAGCTTAATAAATGTGCTCTAAACCAGGGGGTCTTCTGTAATGTAATTTGCAGAAACCGAATTGACCCAGAAAATTTTAATCTAAATCCCAATCTGATTTGTATAAAGTAATTTAATTTCCTTCCTGGTAGTTATATGGATTTTATCAATTATACCAATTAAATTGTCAAGCAGATTTATTGACCAGTCATCTACAGGTCGCTTTCTTTGATGTACTATTCTGGTATCATCAACTGGTCATGCTTGCCTAGCCTTAGGTTGCAGTGTCATTATGTGCAGCTGAGTGCTCAAAAAAGAAGGTTCTAATAAATGAGTGGTGTGAACCAAATTTTGAAATGAAGATGGAAAGCTCCTTATTTTGAGCTGCAGACACAAAATTACAGGTAATGGCAGATGCAATCAATTTAGATGCTTGGCCATCCTGCATGGAAAACACGCATTTGATGTCTGACCCCAGAGTTGGGCCTTAGTTAGAAATCTCCATGTTAATAGCTATTATCTGAACGTAATAGTTCTTGCAAAAATGTGCATCAGTTAATTCTAAATATAAAAACTGAGGCATAAAATTAAAGGTCGGTTTTGGACTTGGCAACAATACGCTGGATTTTCTCGATTGCCTGGGTTCTAAACAAGTGGCAAATCTTCCTGAAATAACCTCATCGTCCATCTTGAATAACCTCCTGATTAAAATAAATTCTAATTTGTCAGAACAGATTACTGGAACCAGACATCTTGCTTCCATTGAGTGAGCCACAGTGCAACTCTGATTCTTCACAGCCTTTTCCTAATTTCCTTCTACAAGTTTGCCAAGAAAATGAGAATAATACTGGAAAAAGTGTCAAGGAGTCACAGGTCTTTGTAGTCAAGGCAAACCCAGAAGTAGGCAGTTGCTAAAGAAAGGGGTTGCTGTGGAGCAGTTTGAAAAGTCTAAAGAAAAAAGCAATGCAAATAACGAACTTGATGCCCGCTGGAGTGTTTTGGTCCCTATTTGGTTAGAGCAGCTAGACAAGGCACAACGGAATGCAGCTTCCTCTCCTGTTAGGGGTTCAGAGAATATGCACCATAGCCCGTAGCATGCTTGGTCTCCTAGAATATTCTTCTAGAACTAAGGGTTTTTAGAAATACTGGGCACCCTTCTTATTCAGAGAAGACAGAGCTGTCTACCAACAATAAAGTTAAGCCCTGTGGTGCTGGTTGCAGGGAACAACAAATATGATGGTTGGTATTATCTGTTACAACTAAACCTAAGATTTTTCTTTTCACCATTGACCTAGGAAGTCTGAATTTTGGTTCATGTCACAAACAACGTCTTAAAATATTTTGAGAGATCGTGGAAAGCAATAAATGACATGAGATGGTAAAAAGAGCTGTCATGGAAGACAAAGACCTTGTGGAAAGAAAATAACTTGTTGAAGCGCTGAAGAGCCACTTGGTCTATTTCAGAAATAGTTGGCTATGTGTGTGATCCCAGTATTTTTGGTAAGCATGACTGTGAATGTGTGCTTCAGCCAACAGCTCTGTATCACTCTAGTGAATGATGTCATGAAAGATATATCATGATGAATATGAAGGATAAATAACAGCTAGGTATGTCAGTGCCAAATACAGATCAAATACTCCTTCTTAGCTGCATGATGGTTGAGGACTGTTTCTCTGTCATGCTTACTCTTTCCCATTCCATATCCATGGTTCCTCTTTTTCCTCTTCAAAATCCCCCAGTTTCTTCAGTGTTTACATGATGTTCATGATGTTCAGAAACTAACATTTGGAAAATAAAGAATATGGGAACCAACAGGTTAATACCGAAGCAAACAGAGTGGGAGAAATTTCTTCTTTGAACAGGGTTGCTAACTGCTGTGAAAACAGTCTGGCAGAGTCCAGGCCAGCAAATGCAGCTTTGGCCAGTACTATGTTGAAGGCAATAGCCCAAATATTGAGATGCATTAAAGCCACACTAAGCAGGTTAGGAAATAGGAGAAAAAAATTATCCCAGATGTATAGTTTCCCCTCACAGAACTGCATCCCCCAGTCTGCTCTCCAATATAGACTAGCTGGTTTAATCATGAATCACCTGAAGGAGATGCTGATGGATGGAAGTGTGCAGGGCAGTAAGAAGTCACACTTGTGTCTAAATAGAAGAGGGCTGTTATAGTACATATATTCTGCATTATTCCCTCCACTTTGCCATCTGCTTCACATATCCAGAGCAGCACAATGCTGAAGAAGTAGAGTGTCCATTTGGTCCTGCACTGCGGCACAATGCAGATGCGATATTGTGGAATTGCTGATTGTTTTAACTCCACCTAGAAATTCTTTCTATATTTCAGGTTGCAGAAACTTAAAGTAAGTTGCAGCCAGGCAGTAACTACAACTCCCCGCTTCCTGAGTCAGACATCTCACCTTGAGTAAGGCAGCAGTGTTTTTACTAGTTAGTTTTGTGATGCTTTCCCATCAAAGTTCAGGGGCAGAGAGCCAATGTACACACACCAAAATGCAGGGAGTAACCGAGCTCTTGTACGGCAGAAATCCAGGCGCTGCGTCAGGGACAACAGAATAAAAAGTGTCATTAACCTAGCTGGAGGCTGCCCTGCCAGAAAAAGAATACTTTTTTATTATGAAGATGACACTGTAACACTCTGAGTCTTAGGGAATATTGTTTTTTAGCTACAGCAGTTGAATAGTCTGTGATTTTTGGCCTTCAGTGCTTAACCTAGCTGTAATTACCCAGGACTGTGATTTAAGGAGATGGTATCTAACTCCTTTCTCCTCATCTAAGAGGAGATGTATTTTAAACATAATACACGTGTTTAAAAGAACATATGTATTATTTAAAATGGATTCAAGAACCTACTGGTATCATCTGAATGACTCAAGGAGCAGACATAGCAGAGGAGAAAGAGCCATTGTTAAATGAACTCTTTCATCAGGCGGGTCCACATCTGACACTGGGAGGGGGGAAGCTAGACCAGGTCCTTATCTTGGCATGAGACCCCATTACAGAAAAAGACTGACAGATCTCATTCAGTCCTGAACAAAGTGAAGTGAGGGATATGAACTGGCAACAATTCACGTCTCCTGCTCTATCGGCTCCTTTAGGCCATGAACATTGGTGATGCTGCCTTGTGGCCTGTAGAGCCAGCAGCACTTCAGTGGGTTACACAGCAGGTGTTTCTACTCCAGGGACCCATGAGGAACCGTTTCTTTCTTCATTGCTTCCTGTGAAGAGCTGTGCTGTTCAGACATTTAAAAGCACCCCCTACAAGGTGACAAAAACAAAAGGTCTGTGTTCAAAATGGTGGCAAGTTCTCATTAACATTTCTTTTCTTCAGAGTCTTTAGAGAAGAAGGGTTTTTAGACATGCTTAAGATAGTGGTGGTTCTGATTTAATTACGGGATTAAAAATCAATTTTGTAATCAGGAATAACTTCTACTCCATTAATTCTGTGGGTTCAATACACACCAAGACAGAAGAGTGATTCAGCCAACATAGCATTCGTACATAAATGCAGGTAGCAGCCACTGTCACTAGCGGACCCTTTACGCTTTATAGGCTCTTAGAATATTATTGGTTTTGCTTCTGTTATCATCCTTGTTGGCATTTTAGCATCAGCAACCGTATTAAGGATTTTAAAACAAATACAAGCTGCAGGATACCAGCAGATATAAGGCATTTTAGCTTTTTATTTAGGCATGCATAGCTTGTGCCTTCCAACATGCTCAGCTTTTGGAGGAACTGGTGAAAAGGATGTTTTGCAAAAGGTTTTCAGTCTGGCAATGGTGAATTATTTTGTGTAACTCATCCCAGCCATACAGGATGCCATGGGAGAAGAACTGATATTGATAACATCAACAAAAGAGAAGAGATGTTACCCAAATGGTGTTGACGTAAACACAGCATTAACAATGCTTCTGTTTACAACCAGCTTCCAGGAGAAAAGGCAGTATGATACACATATATCTTCAATATAAGTTTGGTCTAATCAAGGTGAAGATCCAGCCACTGCAAAGGTGGCAGCTTTTGTACTAATCTAGATATGACATTTTCTACCTTTTCCACACTTTCTCTGAAAGCATCCCAAAGACAGGTAGGTTGGGTACAGGGCATTGGTGCCCCATAGCAATCTAGTATGAGATGCATGAATCATACAGATTTAAGATATCAAAAAGGAAAAAGAGACAGAAACATATTTAGGAACCTTTAAAATGTTTTAAAAATACAGTTATGAAAAATCAGAAGCACCACAAGGCACTGAAGTGAGTTTCAGAAATTGCTCAGGCAACTGCAATAACATAAATGCAGCTTGAGTAAGAAACCTCTGAGCTGAAATCTTTTTTTCCAGGTGTAACAAAATATTTTTTGACAGGTGTGGACATTTAAATGCCTGAGAATCAATCTTTTGACCTGGCATAGGCACCCACTAAAAAGAAACTCATGCATTCCAGTTGAAATATCCAGCCTAAGCTAAACTCCTAAAATTGCTAAATCATTTAACACCAAGGTAAGTTTCAGAGCTACTTCTCTGAACTCTTTGTGTTCCAGCAAATCCACCTGACTCAAAACATATTTGACATTTAGCTGTGAACTCCATTGCTGGCTGGATACTATCTTTCTAAATGCTGCAGCTGCAAAATACAATGCAATCTCCCCTTTCGCCTTGCACTACCTTGCCTTTCTATCCTCAGTTACTACAGTCTCAGTGACAGATTGTTCCTGGCATATCACTGTGTCAATAAGGAAAAAGAAACAACATATAGAAGAGATTTGTTTCTTCCTAGAGTTTAAGATGTACAGCAAACACATCTTGAAAGCAGCAAGTATTCTGTCTTTCCTGTTTTCCCGCACTTTGGTAGTTAGTGGTCAACAGTAGCAGTGCTTCAGGCTATCAGGATTATCAAGGTATTAACTGCCTCCAAAGAGTCAGGACCTCTTATCACATCACATTATGTCTACTTGGATCCAACAGATGCCAGTATGGTGGAAGTGACAGCTTCAACTAAAAAAGAAATGGAAATTTAGTCCTTCCTACTGATAAGTGCTAACCAGCCGTAGCAAGCAAAGGCTTTTGTCCTCTTCCCTTCCTTTTCCTGATTCCCAAATAAAACCAACTCCTTCCTGCCACCTCTATCAAATCATTTTATTTTCTGCATTTCAATATATTTTGCTCTGCATGAGATTGTTCAGATTACTTCCTGCTGGGGTTTATTAATAATCTCCTTCTCCTTGGCTCTCAGCTGGTGTCCCTGCTGGGCTTCTTCCTGTTGTCTTTTGGCTTTGGGTGTTGGGTTCTTCTTTTTTTAACATATATGGAAAGATCAATCACTTCTCGTTTATCACCCTCTCCAGGAAGAAGGCAAGTGTTTCTCAGGTCACAACTGTTATTCCCACTAGCCCTGTGCTTTGAGTGTGCCTCTGTATGCGCGTGCCTTCTGGCACATGCCATTGTGACTGCTCTGGTAGGAGGAACTCCTGCTGAGCCGTGGCCTCAGCTGGTCCCCAGGATACTGTCTGAAGAAGGAAGAAAGCATTAAGGCACAGACTCAAAAAAAGCATGTAGGTGCCTAACACCCATCTGTGCAGGGTCATTACCAGCCGTCCTTGTACTGAGATCTATTGCTGTAAGGAAAAGGTGCCCACAGAAGAGCAAGGGGTGGATTTTCCTGAGCTAAGGCTACTGGGAGAGGGCAAATGGCCTTCTTGTGGAGGATGCAGGGGGAGCTGAATCCTATCCAGGCACACCTTACAGAAGGCAATGATGGACTTTGGCGGTCTGCTATGTTTTGAACTATATGTCAAGGAGAGAACGAGACCTTCCCGGTTTTAAAGGAGTTGACATTTGTTTTCTTTTCTCCAGATGGTGGAAAGAAATACATGAGGTAGGTAGGCAAGGGTATGGGTCAAAAGAGAAAACCCGGGACCATCACTTTTCTGTGGGAGCCTGCTGTGCAAGCAAGAGGTGGACAGTTTTGGTAAGGGTTTGGAGAAGGAGAGTTGGCAGCTCAGGTAAGTTGTCAGGATGAATCCAGGACATAGGCTGCAAAAAAGGAAGCAAGTTGCAGCTTCACATCACTTCTTGTTGTACACTTAGCTAGTTGAATCTGTGAATGGGTGGCTCAATAGCCAGGGGACAAAGCTTTTTACTTGTTCAGTGTCTTGAACATAAGATCTTTCTGTGTTGAGACATAATTGACTTCCCCTCACTGAGTATATATATATCTGTATATATCCTTTGTAAGGGGATGCTCTGGGAGACAAAACATGAAAGCATGTAAGCATTACAGACCTGTTTAGGAGGATTTAATGAGCTGCTCTCATATGACCTGTGTCCAGCTCTATAAATTCTGGCCTCAGCAGCACTAATGCAGCTATTTCAGAGCCCTGCCAAAGGATTTGTAGTAAGAGCTTACTAACATACATGATCCATCCAGGTATTTATGCTGTGATTTCATTGGTAGAGTATCTGTGTCTGACCTAAAGGAGAGCTGGTTTGAGCCATATGATAAAAGTGTGATGTGTAGAAAAATGGCTCCCAATTGTGTGCTCAGCTTGTTCCATTTGATTCAGAATATGCCAGGTCTGGCCACTGCAGACTCATTCTCTTTTCTCCTTTCTGTCCCCACAAACACCTTTAATGAATTTGTTTTTTTTTTTAAAGTACACAGCAAAAATTTGACCAAAATTAACCAATGAGATTTTTTTCTTTTTCTTAATTTGTTTTATAGCTAACACTGCTAGGACTGATAACGGAAGCCCCTTGTGCATAGAAGGATTCACAAGAGAGTGTCTAAAACCAGTACAAGTTATAGGATGCCTTCTGCTGCAAGAAGTATGAAAGAAAACTTAGAACAGGGGCATCTGTAAGGAAAGTAATAAAAATGTTACTACTTGGTCACAGCCAGGGTGGCAAACTAATGGGATGTGACAAACCAGACAGGTAATAATGTAGGAAAATGGTTAGTCTTAAACTAAGCGTCAAATTCTTGACATCCATCTGTTTGTGACTGACAATACCTGCCTGCTCCAAATAAGGGTCCAAACTTAACACTTGCATCAGCTACTGCAATGATTTCTACTCCATCACTTGGCCTCCACCATAAACTCTCTGGTGCTAAAGAGCTTGTCCTTTCTTTTTTAATACTGGTATGAAGCACAAAGGCATGCTGAGGAGCAATGCATCCGTCTAACATGGCAGAATCAATACCAAGTAATTGAGTAACATATTTATTAAACCTGATGTTAATGCTTCTCTGAGAAAAGATTATATATGAATTGCTTACCTTGATTAAAATGATGTTTCACAAGAAGTAGGTTTATAAATGGAAATAATCCAAAATGATGCATGAAGTGTCACATGCAAGAAACTTTGCTGATGTGCTATTAAACAAAACAAATTATTTTCAGAATTCAGCAATGAGAAAAAACCAAACAGCTATTTACTAGATTTACTGAATGTAAGACTAGCAGAGTACTTGAAACTATTGAGGGACTTCTCTGGCAAAATGACTATGGATGCATTGAGGAGCTGAAACCAGCTGAGAAGTAAACTAAGCTCACCTGCAGCTCAGTACACTGATATGCACTCTTTGTTCCCTATGAATTCAGACCAGGAGTCTGGTAAAAACACTGTGGTGCTGACCAGTTTTTCTTTGGGTGCAGATGTGGGGGACCATATGCCCTAGGGACCAAGTCATCTTTCCAATTGGGTTACTTGTGAGGAACTCTGAGAAGTTACTGCATTGCAAATTGAGGTAAGAAAGGAGAAGGCCTTTATTTTTACATCATAACATTTTTTGCAGACTCAGATCAAGCTCTTAGTCAGACCTAGGGAAGTCAGTTGTCTCTTTCCCCAGTCAATGAGCTGCCAGAGCAGGGCAGACTGGTACAAACTGTCATGTTTGCTGTTGCGCTGAACTTAAGAGGTTTGTGGAGACCTCTTGTTTAAAGGGTTCATGCTAAAAGAAGCACTCACACTACAATATCATCCATGTAGTGGTCTTTGCATTAATTTATTAGTAAATATGCCCAGTAACAATACTGTTAGCCTGGGGAGCAAAGAACTCATCCATGCAAAGCAGATAAGCAAGCACTTCTTCATTGCAGCACCGGGTGCTAGGTGGGACTTCCACTAATCAAGCACACTCCATGTCAATTTCATCGTTGCATTTATACACAAAAATCACAAGGTAGTACACTCCCGGTCACAATGACTGGATAGTAATTTGCATATCATTATAATATATGCTCTGTCATTCTCTTCTGTTACTACAGTTGGGCATTGAGGAAGGATCTTCACCTGGGCAAGGGTCTTCTTGCATTATGGGTGCATTTTTTAATACTATAATGAAGACAGTTCACTTCAGGACACCTTAAAAGTAAGTTTTGTTGCCAAATTGGCTGGCTAGATATCTATCTTGACAGCTTGTCAAATAACTCATCCTATATACAATAGACCCTAGGTGCTCCAATTGTGGTCTAAAGATTAAGGACTAAGGCTAACATGATCCAGAGAATAGGGACTTCAGGCAACACAGTGTCAGATTTCAAGCAGCACAGCAACCCATACATAATTGGTTAATAAATGCAATATAACACTAACATAAAGGTTAACATCTTAAATCAAGACGTTCCTATAGCTGTTTCACAAACACGAAATATAGAAAGATTCAGTAAAACTTAAGATAATCTGCAACAATACTGACTTTGCAGATCAGGATGAGGGGCTGACTGTAGGCAAAGTGCCTGACATGCAAAACAGCCGCAGCATTGACTGGGAGAGGGTACATGAGCTCCCTGACGCCAACACCTTTTCTGCTGGACACTGCAAACTGAGCACACCCTTATCCCTCATAGCTTGAGGGAAGGATTTTGAACACCTGAATACTGGGATCCAGACCTGAACAGCATCCCTAAATCTAACATCATGAAATGTCTTCTGAGGGAAGGTTATCTCCAATTTAAGGTAGCTGAGCCAGCCTGACAGAGGTTTCAGTCCCTCTCTAACAACCCATGTGCATTGCTAAGGGGTCTTTAAGGACCACAAACTCAGTTCAGATGAAAAAATGTCAGACAAAAGCAAATGCAACAGCACTGAGCTTCTGTACCCTGTTAACCATTTAAATCCCACCACCTTCTTAAAGTTAAAAACTAAGGAATTAAATGGGCCTGTTTAATATACATTGTCGTAGTGGCCTAGAGGGGCCGCAAAGAGGAGTAGAATGTGCCAAGCTGCAAGCTCAGCCCTCTGTCAGGCAGGAGAATCGCCTGTGCTGAAACAAAACAGCTGTGCTTCAGGTAGCACAAGAGATGCACTGGGCATCATCACTGCAGAGTTAAAGGTAACATAACACTGATTTCTAGTTCTGAAATGTGTCCGAACATCCCCAAAGGTCTTCTCCCACAGCATTCAAAATATATGCTCCTTCTCCATCTCTTGCAAGAAACTCTATGGGCTATATTCAACTGTCATATATTTTAGAAAACTTAACCTATAAGCTTGAAGTTCTGTGCAAAGATTCTGATTGTGCTGCAATAACAACAAAAAATAAACTAGAATAAGATTGACACCAAAGAATATCGCAGAACGTAAGGACTTGTGCTGTCATGGCATTTGTGCCTTGAATCATAACATGTAAATGTAGTTAGCTTAAGACACTGTTAATTTATTTCTGCAACAGCAAAATCAAAATTGTTGCTTTCAGTTCTACTTCCACTTAAAAAGCCAGAGATCTTACCCCAGCACGGTAAAAAGAGCTGGCAATGGAAGACCCTATTTCCTATTCATTTGGATTTTTGACAGAAAAATGTTATTTTATTGGAATCCAAGAAACAAATTGCAGGAAAACGCAAGGAGTATTGTAACACATCCGTTTCATAGTATCACGCTAGACACAAAAGGGAAATGTCATACATGATAACAGAGAAATGAGAAACTGTACTCATTACACACAGAGTTATCACCCAAGAGGCGACACTTTCAGGGTCTGCCCAACAGCCTTATCCCTTGTAAATGCCAAAACAAGTCTGAAACACCCAGATAAGCAGAAGTGATGAGAGGTGTTAAAAGGCCTTTTCAGAGGGCAGAGAGAGAAAAACCTGTCAGAAAAGATGCTCTCTCTAGCATGAGAGAGCAAGTTTGGTTAATGCAAAGTAGATGTGTTGCGGAAAATGCAGTTCCGTAGGTGCAAAAGCAAAGGCATTGAATAGACATTTAGACACCAGGTTGATTGTAAATAAAAACTGTACAGGATTTTATTTTATTTTATTTTATTTTGTTTTGTTTTGTTTTGTTTTGTTTTGTTTTGTTTTGCTTTGTTTTGTTTTGTTTTGTTTTGTTTTATTTAATGACTCTAAGAACCAGGAGGGGGAAGAAAGTTTCCTACCGGAGGCAGGTAGAGAAGAATCTCTTTGCATTTTCACACTATTCTATTCCCTCTCCAGCCTCACCGCTACCGTACTTTCCAACTCGAGCTGTATCTCCCGCTCGCTGCAGCCACTGAAGGCTGTTTCTCTCCCCGGACACGCAAGAAGCTCCCCAGCACACAAGGTGGGGGGCGGATGCGCCAGGTGTCCCCGTCCCCCTCCCGCATCCCCGTCCCGCAGTCTCCCCCTGGGGGAAGGGCCGGTGCGGTGGCAGCGGGACGGGTTAGTGCCCGGTCCGTGTCCTGCCCCCCCGCCCGCACACGCACCCGCGATGGGCGGTGCTGCCGCCGGGCACCCGCCGCTCGTGGCCGCCCCGCGCCTGCCCGCGCTGCGCTGGCAGCCGGACCTGCCCCGGCGGGTGCCAGCCCCGCCCGGGGGAGCCGCCCCCCGCCCAGCCGCGGCTGAAGGATGGGGCGGCGGCGGCCCCAGGCGGAGTCTGCTGCCCCATGGAGCAGGTAAGGGAAGCGGCAGGGGACGGCCCCGGGGGCGCGGGTACCGGGAGCGGCGGACGCTGGGTCTGCCCCGCCGGGCGGGCAGAGCGGGGTGTGAGCGCGTCCCCGGGGCGGGCAGTGAAGATGGGGGGCGAGCTGTGGGGACGCTTTTCCGAGACGCACCGCCACAAACAAGAGAGGAGGGACGCAGCCAGAAGCGTGCGGCGCTGACCCGGGCGCTGCCCGCTCCTGCGGTGGGCGCCCGTCCCGGGAGGGGGTAACAGGCAGCGGAGGGCAAAGCCAGCCCAGAGGCGGGTTGCAAAGTACTGCCGTGCGGCCTTCTGCGAGGGGAGCGGCTGGTGGCGGCTCTCAAGCCCCGGAGCGGGGTCAGCCCTTCGGAGCTGCCCCGGCCTGGGCACAAGCATTGCCCCAGCGCAGCTCCTCAAGGCAGGGCTGCAAGGCCAGCACTGGCGCTTCTGCTTGGTGTTTCCTCCGGAGTCGCTCTGGTTACTTCATGCGGGCACGCAGGTAGCTCGAGAATGTCATGCGGAGACAGAAATGCAGCTTCTCCACAGAGCGTCGTTACGAGGAGCCAAACGGCACTCATCACATTGGGAAGGGCGTGTGTGTGTCGTATTCAGGTAACTACACTTGTCAGGAACATTTCTTACCTCTTAGGGGTCCTACTGTGCCAGGGCTAGCCTCCCGCATCGTTGTTTCTGCCTCTGTTCTCAGCGTGGCATCTTGAACAATAGACCCAGGCAGTAACTACCCGGCAATGAGGGCTGACTTCCCTATTTCGGTCATGCAACATGCGGTCCTTACTGCCTGTGTGCAGCTTCCCGGACCTTTATCCTGCGGAAGAGCTGTGTATGCCTGTAACTCGGAGATTAGCCAAGCCACTCAGCTGCAGGGGCTGCTCCTCTGAGTTAAGTCGCTAGTGGGCATAGAGTTTCGTTTTTCCTCGAGTGGCTTATGGTCTGAGAGTTGTGATACGCTGTGCGGATGCAGGAGGTATGGTAGATGGTGGTTTTGTGGCTTTGATGTTCAGTACATTTTGAAATACCAAGTTGAACTACCAACAGTTTTCAAGCTGGTTTTGAACCATTATGAATAGCTGGTTCTTATGAGTTAATGAATCAGCACCAACTGATAATTGTTGTATTTGTCTCGCATAGTCAGTTTTTTTTTTTTTTTTTTCCTCTTTTTTTGTCCTATTTCCTCCTGTGTTAGCTTGGTTATTTTTGTAAAGTAGTTGCAAAACTAGTTGCAACACCCTAACTGTAAGAGATCACTCCTTTCTGTGGAGAGATGATTCATTTCTTTGCTAAAGTAGGTCTGGGCCTCTCTCTTAGGCACATTTTACTTAAGTGGAAGGATGATTGGAGCAAGATAAGGCAGCGCTCAGCTCTTGACCTAAAATGTAAATGTGAAAACCACCATGCCCCTTCCACCAGGCTTCTTTTGGACCTGAAGACAGGTCCATAACATGAAACAGAGACAAAAGTTGATCTTTGTTTTAAAGGTGACCTCTGATAGGTTTGAATAAGCCTACTTGTGCTGTCAAAATGTTATTGTACCAGTATAATGGATTTCAAAGTGTCTTAGCTGATTTATAACCTTCGTTTTGCCTTTTGTAAAAATAGACCTGAGCTATTTTTAGCATTTCTCTTATCCATGCTAGATCAGGCTGAGGAGTCTGTAAATAGATGAAAGTGATTGTTTTGTTCTGCTGGGTACTGTGTGGTGGTCTGAAAAGTCAGCAGCTGGATTCAGCCACCCCTGGATTAATTTTATTCATTGGGCTCCAGTCCCTGCTGAGAACATCATTGGCAACACAATGTGAGCTGTTGATCCTCTTCCTTAGGGAGCTGGTATTTAAAACCACTCTGGGGGACAACTGCACATGAAAAAGAGACTTAATTCAGGTGCTGAAGCACGCTGTTGGAGCGTGCACAACTGTACGGGTTGCCTGGCCTATCTCTCTGCTTTGCGCTAAGATGAGATGTCTGCAGTGTTAGGACAGCCTGAGCACTTTGTCTTTGATGATGAGTAAAGCAAACAGGTGGGTTCCTACATTAAGGTTGCTGCCTGGCAAACAGGGATCAGCCCTAACCTTTATATTCACTGTGTTCCTGTTGTCCAAAAAGCAGATTCGTGCTTGGCATTGATTAGGGGAAAACTCCAGGAACACACTCGCCAACAAAGTTTTCAAGTTGACAAGCAGGCATTCTTTATTGCGGCGCCAGAGACGCGGGGGATAGCTCCTCCTCCTAGCGTGTATCACCGCATTGCTACACTAGCCGCCTTACATAGTCACTGGGCATATATACATATTCATAAGGCTTCGCATAAATTACATCATTTTCCAGAGAGTTTCCTGCATGCATACAAAAATGTGGTGGTGGGCTTTGAGGGTCTTTTACTGCTTCTGGCAGTCTTTGAAGCACCAGCTTAATTAACATTACAGGCATAGAAATCATCCTGTCCTTCTACTAATCAGTTAGTTTAACTGCTCCCATCCTGGACCTCTGCTAGTCCCGGGTAATCCCCATCCCCAGGTCCTGTTTTTTTCTATTTTATTTTTCTTGCACTTTTTGTACTAAGGTCCTAAGGATCTAAAACTATGTCAACTACCTTCAAGCACCTCAGTTATTTTCCATTACAAACCCATCAAATTTAACATTACTTAGAACTGATTACATCTTGTGCTTTTGTGCCTCCTTGTCTCAGCATGCAGTAAAACAATTCCACATGCTCAGGAGAGATGGGTTTATTCAGGCCTGGGGACTAGGTAGATTGTTTCACAAATCAAGCACATCAACTCCGGTTTTCTTGTTCCATTTGTACACAAAAAAGGTGGTATGGATACAATGATTGCTTTCAATCTACTTGTACTGTTTGCAGCGTCATTCCTTCTAACGACTATGCGTGCTCAGGGGAGAGGTTTTCACCTGGGCCAGGGTCTTTTTGACCCATAGGTGTGATTTTTAATGTTGTAATGAAGGTAGTTCACTTTGGGACACTTTAAAAGTTAGTTTCACTGCCGAGTTGGTTAATTTAATGGTCATTTTGCCAAGCTGTCAAATAACTTATCCCTAATAAAAGCAATCCTGGATGTTCTCCTTTGATCTTTCAAACAGGACCAGGACCTGGTTTTCACTTATGAATTCCTTATTGTTATAGAAGGTCATCCTGCCCCACGGCCAAGATCCTAATACACACAGTAACTATGATTATCAACAGCAGATGACCAATATATTCCAAGCAAGCTATTTCATTCAATCTGTTTCTGTAATCAAATGTAAATTTGCTGATGAAATGTAAATGCCACAACATTTTGTTGCCTTACACATAACAATAGCAAAATATATTTCTTCTGAAATACACGTTTTAATGAAGAAAACAATTGTAAGATCTCAGAGTCTTGTTACCCATTTTCTTGGATGGATGTGTGTAACAGGGTTCAGCAGTAACTGTCCTGGGTTCAGCAGTAGCAGCCATTTTTCTCCTTCTTAGTAGCTGGTGCAGTGCTGTGTTTTTGACTTTCAGCCTGGGAACAGCGCTGATAACACCGATGCTTTTAGTTGTTGCTAAGTGATGTTTATTCTGACCAAGCACTTTCTAAGCTTCATGCTCTTCCAGGGAGGAGGGGAAGCCGGGAGGAAGCAGAGACAGGACACCTGATCCAAACTAACCAAGGAGCTATTCCATACCACAGCACATCACGCTCAGTATATAAACTGGGAGCAGTTACCCAGAAGGGTTAGATCACTGCTTGGGTCGGGCTGGGTATCAGTTGGTGGGTGGTGAGTGATTGTATTCTCTTCCCTTGTTATTTCCCTTATCATTATTATTATTGGTGGTAGCAGCAGTGGTTTGTGTGATACCTTAGTTACTGGACTGCTCTTATCTTAACCCGTGGGAGTTGCATTCTTTCAATTCTCCTCCCCATCCCTCAGGGAGTGGGGGGCAAGAAGTGGGGGAGTGAGTGAGCTGCCGCATGGTTCTGAGTTGCTGGCTGGGCTTAAACCAGGACAGATCTCTGTGGTGCCCAAAGTGGGGCACAAAGGGTTGAGATAGCGACAGATCTGACCAGAGTGTGTCTAATCATATTTGTGATAAGCAGTCGTTGTTTTGTATTAATAGTCACTCATCACAGTGCTGATTTATTGGCTATCAAAGCTGTTGCTTTTGATCTCAGAGTTTCAGCATGTCGTGCCTTACTTACAGCCTGTATTTACTGTTTTAGTGTTTATCAGCTGGGGGGCCTGTTTCACTGTACTTTATGGTAATACAATAGATTCATTGATCATGAATCTGGGCATGTGTTCCCAGTGTGCTCATCACCTCTATACTTTGTGTGGTATATAATGGAAGTGTTTAGCAATTACACATCTGGTTTTTTCCCTCCTCGGGTGGTCAACCTAAGACGGAGACATTCCATCACTCCCTCTGCTCCCCCACCAGACTATTTAGAGTGGGAGCAGATTCTGGAAGAATTAAAGATTCTCAATATCTTTTCAATGCCCTTGAAAATTGCTGCATATGCTCTCTATGTTTTGCCTATGGCATGACCACCCTGAGAACACACGATCTTGTCCAATGATGGAAGCTAAAAAGAGTCCAGCTCGGGTCTTGTCTAGGGTTAAACAACGATATAGGAGGACCACCAAGAGATTTTCCCTGAAGCTGGACAGCCATGAGTGGCAGGGTGTGTGGGATAGTATGGGCAAGTATCTAGTCCACTGGGTCCCTCCAGTGCTTTGGAAGCATCGGAAATGGAAGGCAGTTGTATGGAGTCTCCGACGAGAAGTTACAGAAACTGCTGAGAGGGTGAATCAAGTCAGTTTGCTGAGGTGAAAGCCATCCAGCTGGCCTTGGGCATTGCTGAATGAGAAAAGTGGCCAGTACTTTATCTCTATACTGACTCATGCGTGGTGGCAAATGCTCTGCCAGGGAGGAGGTGAAGCCGGGAGGAAGCAGGGACAGGACACCTGATCCAAACTAACCGAAGAGGTGTTCCATACTATAGCACATTATGCGCATTATATAAACTGGGAGCAGTTATGCAGAAGGGTTAGATCACTGTTCGGGTCGGGCTGGGTATCAGTCGGTAGGTGGTGAGCGGTTGTATTCTCTTCCCTTGTTATTTCCCTTATCATTATTATTATTGGTGGTAGCAGCAGTGGTTTGTGTTATACCTTAGTTACTGGACTGTTATTATCTCAACCTGTGGGAATTACATTCTTTCGATTCTCCTCCCCATCCCTCCGGGAGCAGGGGGAGGAAGAAGGGGGGGAGTGAGTGAGCTGCTGCGTGGTTCTGAGTTATGGCTGGGCTTAAACCATGACACAGGGCCAGGGATAAAAAGTGTTTGTACCACAGCAGAGATCACATGTTAAGAAGTTTTTTGTTATGAATCCTATCCGTAATTCACTGTCCTGCATTACCTACAGAAGGTTGTAGCAGGTGATTGATAGAAGATGTGCTCCTATTGCTGAGGGTATTACTTTAGTGCCTTTGTGCTGTTCTGGTTTGGGGCAGTTACAGAATCAAAGCTTGTAGGTTTGATTCTCCTGGATGTTTAAGGCTCCTGCCCAGGTACCGTCAGTTATATCTTTAGAGGGGAAAGAAATCTGATTGAGGTCCTACCATTTGCAGACTGCCCCAGACCAAGACACTGTGTGACTGTAAATTTTCGAGTTTTAAGCACAGAAAAAGTAAAAAAAAACCCTCCAAAACCACCAAAACCCAAACTGAAAAAAACCCACCATGCAGCTGACACTGGATATAGGTCTTATTTTGGTGGGGAAAAGAGAATCCATCCCACCGGCACATAACCTGGATGTAGTCCAAACTCTATCAACTGCATTTTCCTTAGGCTTCTCCCCATAACCCTGTCCCAACACTTTTAAAATCTGTTACGTTTGGCCATAAGTCCATATGCACAATGAACAAGACACATTTTCCAAAGCACCTTAAAAACTGTGTGGGGAAATGGGAGGCCTCAAGATGTTGCATCAGTCCTGTGTATAAGGCAATAGTATTCACAGATACAGAGGAAGTCTCAAGAAGTTGGCTGGAGAGCAACGTCTTAACAAAAGATCTTGCAAGAGTTCAGAGCTGCCCTACTTGATTTAGTGGTTTTCTTTTCTCTTTCTCTCTGGATATCACTATTTCTATGCACACATGTATGTGTTTGCATATATACGCAGACTTTTGAAGAAAGGGAGTATAAAAATTGGGTGGATTCTTTGTCTTTTGTGCAATATATATGGAGAATTATTTAGATTAGCAGGAATTAACTATGTAGCTCTTCATTTTTTTTATCTGTGGCCTGAATCTTACAGTTCTCACTTCCCAAAATCTCACTTTGTCACTTTCCAAATCATGTGAGCCCCCAGGCACTGATGTCTGTGGCAGCAGAAGAGGCAGTGCCTGAATGGTGCAGCAGTTGCTGCACTGGGTCATTGCACGTACATAGGACATGACCCAGATTGGTGTGGAACAGAGAAGGAAGGCCCAAGTAGGTTTGTTATATCTGAGTGTATTATAGCCTTTACAAAAGATTTTGAAGCCCTTCAAAGAGCTGAATTCCTGTGCTCGATTGAAGCACACCTGCTCCAATTAATAATTATCAGCATAACATTGGGGATGTTTGTGAATTACTGAAGTTAAGGAAGAAGACGCACACTGGATAATCTGTAGTGTTTGCACTGTAGTCTCTATGTTCATGTTTAAAGAAGCAGTTTGGGTCAGGTTATGTAAAACCTCATATATGTACAGTTCTTTGAACACTATTAGGGTTTCACAGTATCAAAGTACTAGAGGGGTTGAATCCTGGTCTTTTAGTACCATTTGAAGTACTTACACAGAGTGAGAATAGTTTGAGTTACAGATTCTTTCTCTTGGTGAGTGTCAAAAGTTTGATAAAGCGAAAGTACGTAGAAACCAGGTAAGCTTTTTCCTGAAGGCTTTTCTCTAGTCCGTGTGAGAGCGGTTCCACTGAAGCTATGTGCTTAGCTTACAGAGCATACTTCAAGTTACTCCTTCTTTTGTCTTTTAAACTCATTGAGCAAAAGGACATGGCACTATTGCTGTGGAGGGACATCTGCAAACAGATAACTGGTCCGGGTCCCTGCTCGTGGCTGGCTCTTGCCTGCTAGCCAGAATTCAGCTAGGTTAAAGAAGAAGGTGTGTGAAGGACCATGTGGTGTTTCAGAGAGAGGTGGGGTAAGAGAGGAGCCTCAAACATTTGAGGTATTTATTGTCCTGAAAGACTGTGATTTCAGTTTTTGTTATGGTGTGCTGCAGGAGGCACAGGGGTTTGAAAAAGCAAAGTCAAACAAGTGGCTAAGAAGGGTGCAGAGGGAATTGGCGATGTTTGACTGACCTCCACCTGCATTTTCCTGCTCCCTGGAGAGGGCGGAAGGTATTCCTGGTGTAGGGTGTGCATGGGAATTGTATGTGAGAGGAGCCGAGTGGTATCAGGCGTAAAGTAGAAACAGAGTGTGGTAAATGCGAAAAATAGAAGATGAATTATATACAGCAGCAGAGGGAAGGTAAAGATACTCAAATCCCAAAGAAGCTAAAGTAACAGACTGTGGATTTTAACAGCGCTCCCTATTCAGAGCTGTGAGTTGGCAAGCATTTTTGAGTTGCAGTGAAGATGATAGCTTGAGAAAGTTGGGAGCTGGATAAGTGAGAAAGTAAGTTTGCCCTGGGGGGCTCAAAAAGGAAGATATGTGGAATTAAGTTGTGGATAAAGTTTTATCAGAAGAGGTGGTCCCTTCATACTTCTATGTTCGTGCAGTGGTGTCTATGTCATACCAATGAGGATATAGTACTAATCTAGCCTGGGTAAAGGTGGAGAGAGAGAGAAAGAAAGAAGATAGTCTCTTACAGAACTCCAATGTCATGTAGTTCACTGACCACAAAGGAAAGCATCTTGGGACAGCAGAGGGTTTTTTTAAACTGTACTTAATCTGAGAGAATGTCTGAATAAATTTAATAACTTTCATCATATTCACTGTGAGAGATGTTGTATCCTTTAGGATGAAATCAGTTTCTGGTGCAAAACAGCCGCACAGGACCAAATGGATGGAGTGTAAAACTGTTTGGTATATGTTTTAGAAGCAGTTCTAAAAGTTCATTTTAAGGGGATGTTGAGCTGTCTTCAGCATGAAAACTGATGTCTTTGTTGAAATTAGCGGTGATTTTATTTGTGTCTGTGCCTTCAACTTATACCCGTCTCTGCCTCCATTTGGGGAGTAGGTTGGTGTTAATTCTGTGTTTATGCTGAACATGTAGAGAGCAGAGTGTGTGTGTTTTCTGATAGCTGACGCAGGTGAGCCATGCTATGCAAAGCCCTAGCACTTTCATTTCCGAAATGCATGTGGTTAGAGAGGTGCTAACAATTCACTGCAACAAGTGGAGTGCCTATAACAGCATGCGTTTGGTTGCAGCCCAGATGGTATTACTAAGATTTAGAGTAGATGTGTCACAGGCATTTGAGAGGTGCCACATTTGGAGTCACAGTTATGTACCATTTGATTTACTCAATTGCATTGCTTAGTTAGCATAGTTGAGTGTGATTTTTTAGCCTAGCCATATATAACATAAAAGTTACTTTGCTATTTGGTGTTTCCATCTGCCATTCCACTCTCCATGCTTTCTAAACCCTGGCTGCATTTCAAACAATGAAGTATTCTTCTGTTCATGTGTTTTCAGGATATTCTAGGGCTCATTATGAATATAGAGAAACAGCAAGAAACAATTTGCTTTTTTTAGCTGAAATTAAGTAAATATCAATTGGAAAGATTAATTATCATCACGTATTTTAAGTGAACAGGCAAAGAGCAATATTAGTAGCCTTAGAGCTATATGATAACAGGTCTGCACCATTATATTTAACTATTAATTGTATTTAATCCTACAAAGTAGTAAAGTGAAACTACTGGTTATGTTACAAGAAGCTGTATTTCTTTTGCCTAACTTCTGCTGGTGTGGGACAATTTTCTGGAAATGGTGCTTTGTTAGTCAAACTGTGGCAAAGATCACCAAGTCTGTGCTGCATCTTTTCAGGTAGCAGCAAGGAAAGGGCCAGTTCTACAGAGAAGTGCAGTTAGTAGAGGAGAAAGGGACACAACTTTGCAGAGAAGCATCTCAAAGGTTAATGACAGTAATGGAGCAATTTAAAGCTTGACAACGAAAATAAGGAGAATGCGATACAGAGGATTAGAACACAGCATGGGGACAGGATACACAAACACAAATCAGCACAAATATATCCTTTTGCAAATAATGGTGGTCATCACTGGGGTATTTGTAGAGATAACTCAGAGTCTGAGTGCAGTGAAACAGCTTTCCTGGGACAGGTACCTCGTACTCCTTGATGCTGTCTGTACACCCAGGCAAACCACCCTGTCTGTCTGCTCTGTTCTGTTGCGGCAAGACGTTTCTGTTACTCCAGAGCTGGTTCAGATATTTCTGTACACATGTAGCTATGTAATTGTAGCCCTGTTTGCTAACTGCACACTGATCAATAGCTGAAAACAGCTTGCTTATGCTTTCTGCTGCTCCTAGAGAAGGGTCTTGTTCACCCACCCAATGCATCATGGTAGATGTATTCATACTTGAATATCATTACAGGTTCCACTCCCTACGCATTCATTTATGGACAACAAATAATATGTGGGAGTGGGAAGCAAAAGGAGATATGCCAAGGGATAGTTTGATGTATGGTGCATTCAATTAATGCTGAGATCATTGTACTTAATTGGAAACTGAAGGCTCTATTCTTAATGTAGTAAGAAACTCTGGAAACCTGCCAGAGCTGGCAGCATCCTTCCAATAAAGCATTCTCCAGGCCGCCCTCAGAATCATACTTTCTCTCATCTCCACATTGATTCTTGGACCACCTTAAGTAGCAGAGTTAACATAGATTACTATTTTTCATACTCCAAAGACTGACAAACTGAAGCTGATAGTTGAACTGTGATAAGTTGTACCTTAGGGAAGGGGCAGATGCTGCATGGTTAAAGCTCATCTCTTCAGCCTGCAAGGCTGGTGAATAATTTGGTAAATCAGACTTAGCTTCAGACTGCATTCTCTCATCCAACTGAAACTGGTAAATGGCAGAAGCAAGACTAGAATTTGAGATACCTTTTTTTTTTTTAACTATGTTTTTAAGGGAGCTTTAGTGTGAATGTTCTGCCTTGCGCTTGCAGAGATCCTTCTAAAGGCAAATTGAAGGTTGTCTTCAGGTAGGGTTGCGGTTTACCTGCGAACAGCCTGCTGTGGGAGGTTTGAACTTCCACACCCTCCAGTGATAGTAGTGGCAAGGCTGCTGAAATAAAGGGGTTTGGTGATATTAAGTCTTCTACAGTCAGCAAAAGTCAGTTTTCTTTCTGTAGAGAGACCAACCACATGTGGTCCTGATCTAGCTCTTGGGCCTGCAGGGGTATTACTAGAAGTCAACTACTGTTTCTTCTGCTACCATTAATGCAAAATAAGCAACAAGACAGAAATGCTAAAAGTAGCAGCACAGTACTGAGTAAGTAGTATTTATACCTACTCCCTTTTGTCATTAGATGTGTATTCAGAGTGTAAAATTAAGCTATCTTTAAAGAAATGCCTTATTCAAAACCATGATATGTCTGATTCTGGAGGAGGTACCCCTCCTATTCTTTCCTTAGAAGTAGTCTAGCAATCAATCCCAAATGATGCATGGGCATGGGAAGAAGCATTTTGTTGTTGAGCAGTATTTTTCAGCTGCTTTTCGTCACTGGGAAAGAGTAACAGGCTGTTGGGAAGTGTAATGTCAAGAGTAAATCTTTAACAGCATCATCCAGGGGATTCTTGCTAAAAGCCAAAACTGAGAAATTAAGGGGAAAGGTTGTCATTGCATTACCTGATTTCCATATAGTGTTTCACTGAAATGATCCCATATGTAGAAATGGGTGCTGTGAGCTATCTTACATGCACTGTACTTGTACCCCCACTGTTGTGAAAAGCTGGTCACAGGGCCATGCTCCTTCAGAAACTGCCCTGGTAGTGGGGGAAACAGGTTTTTTTAAAGGGTGGGTAACTTACTGCAGTAGCAATCAGTGTGAGCAGGCATGAGCATATTTTAACATCATCTGCTGGAAGAAGAAATGGTAGTAGTAGTTAGACTAATCTTCAAAGCCATACAGTGCAGCATTGTGAAGCTCATTCAGTAGATATGATATGTTCCCTTTGGTATACTACAGTGAACAGTCATGATTGCAAAGGTGAGACCCTTGGCTACATTGGCTTGGATATGTTGTTGTGAAATGACATCGAAAAGACACTGATAGCCCAAACTTTCAATGAAATCACATTGTCGTGTCTGAGAAGAATTTGTTTCCAGTGTTTATGAACATCCATTTATACCACAGATGGGTTCAGTGCCTGCGCACTGAAAGAGAAGGCAGTGACTACACTTCTGAACTGCCGTTTGTCTCATTTTGCCCCCAGAGTCTACACAGTCAGTTCATCCACATGAATGAATGGTGGTGTGTGTATTTCATTTGAAATGCTGTAGTTGTGGAAATAATGCATTTTAAAGATTAATTTTGACAGTGTGCTGCTTCATGGAACTGTTTTATTTGTGTCTTCAGGATGTTGACCTGAAAGCATGCCAAGAAGCTTTGGACGAGTGCTGTCCATACCAAGGAGATGGTCAGCTGGAACTGCAAAAGGAGGAAGAAGACATAAATCAAGTAAATGATGAAAAAAATGGAAGAAGGGAAAAGTGTGAGGAGGAAGTGAGGGAGGATTTATGCCTTGTTACTGAGATAGAGTAGTGAAAGAAACAGAGTGCATGGTTTTGAAAGGAGTATTTGATTTCCTCTTTTTGTTTGGAGTGTCCCTTGCAAGGGCAGGAAAGGAGCAGTGACTTCAGACAACACTTTGTATATGATGCCCCTGTACAGCTTTTCAAAAACTGCCCTCCCGTCCTCCCCAGTGCAGTTTATGTAGTTGAAATGTTCTACATTTTACAGAAATCACTTGCAACAAATCATTTGTCAATTTGGTTTTATTTTCTCCATCATGACGTTGGTGCATTTGTGGGCAAGGATTTTTTGGAGGCCTACAAACACTAGAGGTGTGTATGCTAAATTATATATACTGGTTTCACCATTCATGTGAAGATTGATGCTCAGATGTAGAATTACATTTGGGAAAATGAATTGTTCAGATCTTAACATGTATTGTAATTACAAGGTGGAGAAATAATAATGTTAAACAGAAACATCTGTACTTTGGGTTTTCTTCTTTCTGAGAGCTGCAATGAGACCATTCAATCTTCTTGAGATGCTGTAAGAGCTGAGAACATTGGATCCATGTTTCTTGCCAGCCCCTCTGTTCACCACTGCCCTGGCAGATAGGCTTTGAAAAAACTCTTGATTTTTCCACACTGGTGGGTAAGTGCAGCCTTGAAGAGGAGGGAAGCCCAGTCCTGCTGTTGTGTGGCAGAGTAGGGACGTTCCTGCCATGGAGTTATTCTGCTTGTCCTAGCAACAAGATATATCTCCCATCAGGACAAAGACTTTATGGCAGGGGTCAGCAGCAGTATTTTACAGAGCTGCGCTCTATTTCCTCACAGACTTGGATTTTTACCTTCTTTTTTGTAAGATAAGTGTGCTTCATGAAATGTTTGTTTCTTCTCTCACAGAGCAACTGCAACCATGTAGATTCCCTTCTCTCCTTAGAGAACTATTTACAGCTTCTGTCATCGCAGATGGAAAACGTGCTAGAGGTAAATGAGAAAGCACATGTATTGCTAATAGATTGGAATACAGTTAGTGATTACTAGATAATGACTTACTCTGTTTTATCCAATAACCTTCCACCCCAGGCGATATATCAGCAAATCAATGTAGTTAAACTTACCTGAAGACATTAAAGACACCTTTTGCAGCAGCTGTCATTGGCTCTGCTTGAAAAATTTTCCTCAGTACTTTGTCTGGGATATGAAAACTGCAAAGTCCTGTCTTTGCTGTGACCTGGTGCTCAAAGTTGGATGGAGCCGCTGGACAACATAATTAGTAGAATTAATAATTCCCCTTCTGAAACCTAATCCCAATTCATATTGATACAGCAACTCAGTAGAGCAACACTGAATTATTAAGCACTAGCAGCTATTAAGCATTTGTGGTGAAAGATTACAATTGTCTTGAATACTGGGGTCAGGTGCACACAAGGATTCTACCCTCAAGAACAGATCCATCTTCACTTCTGATCAGATCAGTCAGCATTAGGAACAAACCCATTTTGTTTTCTTTATCTTCTGGGCTTCTGATACTATTGTTTGCTCTCTGGGTTCTCATCTTCACAAAACCCAGTTGTTATCTTAATTGGAGTCTCCTTCCTCTCCCACAGCTCATAGCTGCAACCATTAACCATGAAGCTACTCCCTATGTTCCTTTCTTGCAGTACTCCAAGAGCATCTTACATATGCTTCCCACTGTAGAAGCCTTCCAGTGTCATTAGTGTTTTCCATGTTAAGTTCACGCTTACCTTTAGAACACCATCTCTGGGGGAATCTCTAGGTTGGATAGTGTCTCCTTGCCCATAAATTAGCCTCCTCCTCTATTCAGCTTTGGTACTGGATTGTACACTAACAAGGTTCAGAAGTTTATCAGTTTAGTTTTATCTGTTGCTTTCATAACTTGAAAGGAATTTGGCTGTAGCCTTTGTGTAGCTGTAAATTTTGGTTGTGTATTTTACTTTAAGACTATTAATGCACTGCCATCTTGTGACAACCTATTTGTTGAAAATGGATTGCTTGTTACTTCCAGGTAGCAAGTCTTGGCAGTGTGGGATATTTTTTCTAGTTAGCTTGCTAAGAATATTCATTTATTTTCAAGGGCTTAATTGAAAATACCAGCTCAATCTCACAGACTACGGGTGGTCTAGTACAAGATAACTCCCTCGGAGGAATAAGACAAGATTTTCTTCTGTTACCTGTGCTCCCAGTAAGTAGAGAACTTGAGATGTTCTGGTCTTTATGGTACATCATTCCTTCCCTGGGGAAAGCGCTTTTTACATTGTCTGTTCAATGAACAGCAGTCAGAAAAGTCCTTTCCTGCACCACAGTAGGGATGCTCAGCTATGGAGGAATCCTATCACACACTTCTTACTTGATGTATTTACATTCTCAAGGGTTTTTGTATCAACTGTCTATTTTATGACTACTCTACTTGTCAGCAAGTGCCCTGACATAATCTTGGGTAGTGGCTTTGTACTTCTAGGACTCAGCAACCATAACCCAGGCCCACAGAAAGCAGGTCTTAATGCTACTGCAGCACTCGTTTATCATCTGGACCTTAGGTCTGAGAGAACATACAGAAGCTTTATTTTTGTAAAGAAAAATTGAGTAGTAATTTAAAGTCAGAAGACACCTACAGAAGGTGCGATCTGGGGACAACACACACACATTCCCTCCAAATTGCTTAGTAAAGGAGTTGACTTGAAATGTAGACACAGTAAGCCTCAGTTAAGAAGGGGCTAAGTCAAATGTGGCAGCTCACAGCCTCAGAAGCTTTATAAACTGTGAAAGAAAAGCAATGAGACTGTGCCAACATGATCTTAACATTCCTGTCCTACTCCTCTCTTCTTACACCATTATTCTCACTGGCTAAGTCAAGTCCCACAGGTGAGCTGTTAATCTTTACAGGGTTAATCTCCTAACAGTTTAGCACCTTGAACCAGCTCACCCTGGAATTGGGTGATCATCGATACCACTACCACAAAAGGGCCAGGACTGCTCCTCCCAAAAGGACTTTTTCTTAGACCAGACCTGATATAGTGTGTAGGCTGTAGTTTGATGAACACTTAGCAACAGTCCCATTTCTACTTCTTAACACTCATCAGTCCCACACTGTCCTTCATGAGTTCTCCCATCCCTTCAGTCAATTTTCTTCTGCACCCTTCCAGTTGTCATATGCTAGCACAGGTTATGCTTTGTAGAAATGGGAAGCAATATTCAGGATAGCTAGAAGAAGAGTTTAACATATAAAATTTTTACTTTAAGAGAGTCAACTAGTGGAATATTAAAAACAAGTTGTTCAAGACTGTAGGTGCAGGATGTAGAGGCACTCATTTTATAAGATTGTGGTTTTCCCCTCCATCATCTTTTAGGTGAGTTTACCAGAAGATATACAACTTTCTACTTCTAACAGAGGTCAAGACCCATCATCCTCACCCCACAATATAAGTTTGACCCAGACACTTCACCACTGTTTCAGTCCTCACAATGCCATGCTACTAAGAACAGACTATTCTACTCAAACAAGTTCAGAAACAAGACATTTACAAAGGCAAGAGTCTTTTTCTCAGTCAAATTTTAATATCACAAATCCAGAGTCACTTCATGGGTCAAATTTGACAGCATTGCTTTCAGCTGCTGACATTAGAAACCTAATGGTCCATGATGACAATTCTGATGAAATTAAACTCATGTCTTTGGCTTTGGAGAATGGCTTTAATGCTATAGAAGTTTCTCAGCAATTTGAAGAGCCTGGCTCAGATTCGGGACTGTCTTTGAATCCAAGTCACAGCACCGTCTCTTACTCAGTCAGCAGTGAAGGTGCTGTTGAGTACAGTAATGGTGTGAAATCTGCTTCCTTGCTTGGGTTAGGGACTGTTGGAGGCCATTGCCAAGAACATGCTAACTACAGCCATGTGGAATATCCAGGTGATGCAGAATGTTCTAGAGAAACCACACTTCAGCAGTTTCTTCATAACTACACTTATAATCAGCTGCCAAGTCAAGCAGCACCTGCGCCAGTGTATCATCATCAGATGTGGATGAAGAAACCCAGTGAAGTAAAGGATAGATGCTATAATTCTACTGATACAAAACTTAGCAGTGATGAGTATCGTGCAAAAGCTCTGAGACTACCCTTTTCAGTTGATGAAATTGTGAGCATGCCTGTAGACTCTTTCAATGCCATGATCACAAAGAACCACCTGACAGATACTCAGGTATCGCTTCTTCGTGACATCAGACGGAGAGGAAAAAACAAGGTCGCTGCCCAAAATTGTCGTAAACGCAAAATGAATGCAATTCTTAACTTGGAAGAAGATGTGTGTAATCTTCAAACACAAAAGGAGAACCTTAAAAAGGAGCACTCTCAGTGTAGCAGATCAATCAGCCAGATGAAGCAGAAGTTGAACAACTTGTACCGTGACATCTTCAGTAGATTGAAGGATGACCAGGGTAGACCTTTTAACCCATGCCAATATGTCATTCATTGCAGTAGCAATGGCAGTGTTTTTCTAATACCCAAACAACTGGTTAAATCTGAGCAGAAACCCGATAATGAAAAAGAGCAGAAACAAAAAGATGACTAAAGATGACATTGGTTTTATTTTTCCCGAAAAACTGGAGGTCAGTGACTACAGCAGTACAAACAGAAAAAACTACATTTAAGGAGCAAGACTGAATGTTCAGCTGTCAGAATGTCTACCAGCTGATGTGTCCACATGAGGAAATGCTTAGTTTTAATTAAATTGAAGGAGCTAGGCCATCAGTGTAACTGTAGTTATACAGACCTATATAAAACTAGGAATTTAGTTTCTGGGGAGAAGGTGGGGGGGGAAGCCAGCTTTAGGTCAAAGTTACAAATGGAAGAAATACATGATTTAGTGTTGTGTACTTGATTCTTCTTAGTTAATAGTTCAAAGTGACCTTACTTTATTATTCTTTTTTAGCACTGAAAGAAAAATCATAGCTCATCTTAAAATTCACTGTGGACTTACGTATTCCTAAGAGATACTCTGTGCTTTGTAGTTGTTCAGAACTGTTCTGCTTTCCTAGTTCTCCTTTGAGGAAAGAGGCCCAGGAGGCTGTTGTGTTTTTCCTCACTCCTTTCACCACCATGGCCCCAGGCAAACATAATGTACCAATTAATTTTACAACTCACAAGGTCAATCTGCAAAGATTCTGAAAAATAGTTATCTGATTCACTATTGCCTTACCTTCAGCCTCTGCAACTGAAACAGTCTACTTTCTTCAGTGAAAATGACTGATGGTGAATGAGCTCCTGTTCTGTTTCCCAGTCCATGATATATTTACTCATGTACTTTTCTACCCCTATTTGAACACCTTCCTCTAGAAATACTGGTTTTTATTTTTAGCTTTTTAAAACTTGTATTTTTTTTAAGTATCTTCAATGTAATGGATTTAATTTTTTAAATTTTATATATTTTTTTTAGTTTCCCCCTGAATCTTGAAGCTACACTCCGATAGTGGCTCTGAATGAAGAGAAGAGGCTTTTGGGTTTGATACTTATTTGCACTATGAAAAAGGCATTTTATTCACTCACAATTATTTTCAACAGCTTACCCTTTTCTAGCTTATAACCTGAAAAGGGTCTACAAAGATGGCCTAAAAGGCATGTAATGAATGATAAAGAAGGAATGTTGAGGTGTATTAGTAAGATTTTTTAATTACTAACAACTGGATAGCAACAAATACTTTTTGTATCTTTTTATAAACATAAATCTGGTATACTAGAAAAACCCTCATTGGTCATGCCATGACAACATAGCAACTTTATGGTCAAGTATGATTAACAAAAAACACAGCACCAAACACAAAAATTACACATACACACAAGTTTAAATGCCAAATTATACCTTTTAAAGAAATAAACTATGCCATTAGCATGTAAATCATGTTGTTTGTTTACAGTAGTATCAGACCACTGCCTCAAGAGCACAAAATGCACTATTGATCATCAATAATGAATCAGCCACTTTGTACCTTTTGCTCTGCGTTTTATATTAAACTATTTCTTTAAACAAATGTATCTGCTCTGTATCAGCTTTGCCACCACTGCAAACTGATAGGGTAAACTGACAGAAGAAACTTTCATTAGTGAGACCCTGAAATTTCTTGTTACTGGTTAAAAAGCATTGGTGCAAAGCTTATCTATCCTAGGTGGTATCAACAAGGAATTTATCTAATCACTAGTTCATGAACATCAACCAAAGCATGTAACAGGTAGCAGATATATATGATGAATAGTGAGGAGAAGTATGTTTAAGGTCTTTAAGTCTAGTTCATAGCCCACGTGCACAAAGTGCCCACAACTGACAGAACGAGAAGCCCAAGTATTTCTGTTTCAGGACCTTGCAATACACAAGTTTCTAGAGTCCTTCCTACACCGGAAGGAATTAAAAAAAAAAAAAAGCCTACACCCAACTGGGTAACATTTAAAATGAACAACATTGGCACATGCTGACAACAAGGAAGCACACTGCAACTCTTTCAGACCACAGTCCTAACAAGAAAGCAGCATACTCCACATGACCCATATAAAGACATCAGCCCCAATCCCATTGCCTCAACCCCATCCCATTACTCTCCATGTGTAACTTGCAGGTAACATGAACTGCCCTCAGCTCATTTCACTCTCATCATTGTTCAACAGCTACATTTAAAAAGCTTATGCATGAATCTCAACTTCTGAGAACTCAACTAGCCACTATACTCCTACAGTATCTCTCAGGTGAGTTGATTTTGCAGACAGAGTTGCAACAGCAGTGATGATACAGGCACTGAGCTGTAGGCCTGGATGCACCATGACATTTTCTCAAACCTTCAGCTACCTCCCCGAAGAGACAACTGTAAGCAGAATTCAGAACAAGGTCCTGCTTTATCATCAATCAACAACTGCCATTGTTTCACCTGAAAACTGCTGATAATTTCTGGCTTTCCTCCCATGACAAAGGGTTTCCTTTTAACATACTTCACACAATGGCCTTATACTTTATTTTCAACCTGTATACTGCACAGGAGTCAGGGAGCTACTCAAATCAGCATTGTTAAAGAAAACGTAAAATTAAAATGGTTTTGATAGAATCCCCCCCGACTGAAGTCTACCTGCACTAATTCACCATCAGACCATAACCTTCAAGAAACCAAAATCCTATGTCCAAACCAGGAACTATGTTGTGTAGTGTGGTATGATACCCTGGAGCCAGTCTAGTGAAAAAGCTGTTGGGGCTGCATCCTACATTACTGGATACTAACATGGGAAAAATACCCATTGCACTGAAGCAGGAACAATGAAAACCTTTTTTTATGGAACTTGTATACCACTGGAAGACTGCAAAGCAGAGGATTGTAGATTTAGCTGTTAATACAGCAACAAAAAATGGAAATGCCAACATCGATGTTCTCACTACAGTATTGTTTCCATGGTAAAACTAGTAAGTAGTCCATAGCACAAGAGGTAAATTGCTTTTTTGTTGAATTAATAATGAGAAGGAAGAGATTATCGACAAGAGGTCAGGAAAAAGTCAGACTTAAGTACAAACAAAAAACCTGGGTGGTGGGGGAATCACAAAGCATATGGATTACCTTCCCCAGTACTGCAACACACATCACCATGATGGAGCAGCATTAGCTACTACCTGCTCTTATATCCAATACTTTTTTACAAAAGCATTCCTCAAAACTGAACACAGATCAAACACCCTTTATTAGAACGCAATGCCCTAAGCATAGGCTGAATGTTCACACTGAGGCATACCACCAGTAAAAAACCCTCATGGAGAGACGTGCCATAATGCTAGAACATGCCACACACTTGGAATGGCCATTAACGGCATTGCACTGCAGTGCAGCTTCAGCTTCGCATTTTGGTTTTTATTCAACAGACTTGGCTTTTTACAGAAAACTACATTTTACAAGCTCACACTGTCCTGCTCAAGGCTTACAATCTAGTTTTAGTAACTGAAGTAACAGACTTTGAAGAAAGGGCAAAACAACTTCAAGATTTGCCTGTTTTAACAGCTCAGTATTTGTCCCAAAACATACACACTACATTTTTATCTTACAGGAGTCAGAAGCATGGTTCTAACAGGAGTGAGGTAGAGGCCTATAAATGAAGTGACACTCAGCACCAGGTTCTAGTGAAAAATTATTTATTAAATAAACCAAATAGAGATGGAAATTCAGCCACCTCAGGTTTTATTACTGTAGCATACCTCATAAAAAGCATCGTGACTAACTCCACCAAATGCATCAGACATTGATTTTCATTCAAGAACGCCTCAAAAAGGACCATGAAAGATCAAAACAAGAGGAAGCTGGGGGATGGGGGGAAGAGACTGGCTGGTGAGAACTTAGGGGGAACAGCAGTTTTCTAGGACTTGTCCAGACACCTTGTTCATACAATGCAGCAGCACAGGTCACACTGTTTGTAAACTAATTTGTAAACCACATGGTCCCCAAACCTAGTATGTTCGTAACACTCCCATCAGAGAAGTCACACAGCCACTTAACAGTTTACTTTTACTGCTGACAAACCATTCTTGGTTAACTGCAGTTAACTCTTGACAACACAAACTTCTGCTTCAAAGCAAAGACACCACTGTTAAATAAGACAGTACTTCATCAACATTACTCAAGAAAACCCTTCCATGTTATACACTCAGGCATTCCCACCAGTATAAACGAGAACCTGGCATCTCCTTCAGGAGGAAAAAAAAGTAACAGCACGTCTATGGGGTATCACTTGCATCATCATCACCACTGGAAAACAAACTGCAACGCTGAAGGTACAGGGAATGTCCTGTTCCAGCATGCCCTGAGCAAATCACCCCTTTCACAAATGTGCTCAAGCTGCCAAAACAAACTCAACTGACAGCTCCTTCAAAAGTTGTATCCCTTTTTTTTTTTTCTTTCCCAGTAGTATGATTTCATTTCCCAGCTAATGCATTTATTATAAAACTAACAAACATATATATATATATAAAAATAATGAAATCTTCTCCCTCACATGCGACAAAGTTCAGTTCCTGCTAGTTTTACAATGGCAAATTCTTTGCTGAAGTTTTGCTAGTTTCTCCCTGAACACTCTTCATCACCTGAAGCAAACAGACCTGAGTAAAATTCACCATTCACTGTAAGTAACACAGAGAACACAAAGTTGAAGTAGCCAGAACCGTACTACAGACCTCTGTATACCACCACTTTATAAATTGCAAGTCACACACTCTAGTTTTTGGGATTTTTTTTTCCTCGTATAGGTTACCAACAAGTTGCGTTCTTTCACATCCTTCCCTCAGTTTACTGCAGAAAGTATTTGCCAGGGGCAAGCTGGGCCTAGTACCAACCTGATCCTTAGTTCTTAGTAAACGTATTGACCAGCAGCATTACCCTTACTTTGAAAATGAAGTCAGTAGAAGTGACAAAAACCTATTTATTTGAAATTTAAAGACTAGTAACTGACCACACACAGTTGTTTCTATTGAAAGTTGCTAGCTTTCTCTATCAGGCTGACTCAAAATGGCAACCTCTCTCAGTGAAATAATCAGTAAACACTGTGTCTGTCACATACTTCGAGAACATACCAAGAAAGAAATGTCATGAGAGTGCAACAGTATAAGCTTTCAAAACGTGAGGTACCCAGTAACTGAGTTTTCACATATTGCCATCCCCTATATGCTCCCTTCCCCTGTCACCAGTAAGACCACAATTAAAAAAACATCCTCATTATGGAAAATAGAATATACTTAAAAGTAAATTCTTAACCTTGCTGCAAAACTACTGAAAGAGTTTAAGCATCGCAAACAGAAAGAAAAAAGTATTATTCCCCTTTGAACCACTGTTTTATTTTTTATTTTGTAATGTTGTATGAATGTGGACTTGGCAACTGTAAAGAAAAACTTCCATCAGCTAAATCTAAATTAAAGGAAAAAAGGCAAATTCCTTATTATCTGGTCAACTTGTTCTGTTGGAAAGAAAAGTAAAGCAGATTATGCGCATCTTCACTTCCTGTTTCTGCTGCAGCCCACTGGCTCCTATGCAAGTATTTCAAAGTGCAATTTAAGGAACAGAAAAAACCTGCATGTGAATCCTTAAACAGTATTTTGAATTCTCCAAAATAAGGTTAAAGACATTATGATTCTGCTGAAGTGAACCACATAGATTTCAGGTTTACAATAAACCATGTATGTTAACAGGTTAAAATAGTACAGACTGAAGACACCTTCCCTAAAATACGTTCCCAACTGAAGCTTCCCCAAGCTTACACTTGGGAGTTTGGTTTGGTGAGGGTTTTTTTGGGGGGGAAGTCATTTTCTGTTGTGTTTTTTTTTTTTTGGGGGGGGGGGAAGTAATTTTTTGTGTCCCCCCTCCAAGATGCAGCTCTCAGTAATACAGTTTTTGTACAGCAGGAACTCTACATTCCATTCAATCTTCTGATACTAAAAGCTCTGTACAGGTGAAATGGATAAGGCTACTCTCCTATCACATTTTGACAAACTGTCTTGTTAGTTTCATTAACAGGAAAAAAGGAAGTATTTTTATGAAGTGATATAAAACACAGCCAAAAAGCTATTTTAAAGCAGTTGTGTCCATGAGCAAAAAGATCAACATTTTTAATTTGTAGTGCTGTTTCTCTCAACAGAGAACAGATGGCTATGGTCAGAGATACAAGTTCTGTGAATACACTTGGCCAAGCTGATTTTGTTTTAAATCCATCTCAAAATGGAATGTTTCAAATCATGAAAGGGTCTAAAAGCTGCACATAAACATTATTTAATGTTAGACAAACACTAGGTATTATTAAGCATTACACTAGAACTACTTTGGTATAAAAAATACTTTATTTTAAAGCTATGAAAGTTATAAAAATATGTAGTTAAACTTTCTACTCACAGAACGTTTGCTGCTTTAACATTAGTGATTTGTTTCTCCTACCGAATCTGAATTTTATTTGAAAGGTTTACAAGACATTATGACTGTAATTTAAAAACCCCAGCATTACAGGGAGCTGTACTAATTGTGATCTTTTATCAGCACTCATTTAACCTCTAGATTTTTAATGAAGGCAGCAAAAACAACTATTTTCTGATGGTACAGAATTTCTTATTTCTTGAAGCGTTTCTGTGGTTGACCACTTCTTCATTAGTTACCTGCAGCATGGCACCTTCCTGCCAAAGAAAAAAAAAGTGTATCTGAAGATGTTTATCACATATGTCTAAACCAAATTATCAGTAGGGAAACTTCAGCCTTTTTTTTTGTTTTGTTTTGGGTTTTTTTGGTTTTTTTAAAGTATAAGCAGTTCACTGGTGTGTCTAATACAAAGGAACAGGACTTGTTCTATTAGCTGAGTCCACGTTCTTCATTAGAAAGCCTTTTAAAGGCAATGGAACTTGGAAATTAGGGCATTTTTTTGGTTGCCTTTTTGGGTGGGTTTTGTTAATTTTTATGTAAAACCCAAACATAGTCGAGTATACCACCCTTACGCCGAGTAACTTGTTATTGGTGAATTTTCATTAATTTGAGGTGCAGACACTCAATGCAGTGAGATTAAGGCTGACTGAATTTGGCACTAAGGTTTATTAGCTGCAAGAACTATAAAAAATGGTGGAAACCTCAACATTCTCGCAAAATCCCAATTTACACAACTATACACTTATGAAATACCACCTGCAGTTTCATTTGAAGTTTTCACTTCCCCTCCTAAAGAACTGCTTATGCAGTTGTTAAAAGAATGGACGACACATTCCTTCACAGAGGCAGATGTATTCTGTGGTGCAATTTTTTTCCTTATACGTAAACAAGTCTACAGTTACTTGGGAACCTTCAGGATGAAACGTGTTATACAAAATAGATTTCAGTAGACAAAGAGACATAACACAGTTCATTTCAACAGCAGAACTACCATCACCGCATTACCTGGCAAGCACCATAATGCACAGACTCCCAAGAAAAAATAAAACGTTGCAGGATGCAAAAATAAAGTTGTACGATTTAATTAACTTGTGACCTACCATTTTAACTATCAACACCAGGGATGGAACCCTTGCAAAGCTTTACTAATGGACACTTGCAGGTCTCATTTGTTCAACTGTAGCAGTGTACAGTGGCAGCAGTCTATGCTTGTCCAGGGTTCATAGCATAGCTAGATTCCAGTAGGAAAAAAATATGTTAAGTAGCTGAAATTAACAAAAATTTGTTTGTAAAAAATTTAATACAAGAAAACAGGATTCACAAATTTCTTTTCAATTGGTAATTGTTAACTCAATTCATTGCTATGTTAAACTACATAACAATAATCACTATACTGCAAGAATACACTGTAATACAATATTAAGTTTCTCAGTTTTGGAACATTAAGAAAGAAAAAGTAAATAAGATCTTACCTAAAGAAGTTTAACTGAAGCTTAGAACTATTTTGCTCTACACCCTCAGCCTTCGTTGGCATCCTTATAAACTACTGTAGTTAAAGCTTTGCAGAAATACAGCGCAGCTTTTTAAGACTGGCTGAACTTAGTGACGTTTTCAAGAGTTCTGTTGTACTAGACCTGTGTCCCTGGAAGAGTACCTCGCTGGGGATTTTTCCTTTCCTTGCCATTGAAGAAGCAGCATCTAAAAGATCTAAAAAGGTGTTTCTCCTTGCAGAGATACCCCTTAAGTTATCTAGATACTTTAAACCTGATCATTTACAGACAACATACTTTTTTCTGACCAGCATTTAATTTTACATGTACAACAATAGCTTTATATTATTTGTGGGACCTTACACTACCCACTCCTTGCCTTATTTTACAATATTAAAAAAAAAAAATCTAAAATTACACAATATTTCCTTTAGAATTATTTTATTAAATCATAAATGTACAACAGCTTCTTAACTCTACACACGCACTTAAATTTTAAAAGGAAAACGTTATGTCTTATTACACCATGATCCTGGCTAATAGCTTTTCAAAACTTTGAGAAAAATCTTAAAAAAGGTTTCACATGTCACCTGAAACTTACAAATTTAACATTATCAAAGGAATGCTTCTACACTTACAAAGACCACTAGAAAGAAACAACAATTAAAAAGCTAAGAAACTGTCTCAAAGGCATTTTTACAATCCTTCCTCCACAGTAAGGTAATGTTATTAAATAATCCAAATCCATTCACAAAATGGCTCTCTGCATCTGCTCTGGTGTCTTCTGCCATATCACTGCATATTTATGCATGACTGAGATAAGTGTTTCCTTAACAATGTTATTTCGATAACCTGAAGCTGTTCTGTTACCTCTGGGCTCTCATCCTCTCCTATTTATACAGTGAAGCCTGTTTCAACAGAAGTAAAGAGTAAAAAAATAGGTTATGAAATTATTCATCTAACCATTCTTTAAAGGAAAGATAATATGATCCTAAAAAGCTTTTAACTCCTGTAGCTACTCTCAAGAATCACTGCAATTTTAACACTTAGAAACATACTTACCCATGGCATGCTTGCAGAAACTCAATAACGGCTCCTCCCTCCATATCCACCACTTCCTCCACTGCCCCCAGGACCATAGTTTCCTGCAATTGCAGAAAAACAAGAAACAGGACAGTTACATCATTTACATTTAGCAATGCTTTTGGTTCTGCATGAAGATTAACATAGCTTTATTTTGCAGAGACAGCATATACAACAGTTTTCAAGTTTTGCAGTCTTCCCCTAAATAGCCTCCAATAACTGCCACAAAACCTACATCCCAAACCCTTGGAAGATTCAACAGTGCCACATGTAATTTGATGCAGCATACTGTCTTGAGACTCTGAGAGCTGACATTATTTGCATGCTAACACCTTACAAAAATAGGCTTTGTGTTTCAGTTTCTGTTTCACAAGCTTTGTGCCATATTAAATAACATTTAGACATCAAAAGTAGAAGGTGTCAGAAAAAGTGATGCTGGGAGGGGGATGAAAAATCCCAGAAAATTTAGCAGACATTAACTAGACTTCCCACAAGTAGTGTGAGCTGATAGCAAAGAACATGAAACTCTGCTAAAACCTTTACAGTCTGGAAACTGCAAAACATTTCACTGGATTCCTGAAAAAGCTAGTATCTTGTCATTTATCTTTAAAAAAAAATAGTAGTAATAACTTTTCTCCAAGACAAGCTTGTCACAGTGTCAAGATAAGAAACTGTAGCCAACTTGCTACAATGAGTACTGCATTCCATCTCTTGTAGAAGTTATCCTATTTCTACATCTCAATTTTAAGAGTCCTAGAATGGTTTGGGTTGGAAGGGACCTTAAAGACCATCTAGTTCCAACCCCCGCCCACCATGGGCAGGGATACCTTCCATTACACCAGGCTGTTCAATGCCTAGTCAACCTGCCCTTAAACACTCCCAGGGATGGGGGACTCACTTCTCTGAGTAACCTGTTCCAGTGTCTCACCATCCTCACTGTAAAGAATTTCTTCCTTCTACCCTCTTTCGTTCAAAACAGTTACCCCTTGAATCTTCCCTTCCACCTCCCCAGAAAGACTAAAAAGCCCACCCACTCTAGTTCCAAGACAGGTCAGGACATATACAATACCTCCACCATATGGTCCCCCCATGTTCCTGCTTCCACCAAAATTTCCACTTTTCATTGGACCATAGTTTGAAGGTTGCTGGTTGTAGTTTCCAAAATCATTATAGTTTCCACTTCCGTAATTGCCTGCATTATCAAGACAAAAGTGTAGAAAAACCTAGGTGAGCTAAAACACATATGGCACTCAAAGATATCTCATCATTAGCATTTTAAATAAACGTACAAAATTACACGTCACTAGTGTATACAATGAACTGCTTTTTCACAATTTCATACTATTCAGAAAACAAAGTTTCCTTAAACATTCACACCCCCTACTCACCCACCACCCACCTCAAATGAATTGCACTAATTTACAACTGAGATGTTAGGTCATTTGAAGTCAGTACCTCCTCCATAGTTGTCATAACCACCTCCATAGCCCCCACCCTGGTTGCCATATCCAGGTCCTCCTCCACCATATCCTCCTCTTCCTCCTCCATAACCAGGACTGCCACCAAAGTTGCCACCTATGACAATATAATCCTTTAAAATAAACTTTTCAGTATAGGGCACCAAATTATACAGAATCAGAGGATATTAGAAAAATTTCTGTTTAGACTTCTACAGGGGAAGAAAGAGTAGGGATTCTGTAAAGAAATTTCTATAAACACTATTTTTAAAGGCACATACCAAATCTTACCTTAACTGACTTGCAACTGAAACCCACCAGTAAAGATTGCCTAAAAAGCTTCAATTAAAAGGCTTAATTCAAAGCCTGACTTTTCCCAGGAAATTTCAGAAACACTGTTGTTCTAAAGAAAAGGGTACGGTTGTCCAAGAAATAACCATACAATTTGCCAGATAAAAGTTTACCATGAGCCAACAGCTGAGTGTGCTTCTTGAAAGCTAACAAAATGGCCTTGTCAATTAATACAGAATTTATGCAAACGTTAAGTAAATGTAAAAATATTTCTGATAGGAAAACAACCACCACCACCGTAAACTAACCTCCAGGTCCTCCACCATATCCATTATATCCATCACCAAATCCACGGCCACTTCCATATCCATCTGTTGAAAAAAAAAACCCAGAAGGATTTAAATTCAGCTGTAGCAAACTAATTGAATTCTCAAACCCCTATGAACTTAAGGACAAAACCTCAGAGACAATGAAGCACACATACACACACTTGAATTTAGAAAAATGGATGTTACATAACACACCCAATCACTGCTTTACACCTTCCATTCTCTTGCATTTGTAAGGTACCTAAGTTTTAATTTTGGACATGGCCCTTCCACTGTAAAGCTCAGGCAAGCGCTGCATAGAATTGCAGAGATGAAAACTCCAATTTTTGGTTTATTGAATTAATAAGTTTAATTTTGTCTTTTAATAAAACCTTAAAAAAATATAAAAAAAAATTACTGAATATCCACGTAATCAATCTACATACTCTAGAAGAGGTCTGTAAGTAATTTTTCTCAAAACTTCTCCAACTGCTACAGCTACAATTAAACTAAACCACAGCAGCTTAGAAAATTACCCAAGAACTGGAAAAACATCATACATAAGGAGAAGGAAAAAAAAAAAAAAAAAAAGTGCTACAAACATGCCTGTCTTACCGGCTCCCCCTCTGAAATTGCTGCCAGGCCCTGGACCAAAGTTGCCACCACCTCCACGTGCATCACTAAAACCGAAGTTCCCTGTAAGTTTTAAGATTTGCAAGCAGTGAGATCATGGAAAGTGAACATAAACATCGAACACAAGCCATTAACCATTACTTGTACATACCTCCTCTCCCACTCCTAGAATTTTGAACTTCCTGCATTTCCTGTCTAGAGAGAGCTTTCCTTACTTCTGCATTATGGCCATTGATGGTGTGATACTTCTGCACTGTAAGCACATCAAATAAATACTATCAGCATTTAAGTACTGATCTGGCAACAAACAAGAGTATCAGGCTTCGAAACATCAAGCTATTTCCAAATTAATCCATACATATTTCAGGTAATTAAAACCAAAACCCCCCAAACCAACAAAGGGAAAAAACCACCACAAAAAAAAAAAAAAAGCAAACAGAATCCCACAAAACCCAGTACATTTTTTAGCAAAGAAGCCAGTACTTACTAATTAAGTTTAACTTAAAACCATTACCATGACTGCAAGGATTAATACTATCAAATGGATGACTGAAATGAAGCTTACTTACACACAATTTTATCAACCGGATCATGGTCATCAAATGTAACAAATCCAAACCCTCTCTTTTTACCAGACTGTCTGTCAGTAATGATTTCAATAGTGTCAATTTTTCCATATTCCTCGAAGTAGTCACGAAGGTGGTGCTCTTCCGTGTCCTCTTTAATACCACCAACAAACAGTTTTTTCACAGTAACATGAGCACCAGGTTTTCCAGATTCCTGTCAGAATTGTTTTCAATTACCACAAAGAAAAACAATTTCACAAATCGCTATTTTGCCAGGATTCCAGAAACGGAATACTGATAAACTAAGACTTCCCCCCCCCAGCACTGATTTCCCCCCTTACAATGTGTATCCCTGCAACCTTGCTTGGGAAGCCTTCTGAGAAGGAAGTAACATGGGGAGATTTCAAGGTTTTTCCTCCCACCCCTTTATGTCAAAGCCTTAAAAGCACTGGAAAGGGCTATAAAATACATGTTAAGTCAATAAAAAGCCTTTAAACATATAAAGATGCGTCACCTCCCCCCACCCTTCACCCAACAGCAGTGAAACCCACATTCCACTGGTATCCACAGCAAAGGTCCCTCAACCTCAGTGAACCCACAGCTGTGTATTTTAACCCTTATTCAAAATATGAAGCAATTCCTCACAGACTATTTTTACCATTTGAGCATGATATCCAAGCTGCTGCACTAGTTAAGTATGTCTTATTGCTACAGCTTACCAATAGCTTTGTGTGTATGAACAGTATACATGTATGCTGCTTAAATTACCCTCTTCCAAATGCTAACCAACAGGGAACAGAAAGAAAACTAGTAAAGCTAAAACACTGGCTACCAGTGGTTGCTATTTCCATTTCCTTAGACCTCTTGGAAAGCTTATTCAATTACAGTTCATCAGTCCAAATGTATGGAACACCTGGGTGCAACCTTGAACTGGTAAACACTCCCAGAGCTCCCGCAACACGGTAAGCAGAAGTCACCTAGAATCTACACTTGCTCAAGTAACTCTGTGCCACAGTAATCTGGTTGAAAAGTTTACAGGTGCACTGCATTCCTATGCGCACACCTAATTTGCACCCTGAAGTTTAAAAATCAATATGCCTGCGGCTAAAACCAGGTAGTCCTAGAGGTGATTTTGTACACCACCACTGAAAAAAGAAGTTTCCCTACTACACACTCTACTTTTAGTCACTTTGGGTTACATACCTTTTAGAAATACCCAAAATGCTGGAACAGCCTGAAGCGACTGACAGAAGTTTATTAATTTGAGGTTTAGTAACAGTAACCATTTCAGAGAAGAATTAGTCTGGAATTTGCATAATCACAGGCATTCAACATTTTTTCACTAACAATATTTTGAGAACCCAGTTGCATCCCTTGCATACACAATTCTACAATCAGAACAACTCAGTAACTCACTGTAATAATACACATTTATGTAGTAGTGTCATTTAACAGACCAAAAATGTGGGAATTAGTGCCCCAACTATGCCTTTTAACTAGAAAATTTAAACCCAGGCCATTTCAAACAAGAACAAAGTGTAACTGTCCCACTGAAACAGATACTCCTTTTTCAAAGCATGGAAACTATCGGCTTTCAAAGCCACACTTACCTCTCTAGCCACAGCTCTCTTAGGCTCAACCACCCTTCCATCAATTGTGTGAGGTCTTGCAGCCATGGCTGCATCAACTTCAGCCATGGAGGAGAATGTTACAAAACCAAACCCCCTTGATCTTTTGCTTGCAGGATCCCTCATTACCTAAAACCAATCAACACATTTAAACAATTTCTACCTGTCTCTTGTTAAGCTTAAAGACTAACAACATTTGGAGAAAACATGTAAACTTAATTTACATGTTCCTCTATTTGACTTCAAAACAATTATAATAAAGCAGCAGGCTATGCTGGATGGCATGTGCTGAACAAACATGAATGGCACTGCTTGGCATCACTGAAATTCAAACCACTGTTGTCCTCCATGACTACCTGTAACTCCAAAATGCTCCTCTATCAAGTCACATTCATTTGTTATTTTCTCAAAAAAATCAAACACAATTTCTTTAAGATTTCTGAAGACCACAGACTTCATGAAGTATTTACTGTTTCCAAAACAAATCCAGTGGAGGAACTTCTGTAAGAGTCACAGTCTCTAGAGGTATTTAAAAGACAAATAGATATGGTCCTTAGGGACATGGTTTAAGGGTGGACTGGGCAGTGTTACATTAACAGTTGGACTACGCATCTTAAGGGATTTTTTTCCAACCTAAATGATTCTATGAAAACATCATATATAAAGATACCCTTTTCCAGCTCTGCTGAGGCTGTTTACAGTATCAGCTTTATGCCGAAGGTTACCAATCACACAGATGTAATAGTTCTGTGTAAGCACTTCCTAAATGCACTTCAACCAATGACACCCAAGTTAATGTTAAACTGCTGAAGTCAGTGGTTAGAGATAATCTGAGAGATTTGACAGGGAACAGGTTGTGAAATCTTCCCAGAGTTCACAAAGGAAAGCCTGAGCACAGCTTCAACGGACTGTATTCCTTACAAATCAATCTACTGTACACGTAAGAAATTTCATATTCCATATTTTCATTAAGCTACCCAGGAAAAAAAAAAATCCCCACTTCTACAATTTCTAAATATTCCGTATAAGCTTTGCGCACTAGTATGTCAAAACTTACCACACAGTCTGTAAGCTTTCCCCATTGCTCGTAGTAACTCCTCAAGCTTTCCTCTGTTGTTTCAAAGCTTAAGCCGCCAATGAACAGTTTGCGGAACTGCTCCTTTTCCCTCTACAGAAAAGAAGATTACATTAATGTAATTAACAATAGGCCCTCTGCATCAGCATAATTAAGGCACTAAGATACGTCGTGTCAAAAACCCTCATCACACCATTTTTCAAAACGAGGCATGCCTCTTTTGAGTGTTTTATCATTATTCAAGAAATTAAGCTATTATTCAATTATATGGGTGCACTTTTAACATACAGATTTTAGTAATGTACTCTTTCCATCTCTCCCTTGAAATATCAGAACAAGGAGACATAATTGAAGACTTCCAGAATATTCCTACCAACAATCTTTAGGAGATGCTTTTTAAAGAAAAGAAAAAACCAAAAGTTCTCATTACAGATAACATGAATTCATTCATACTGTCCGATTCCAGATGGTATCTATAAAACCCCCTAACATTCTGGCTCAAGTTGTTGTACACAAATACCATTCATGCTACGTACCCAGGGCATTACAAATAAGGTGGTCTGAAATAGAACATCTTCTCAATTTTTAAAACCAATGAAAGCTGGAGCATCTATAAAATTAACCTGGGATCTTGTACCATTGGAATTAACAGTAAACCTATACACCTTCAATATCATCAGTATCAAAAAAAAATACGGATGTAGTATGTATCTGCACATATGTCCAGTAATACAAATGATGCCTTTAGTAAGCCTCTATTACCTTTCAGGACTGTTATCCCTGCATTCATTCAGCAGAAACTTTGGCCATGATGACAAGTATGTCATTAAAAAAACCAAGACAAATAATAAGGTATTACATTTACTACTCTGTATGTGGTGTTACATGAAAGCAGAAAGGACAATTTTCCATCCTTTACCCATTAAAAATACTATTAATACTGACTTTTTGTACTAAGCAGGCATCGTAACTGCAGTTCTCTACGCACAACGTACATCTTTCAAGTTCACACGTCAAACAGCAGTAATTAAGAAGTGCACTAAAAAGTGTTCCCTCACACAAAATCTAAGATTTCAGAATGTTGTTTGAAAGAATTGTCCTGCTAAGGCCAAGATAACGGAAATGCAATGATTACTTCAGCTTTATACTGTTAACTAATTTTAACAGTCAAGAAAACCTGCTTGGATTTGGTTTCATGTCTTCTTTAAGGTGATGGTTGTTTTTCAGACAACCTATACACTGCAGAGTTAGCTGTAACTAACAAACACAACATGACCTGAACATTAAGATAAACGTAAAAAGGAAACTGGACAACCAATGACAAACCATGAGATTTGGAAAATAAACTAAATAGTTCACTGCACAAATGCTTCAAAAGGTATGAAGCCAGTTTGTGCATCGACCAAAATGTTTTCTTAAGTTGTCCAGGGCAGGCTTGGTTCTAGATGCATGTAACACAATTTCTGTACATAACACTGAATAAGGTTTTGCTCAAACACATCATGCTATTACCAGCTTGAGATGCCGCAGCGTGACACGGAAGTCAACCATTAGAAAAATAAAACTTTTTTTCCACCCAAAGTGATGAGTGTATTTGAGAATGATCAGTTTAAATGTCCCTTAAAAACACTTGGAATCTGCTGTTGGATGTACTAAAGCAGCACAGAACAAGCTAGTACTGTCATCCTCCACCCACAGAGGCAAAATTAGACATGAGAGTTAAAAAGCAGCAAACCCATGTTATGTCAAGTTTCCTTCACCTCATCTCTTAAAAGGAGTAAAGGATGATGCATGCCAGACTTTGGTTAAGAAGTCATATGCTGTAAGTTATACTATCATTTATAATTTGAGCAGGCTACCAGAAAAATAATTTTAAGCAATAATACTGCCAAAAAAAAATAATCCTCCCTTTAAATTATTTCATATCTGCTGCTTGAAAACTATTAGGGACTACTTGCTTCATAGGCCTACAAGACACTTTTCCCTATATAATTGTTGTCCATCTAATAAATACATGCTTATATTCTTGAAAATTTTGAGAATCAAGCAAGTAACTAGGCAGGCAGGATTTTTCCAGTTAAGCATTAGGTTTACCTTTGAAAACAGTTATAAACATGTAAATGAAACTCAAGGGAACAATGGCATACACTGGCTGAAACAACTGTATTTGTTTTTAAAAGGACAAACACATACTACAAATTATTAATAAACAGGATAATAACACACTTTATAGACATACAAATTATTAGTAACAAAAATCTACAATGTATTAAGTACTATGCAGTACATGTCCTACCCAGAACAACATCTAGACACCACACACATCAGGACACGGCAATAACCAAATTCACACTACCAGTTCTTCAACTAAAACCACTGTGTGAAAATATTATAAACATGTTATTCCACTGATACATGCACAGCCTCTGGATGTGGAGACTATGCATCTTAAACGTGGCAGTTTTAAGAAGCTCTGGTTAATCTAAGCATTAACCTCCCACCAGGGTCCAGAGAGCTCTGACCATCTGATGTTTATGCTGAAGCTGTAAAACACGACAGAAATTGTAACTTCAGTCCTCCTCAGAATTCTGTTGAAAATCCTTATTTCAGAAAAACACCCCCCCCACCCCCACCAAAGCCCACAATATAAAAGCTTTAAAAAGGCATCTTTCAAGATTTGCATAATACACTCTGTGGCAGGAACAGAATGCGAGAAGAAACCTCTATGAACTCTGTAAGGTCTTCATTAGTGCTTATTTCAAGCCTCCCTTTGCAGGCTTAAAGCAACACTTGAAAAGGCTGAACAACGTGCAGCCTTTGCTGGAAAATAATCATTAGAGCAAGAAAACGTGTCTTGTATAGCAATAATGTGTGCACAGATACTCCAAACTGACCACAGACTTCTGCAGAGTTAAGTAGCCGTGTAACAAAAACGGTTAACAAAGACAAGCGAGTGGGATGTCTGAATTACTATGGCCAGGCCTGCCAAAGTAAAGCTGGGTTCCGCTCTAATAGCTCCGTCAGCCCCAATTGGTTCTGCGGAGCTTTGCGATGCAGCCTCCTGGTTCTCTCCCTTCCCCCGCCTACCTTTATCACGAGCGAAGCGGTGACCGTGCCGGCTCCGCCATGTGGCGGAGACCAGGAGAACAGGGCCCCGCAGCTAGGAGGGGAAAATGGCGCCCAGCAGCAGCCGCCGCCTCCAGGGACAGCGATGCGGAGGAAAGTTAACAAGTTTTGGGAAGACCGAGCCCAGTTGATAAAAAAAACAAAAAGCCGCTCACAAACAATCAAACCCAACCCAAAGCAAACAAAAAAGGCCACCCGGAACCTGGAGCTGAACGGCAACCAAGCGCTGCGAGCCGCTTCTAGCGCGCATCCAACACGAACAGAACCAGGAAAAGAGCTCTTCTCACCCCCGCTATACGACACGACCGCAGCTGCCTAGCCCTCCCACCCCGTCTTTCTACCTTTCCCGGCAACGGAGCCATCCTCACCCCCTCACGCACCGCCGAACCTCGGCGCCGCCATTTTACCCCTCCCCCTTGCCACCGCCATTACTAGCAGCGCCACCCCGGCAGGCCAGCTCCTCACAGAGCAAAGGCGACCCCCGGATCGTGCACTGACTTACCTCCATAGAGCTGCGCCCCCTCCTCCACCGGCACCTTAACGGCGGATCGGCTAACGGGTATGTTAAGCGGTTTAAAAACTCACCCCCAGCGGCTACCGCCTCCTCTCGGCTACGTCCTAGCTCCAACCTCCGCTTCCAGAACCTTCCTCCCCGCTTAACGCTACCTCTGCGGAGAAGCCATCCAGCCCGCTACCCGCGGAGCGCCGACCGGCAGCCCGCCTTGCGCTGACAAGGACTTCCCCGCTGTTAACACCCAGGCCCAGAAAAAAATCACTCCGAACTCAAAACCACGCTTGCCACCCTTTTTCAAAGCAAATTCTCGATTTACCCCTGGTTTACGTACCACATTCTTCATGGTTTAGGTATTGCTGCTTGAGAGTACCGTACAACCGGTCAGTAATGGCTGCCCTAACTGTTACGTAATTTGAAATTCAGCTCCACGTAGTGCTAGCGCCCTCCTTCTCCAACCAGGACTCGCGTCCGATGTTTGAGTTTAAAAAAAAAATAAAAAAGCTTGAATCTGGAGCTTAAATATCTCCAGAGGGGCAGCAGTTCCGTGTAACGCCCCTACGTCTTTTTATCACGTAATAAAACCTCATCAACTCCGCTAGTAATGGCTGTCTGCGATATGAGCCGAAGGAGCAGTCGTCGTCGAGCTTATCCGTTTCGACAGCCGCCGGAAAAAGCCGAAACGGCAGTAGAAGCTCACTCGACTCCCTTCGGCAATTTCCGGAAATTGCCGAAGATGACAGAATGGCGGTCGGAGCCCGCTCGGCAATTTCCGGAGAACCAGAGGCGGCAAGTTCTCGGCTCTCCTGCGCGTTCGGCAATTTCCGGCAACGGAAGAGACTCGCAATACGTGCCGAAGCGACCCCGATCGCGACTGACACCGTGTCGCTTTTTTTTTCTTTCCGGAAATTGCCGAACGGCCCCGAAAGCTCAAACCTCGAAGCGAGGAGTTATAATTAGCCGAAGACGGCCTCGTATGGGCCCCCCCCCCCCCCCCCCGCCGCCCTCCCCTTGGCCACCTGCAGTGGTGGCAGGGATCAGGTGGGAGCGAAGTGCACCCCCGTGATTTCCCCCGGTGGCTGCCGCCCTGGCCCCTTCCCCCTCCGCCCGGACAGGAGGAAGTGATAACTACCCAGATTTCGGCGCCAGCGCCGACACACCGCGGGGGCCCGGCAGCCAGACATCGCCGCAGCCTGCTCCGCTCTACCCGCTTCGGCACTCCGTTCTTCCTTCCTTTCTCCCTCCCCTCTTCTTCCCTTTTTCCTCTCTTCAGCGGCCCCGCACGCACCGCGACAAAGGGTGAGTGCTGCCGCCCCGCGCACCAGGGAAATGGCGCTGGAGCGACTCCTTTCTTCCCGCCCCCTCTTCTCCCCCTCCCCCCTCAGCTCCCGGGGAAAACCAGCAGGGATCCTCCGCGCCCTGAGCGAAGCCTCGCCAGTCGACCCCTTCTCCCCACTAATGAAGGGCTGTCCCAGCTTTCCTCCACCCCACAGTGCTCTCCGAGCCCACTTCCCTGCCCCTCGCTAACGACTAGGCCTCCCCGCCGCAACGCGGGAAATGGCCGAGCTCCAAACGCCCTCCTCATCCACGCTTCAACGAGCTTCAAACCCACCGTAGCGTTCCCTGCCCACCCTCCCCGCTCCCAGAGCTCGCCGGGGGCACCCTCCCGCCCTAAGGGCCTCGCTCCTCTGCGGGCGGCGCGCGCCCTCATGGCGGCGGCCATCATGGCGGCTGCAGTTACCGGTGGCCGCGGGCCCGTTCCCCCCGCCCGCCGCCTCACCCAGTCGCTTTCTCTGTCGCCGCGAGGCATCTTCCTTCTTTTGGACGCCTGACGCGGTCCTGCGCTAGCCCCCCGTTGGAGAGACGTCTTGGCCCCCCTCCTGTGCTGGCGGCGACGACGGTAGGAGGTTGCAGCTCGCGCGTAGGCGGCGTCGTGAGCTCTGCCCCGTCAGCCGCCGGCGCGCAGTGCTCGGCCAGCCCAGCCCCGCCACCCGCCTCGCCCGCCCTGCGCTGCGCCGCGCCGCCGCCCCGCCGCTCCCCACCCCCTCTCTTACTCCTTCCCTCCCTCCCTCCCTTCCTCCCTCCCCTCACCCCCCGCCTCAACCCCCCTCAGATGTCGCTGTTGCCGCCGCTGCTCAGTGCGCGCAGGGCGAGAGCGAGGAGGAGACGCCAGACCTGAACGGCTGGGCACCATTGAAGTCTGTATCCTTCTCTCTCTCCCTCTTTCTCTTGCTGCAGCCGCCTCCTATCCCCCTCTTCTCTCCCCATCCCCGGCTCCCCTTCTTTCTGCGCCCCAAGGCCTCGCCTGTGGGCCGCAGCGGATCGATGCGGGCACAGCCCTCCCGCCTCCCTCCCCACCCCGTTAGTACACTGCCGCTTCCTTGGCGGCGGGGGGTAACGGGCGGAGCAGTGCTGCCGGGGGGCCGCGGCCCCGGCGGTTGCACGGCGGTTGCCGGCCCGCACCGGAGAGAAGGGAGGGAGGGCTCTGGGGCTAGCGGGCTTTACCGCGGGGAAGGAGGGTTGCGCCGGGGGGCGGGGGCAGTGGCAGCCGCGCGGCGGCGGCGGACACGCTCGGGAGACAAAGCCAGCCCGCCACCGCCGAGGGGCGGCCCCGCTCCAGGAGGTGGCGGCGTGCGCTGGGCCCGGGGGAAACGTGGCGGGGTGGGGGAGGCGGTGTGGAAGGGGGCCCTGGCGGCAGGGGAGCGGCTGCCCGGGGCGAGAGCGGCGGGCCCGTTCCTTCGGCCTTCGCCGTGTGGCGGCCCATCGGCCCCGTGCCGCCCGGGGCAGCCCTTTTAGCGCGCCCGCCGCGTCCCCGCCTGCCTCACGTGCGCCCGCCGCACGCCTGAGGCGCGGCCTCCCCCGGCAGGCCTCCTCCGCAGGGCTGCCTGTGTTCAGTGGGGGGTGGCATCGTGGGGGTTGAGGTGGTGGTGTTATTACTATTGTTGTTTCTTTTCCCCTTTTTCCTGCCTTCGAACGGGGACAAGCCAAAGCCCCTCTGCACTGGGGCCCTGGTCCCTGCCTGCCCTTCACACCCTCACGTTCCCCACTGCCTATGGGGCTGCCAAAATCCACCTCCCATGTCAGGGGAGAACTGGGGGAGGATTGCTGAATCCGGGAGGTTTCCTGGTCTTGCAGGACTCTCTTTTGCCTTGCCCAGGCATATGGGGGATTCTAACAGTTCTATAGTTTGCAGTGGGGCGGGGATAGTACATGCCTGAGGAGGTGGCCAGTATGAGAAATGACATGGAAAAGGGGATGAATTCTGTTCAACATCGTTCCTGTAGGTTAAATATGTAGTATGTACCGCTTAGCTGAGTTAATATTGCTCTAGGACCTTAATTTTTGCAAGCTTGAGAATCAGAAGGCAACGTTATAGTTGCATTAAGATAAATATTCGCTGTTTGTAAGAATTTACTACTATGTAAGAGTAATGGGTGACTCATTATTACACCACAGATACGTAGCTGCTCCCCACCAGAAATATACCTAGTATATACCTAGGTATACCTCAATTAACTGCTAGAATCTGAGCTCCTATTCCATTGGGTTTAAGGAAATAAGCATCCCTGATGGTCCTCCCCCTTTTCCCTTGAAACATCTCTGTGCCTTAGAAGGCCTTGGGGGAAAAAACCCTTTTTTCAACTGTATATACCACTTTGTCATATCATTTATCCTGGCTAGCATAATGGTGCATTACTGGGTTATGCCAGATGAAGTGGTAACCTACTTTTTGTTCTGGATTCAATCTCTATTAGAAACGTTGTGTGCAGTGATTACATGGGGGTTGGAACAAGGACCATGTTTGTATTGGGATGCCTTTCTTTGAGTAATGTAAACTTCCTTTTAATTGTCATGCATTTTTCTAGTAAAAGCTCTGCAAGTCTGCAATAAAAATGGCCTCCAATAAAACTACATTGGTAAGTTCATGCACACCTAAAGTATGTAAGGATTTAATCAACATATTTTTCTTCAGACTTATAACTTGGCATCTCCATTTGAAAGATACATCCACATCTCCCCTCCCCAGCATTGTTCTGACCAAAATTTCAGATCCAGAATGTAAGGCTACTAGAAAGGACATTGTCTTTGGCTTTAATAAATCTCTCATTTCTAAAGAGACTTGTTGGGAAAAAATATTAAAGGACTGCACTGTTTCATCTGCTCTACAATAGAGAACGCTAAGGATTTTACTTTTTTTTTAGATTCCTTTCAGCGCACCATGTAATTCATCATATATGTAAAAAATAATATCCAAATCATGTATTCATTTAATTTCTCCCAGTGTACTTGGGGAAAATTAATTGCCTGAAAAAGGCAGTCTCTACAGATGAAAAATAACATTATTGGGAAATGATGTGGCATAGTTAAGATGCCTTTTGAAATGATTTTTAACAAATAACAGTTTCTTTGAATTTCATAGGAGCAGAGATTATCAGATGTCAACCCCTCCTGGACCGTTTTAATGATGCATTCATGGATCTCAAGTCCTGTAAAGCTTTGCTTGACATTAAAATACGGACTTCTCAGGGCAGTTGGTTGCTGGTTGCCATTCAACTAATAATGATATTGTTTTATGAGAGATTGAACTGAAAAAGTATAATGTGAGATGCATCTGAGGTTGAGGTGGGGAAGTAAGCTCAAATACACATGTACAATTCAAAATTTGGATAGCAGAACTGATTCATAGTGCTCTCAAAAGGCCTATTCTTAAACTTACTGAAATGATTGCTGGTTGACCCAAGTAGAGATACATTAAAAACTTGTATTAACTCCTGGCTTAAAAGTGCAATGGAGTGCTTCCTTTATACTGCACAATAAGAAGCTATTTTAAAAGATTTCACCAAGGTCAATGTCTGAACTTCCTGTTAGTAATTGGTTGCCCAGTTTTCCCTAATTCAAGGAAGAGAAGGAGTTAGCCAGCCTGGGGAGGGGGTGCCTCAGGGAAAGGAAAGAATCTGTGAATGCAGTATTTTTAATCTTTTGATGTTTACAGAAGAATTTTGCTGCACAGGTCAGGAAAGGCAGTTATGGTTCCCATGGGAACTGTAACTAATTCTGCTTCATTATGTATTTGCATGCAAAATCTAAATGTGTTAAGGGATAGCATAGCTCTGGAGCTGTAATTCCTATTTTGTAACCTTCTGTGTGTTAAAGCCCTTCACGGCAGTGTCACATCAATGTTTTAATTGTGCCCCTTAAAGAAAGTGATTAGCCACACACCTGCAGCCCTCATATGTAACTTTGGAATTCAGGAAGGGAAATGGGCCATAAAGGATCCATTCAGTGCTCAAATGTTCAAGTTACAGCTTACAAGTGACCCTAGAGAAGGAAGCTTCAGGGATCTAGTAGCCACTTCAGCCATTATCAGCGAGATTTACATTGGCTTGTATAATCTCAGAATGTACAGGTTTTTAACAAATGTTCAGTATTTCTGCAGGCTCTGCAATCAAGTATTACTTTAATAGGTTGGAAAGGCTCAAGAGTTCGGAAAGCAGTGCTGATGTACACAAGAGCTAATTGAATCTTTTAATATTTAAAACAAAAAGCGACATGCTCTCAATTTTGTTATTTCTTACTGCACTTCAAGAAAAAAAAATACAGATCCCCATGACATGCATTTTCTTCTGTGGAAGACTCTCTAGATACTTAAGTCTTAGAAAGTAAAAAAAAAATAATGTTGCTTTGATACAGAAATCCAAAACATTTATCTTTAAGTGACAAGAATTAGTGAAGCCGAAAAGCGTACCAGAAAACAATCTTCCATTGAATCAAAGAATTTTAGTGCAACGGAGAACACAGATGGAGATATTCCCCACATGTAGCCTGCTTGCCTCATCACCAGTAATTATAATGTTATTACTATGGTATAGTGAGTCTGTCTTGTTTGGTTTTTCTTTATTTTTCTCTCTGCTTATTTCTTTCTTTTCTTTTTTTTTTTTGTTCATGTGTTTTCCTCATTTCTGCCTGTTTTCTCTTTTTCACACTTCGTTTCTGGGAAGAAGCTGCCTTCATAGAAGCGTTGGACATCTCCATGTTTTAATTTTCTTTCAATATCAGTCTTGCATTCTTTTCCCTGTGGAGGCAAAAAAAGCCAGTGTGCTTAAGTTGACACTTTTCAGACATGAATGCTGTGGTCAAAATACACCTGGGATATGCAGGCAGTTAAAATCTTAATTGGAAATACATGCTCTGTTTTAGATAATCTCTCTTCTATGCTTCAGATCAAAACAAATGTTGCATGAGATATAACCATATACAGAAACTTGCTATTTGAAAGAGAAATTTGAAACTTTTCCTCCTCTTTGTTTACACCTTCAATTTCTGCTAACCAGAGTAAAGCTGTTGGGGGGGAGGAGGGGGGAGTGGAAAGCAGTTATGGAAGGTAAGGGGCACAAAGGCACGGCTTTGGAAAGAAAGAATTGGCCTTAAATCTTCAGTTTATAAAAAAGACAGGTTTTTCTCTAATGTACTTATTTTTATTTTTTTTTACCTTTCACCACATCAAGACAAATTTCTATAAAGTGTACAAACCTGAGTTTCAAAATTGCTTCTCTATTCTCAAACCAACCCACTTTCACTCTAGAGAGGATTAGAGAAAGGCCATCATGCAAATAGACGTGCTCTGTGATTTATTTTTTGCTTCTCTGTTTTCTGTTCTGTAGGAAGTGCATTAGTGAGGAATTAGTTCTGTCCACTCTGATTTAGGGTGCTGCACGAGTATACATTTTAGGAGCTTAATACTGCTCCCATTAGTTTATGGCTGCCACTTTAACAATTTCCTTAAAAAGTGCAGTCCAAAATGGCAAGCAAATTGCTTTTGGTCTGCTAGTGCTCCAGAAATGTGATACAACAACATTATAGGCTTGATCCAAACTTGCGAAATAGGAAATTCTTAAATATGTCCTTCTATTACTATTTAATTGTGCCTTATTAAACTGGGAATGCCTTGAGGATGATGTGGATGTAATATTTATTTTAAGAACTTTAAGAATATTTGAAGTATCAAATGTGAACTTAAAACACTTATAAAGTCGTTTAAGTTAGCAAAATTTCATTTACATGTTTAGTGCTGTACTTAAGTGTAGGTGTCTTAAATTTTTGCACCTTTGTGACATCTGTTTGAATGTAAGTTGCATCGGTGCGTGGTTGAGAATGAGAAGGGTCTGCAGTAATGGAATGCTCCTAGCATGCATCCTGTTCAACAGTGATGGGTTATTGTTGAGTATTTTGCTTATTGTAGTTATACGTCATAAACTTTGCTCCCATCAGCTTTTCCTTTTTTTTCTCTGTTTTATGAATTTCCACAGTTCCTTTGCTACTTCTGTCTTATGCTGTTTCTTGCTCTCTGCCTTTTCACAGGCATAGAGTTAACTTTTAGAAGCTTTATAAATTTTTGAGCATGTAGCACTGAGAATTTTTTATACTGAAATTTATAAGGGGAGTAGAGGCACTGTGTATGGACAAAACTATTTCGCCTTTATAAAACTGGTGTTGGGTATCTCATTAAGCAACTGAAAAAACCCCAAAACATTAACATGTCTTGCTCAGGTTACCTGACCACATGCACTAACGTAAAAGGAGTCTGAGCTTCTGGCTTTAGTGTTGAATAAGTACATGATTCTTTGCTGTTTAGTGAGCAAAGTTGGATTTGGCCAGTGAAGTAACTGTGTAAAGCAAAAGAAAGAATAATGTCGTTCTGAATTTCTTTTGTAGCACAAAATGGGAAAGAAACAGAATGGCAAAGGTAAAAAAGTTGAAGAGGCAGAGCCTGAGGAATTTGTTGTGGAAAAAGTCCTGGACAGACGTGTTGTAAATGGAAAGGTGGAATACTACTTGAAGTGGAAAGGATTTACAGAGTAAGGCATGACCTGTTATTTTTCTCTGATAGAATGCTAAATATTAACCATTTATTTGAAATGACTATGCAAAGAGGGGATTGGATGATGGTGATAACACTTTAAAGAACATGCGAAGGATATCCGTAAATGCATGTTCAAGTGGGGCAGCCAAGCTAGACTGACAGTTGTTATACATGTAGTAGAATGAATGTTACTTCCAAGTAGGAAACTTTGCAGGGATTTAGACTGTAGTCAGTTCTGAAATGATGAATTAGAAGCAGACAGCTTATTACTCATTTTTCTGAACTGCTCTCAAATTAGATAAATTTGCGTAAGGAATTCTGTGGCATAATTGCATTCATTAGGCATTCCCAAAAGGTATCTTTTGAGTTGCTTTCACAGGATTTACGGAAGCACAGGAAAGCCTTTTTAAGTGAACTTAAAAATTGATTGTTAAAGAAGGCACATAGCTGTGCCCCCTCCATCCCTCCAATGACACTTTCTGGCAGGCTGCTTTACTAGCTGAAAAAAAGGTGACGCACCTATCATTTGAACCCAAGTAGTTATCTGCAATGGTATTACTGTTGTATACCTCCCAGCATGATCATATTGCAATATCCTGCCTTCTAGCCCCTGAAATTTGTGTAGTGATAAGAGTAGAAATGCAAAACACAATGTGTTTACTATTTGAGGATCTTACTTTAAAAATACAGTTTAGTAACTGAAAATAATTTGTAGGCCTGCTGCTTGTGCAGTAGCACTGTGGCAGTATTTGTGCATGAGGACTTCCGAAGAGGTGCTTAGTTTGCACTTCTTAAAATTCTAGTTAACAGAATGCACGCTCACTGAAACATTTGCACTGCCTAGCTCTGGACATGGAACCTTTGTTCCCTCCTGTAGTCAACTGAAGGAGGAAGGTAGTTCTAGCTACAGCTGAGCTCAGTGCTCAGAGAAAGCTTTTTAGCGTATTATACATGTATAGAAGCCTAGACATATGTACAGTGTTTGTGGTGAGTGTTGTGTACATTCTGTTCTCTGAAGTCTTAACTGCTCATATCATATAGCTTGTTTGCATAGACAGTCTTTAGAGGAACCAGGGAAAGGAGTCAGTTTAAATGGACAGGTAAGTTTTGGTAGGGTGGGTATTGCTTGTGCTAACTCCTATGATCCCCCTGGATTATAGGAGCTAAGAGACCTGCTTGTTCTGTGTCTCCAGTGTAAGAACATAATTTGTCAACAGTAGCTGAGCATACTAATTTCTTTCATCAAATTTAGTACATGAAGGTTACAAAAGATGGCAAGGTAAGCATCCTTATGTTTAAAAAACTTGCCTTATGTAAAGAGAAGATGAATTAACTTGCTTAAGGTGAGCCATTTGGCTAGTTTTAAGTTTTATTTCTTTCCATAGTTTTACATGACTGTATATGTTTCAGTGCTGACAACACATGGGAACCTGAAGAAAACTTAGATTGTCCAGAACTAATCGAAGCTTTTCTGAACTCTCAGAAAGCTGGTAAAGAAAAAACAGATGGTGCCAAAAGAAAATCCTTGTCAGATAGTGAATCTGATGATAGTAAATCAAAGAAAAAACGTGATGCTGTAAGTATATGTTCATGTGCTAAGCTTTGTTTTTCCTATGTTTCTTCCCTACCCCTCCATCACCACCCCCCAGAAAGTCGTATTACCGTTTTAAGAATGAGACCAAACATGGGTTTAAAACTATAAAAAATCGCACATCTGGAACTGTGGTTTGAAAAGAGTGATCATTCTTGGTGGTTAATGAGACTGTCCAAAAGATGAGTAAAAGGTGATTTATTGACATGATGCTAAAAGTTCTTGTGTTGTCCCATGATGCTTCCTGAATAATTGAAAGTAAGACTGGTGTAAAAGTTCATGAATAATATTAAGTGGTTATTCGTATTAGAGCAAAAGGTTCATAAATGGAACAAAGATTAAGTTCTGGTTTTGCTTTTGTATTTAGCATATGATTTTGAATAGGGGAGTGGCAAGATGGCATAATGTGAACATCAGGCAGTTACTTAGATTAGGACCAGACATGGTAAGAGAAAGTAGAAAGGGTAAGTGAAGAAAAACTACCTTTTCTTAAAGGTTTTGGTTTCTCCTACACTTTAAATGAACAAGCAGCATGACAAATTTAGTGCTGACAAGTACAAAAGAATGCAAATACAGTAATGTGTTCGATAGTTCGTGTTTTTCTCTGTAAACTAGCAAATTGAAACAAACCTGGTTGGCAGTGTCAGTGGTTTACTGAAGACGGATGTGTGATTGCTGTCAGAAAGGTTTGAAGGCACCAGAAGGAACAGTTCATTAATACAAAGAGTATTTTAGTTTCTGTATAAAGTCAGTTGCGTGGCTTTATCTGGTACAGTAGTGGTCACTGTCTCAAAAAGGATATTGTGAACCTAGAGGAACTAATACAGGAAATAGTCATGATATTTCTTGCCACTGATGTGATCTCAGTGAGCCAAGAACAATTGAGATATTCCCCAAGGGTGCAGTTTCACAGTTGGCTTAAGCCATCACAAGCCTGTTGTTTTGCTGAAAGGGATGTGTTTTTCCCTCTTCCAGGAGTGCATTTCTGCTTTGCTCCTTTTGTTGCTTTTACAGGCCATGCTTGTTTTTTTATCTACTGTAATGGTTTTAGACCAATTGTTTCATCTACTGAGTTTTCAGAAATAAAAGCTAGATACATTTCTGTAAGGTCCTTCGTTACTACTCTACATCTGGATGATTTGGCCTGAAGATCAGTCATGAAAAAATATAATTGATGTAATCTTCAGACAATAATATGTAATTACAGCTTTTATAATTATGCAAGGCTTTTTTTTTTTTGTTCTGATGCACATACATATATGTATGTAAAAGAATGCGTGTATTCAGCACTAATGCCCAAGTAGAATTTCATTTTAAATGAGATACTGATGTTCTAACTTCCTTGATAGGTTGATAAACCAAGAGGATTTGCAAGGGGTCTTGATCCTGAGCGGATAATTGGGGCTACAGATAGCAGTGGAGAGCTTATGTTCCTCATGAAATGGTAAGTTTTAGATCCACAATTCTCCATATTAAGAGATGGCAGGCAGTTGCACTTCGGCTAATTGAGCGACTTCATTTCAGGAGTAAGACAGAGGCACTGGTGGTCTGCTTATTATCCTTGTATTCTTAGAAAAACAAGGCTTCCTGTAATCATTTAGTACTTAATCCCTCTTCCTTCAAAATCCAAAATAACTTTAGTTTCTGCTGGTTTCGTTTTATGGAAGTAGAAATTTCAAAGGTAAATCCTGATAAAATATGGAAAAACTGGCATTTGTATGGAAAAGCTGGATCTTGGTAATGGTTTTGCTGAGTGAAGGGCAGGGAGGAATCCTGCTTTACACGTTCCACTAAACAGGAGTCAGCTGCTGGATAGCCAACCATTTAACTTGCTGTAGTGCCAGCTGTTCTGCATGCAACTAAGTGGAATTGGAAGCAGCTAGTGGAGGAAGCTGAGGATGAGATGAAGAATAAACAATATGGAGGAGGGGTTTATTGTTACGGGCTAGAAATAGGGAAGAGTGATGGGGGGAGTTTGTGTTGTTGGGAGGGTAGGTCAAGACCAGCTTCACTACTACAGTGTTGACAGAAAGGTTTCTTGCCTTGTAAAACAAGGAGAAGAAAATCAGCACTGTTTTTCCAGTGTTAAGGATACAAGAGATTGAATTGACATTTACTGGGGGCTAGATGGCATACGGTGGTGGGATGAGAACAACGATAGCTTTCCACAGCCTTTGAGAAGGGCAGAATTTTCTGAATGGAGTCAGACTGAGTGGTTTCCAGAGAAATTATTTGTCAGGTGATGTGCCCTGACTGCTGAAGATTAGTCCTTTGGAAGATTCTGTCTCCCTTCTGTCTTTTCAAATTCTCCCTAAATTATATGTGAAACTCTGAAGTAATGCAAAGTACAGAATATGACAGTTTGGACTTCTGTAGTGATAATTGGTAAAATGAAACAGAAGGATTTAGTTCAGTTGCAGTTTATTAGTTTTTCATAATTGATAGTAGGTAAAAAACATAGATATAAATATGTTTGCACAAAACTGGCTTGTGAAGGCAACATACATTTCAAAATGGACTGTGAAGCATGTCAGACTGGAAAGTGTATTGTCCCAAGACAGCAGCAAGAAAAGCAGTGTGAAGTACAGGAAGTGACTTGCATAAAGAGTAAATAGAATTTGAATGCAAGCGCCCCATCTTAAGACTGATGCCACTGATTTTTAGAAGTTTTGCTTGGAAGTTGTGATTATACATTAAAAGAAAAAATCGTCAAAGTTGTTGTTTCATTATACATTGCAATTGGTAACTGTATAAATGGTTCACTTTGAATAGCATTTCCCTTTAAAACAGAAAAAAAGACTGGAAGGGAAGGAAGATGCAGCTATGAAACCTTACCATTAGCATGGAAACTCTTGGTATACTGAAAACTGACCTTCTTTTCAGAGCCTATGACCTGTCAAAAGCTGCTGTATTTACTGACTTATGAGTATGCATTTTCTTAAATCCCACTCTCTTCTACATCAGGAAAGACTCGGATGAGGCAGATCTGGTGCTGGCCAAAGAAGCTAACGTGAAGTGTCCTCAGATCGTAATCGCTTTTTATGAAGAGCGACTAACTTGGCATTCATGCCCAGAAGATGAAGCACAATAATTAGTTGCATTGCTTTTTTATATATATGAATATTAAACCTGGAAATTTGATTTATTAGCAATGTGAGAAACATACATTCTAACAAGAATCAAATTTGATATTTTTTTGAAGTAGTATGTTTTGCATCAACAGCAAGTAAATAAAAGCTTTCTGCGACTTGTTTCATTTATCACAAGAGAGCATTTGATACTACTACTTCCTCCATATTAGGTAAAAGCTTTTATAAAACATTCATAAACTTCCATAGTTATTAAAGAATCATAATGAATGTTCAAACTCACAGATGTTTTTTGTAGTCTTCTATACTATTGATGTGCATGTATCTCCTTTGCCCAAACCTAGCCCTTTAAAACTGTAGAATCATTCTTTTTAGTATTTGGGATCACCTGGTCTCAAGAAGGCCAGGTGAAAACTAACTTTGTAGTAATTTGAATGTTATCAGACTGTATATTGTTTACTTTATTGTAAATACTGGTGAACAGTGGTCAATAAAATAGTTTTATATTCTTCCTTTATACTGATAGGCTGTGACTCTTTTGAAGCGGTATGATATTTCTGAACTTTTGATATGTTAGGCTCTCAATTTGTAATATATTTAACTGTAAATTGTTTTTTTTGGGGGGTAGATGGATTCATTAATATTGCCCTGTTGCTACTCTGTAGTCACAATACCAGACAAATACCAGGCTTTGGTTCTTTGTATTTTTTCAGTGAATAATGCCTGAGGCATAGTGGTTTTTTCAGTCAGAAAGGACTTGTGAAGTGAATGTGCATCGAGTATGTGTTTAAGTCACAGATAGCAAATATACTGCTTAGTTTTGGCTGTTGGTTCATAAGCCTGAGTGGCTTGTGCAGGTATGCTGGGAAATATTTAACGCGTTGACAGTATTGGCTTTGCTTTAGTTTCAGTGTTAATACCAGGCTATAGTGTAACTAGCAGTGGTTTGGATGGAATTATTCTTCAGGGGATAGCCTGAAGAGTACTTGCATAGCTCTGTCTTTAAAAGGGAATATTTTAATGGAGTTACTTAAGTCATGTACTTTAAACAAAAGGCTTTTTTTCTATTTCAGATTGAATTTTAAAATTAGTTCTGTAATCAGCTGCTTGGAGAATGCCTTCAGAAGGGCAGAAATAAAGGGTGGGGAGCTCAGGAGGGAAGAAGGTTGTCCTTTTCCGTTCTTTATCCAGCTGCCATTCGTCTCTTGTTTTCATTTAAAACACCTTTTTGTGTTTTGACTGCAGTGGTATAGTTTGTCTTGAGTTGTGCCTTTCCATATGTCAATGGCCAAGCTTATTTCAGAAATCCCCTTTATCTGAAGTTTTGACTAAAAAAATATCTTGTAATATGCTATTGTCAATGTCACAGAATCACAGAATGGTCTGGGTTGGAAAGGACATAAAGCTCATCCAGTTCCAACTCCCCTGCCATGGGCAGGGATGCCTTCCGCTAGCCCAGGTTGCTCAAAACCCTGTCCAATCTGGCCTTGAACACTGACAGGGATGGGGCAGCCAGAGCTGCTCTGGGCAACCTGTGCCAGTGTCTCACCATCCTCATAGTAAAGAATGTCTTCCCTATATCCAATCTAAACCTCCCCTCTTTCAGTTTAAAGCCATTTCCTCATGTCCTATCCCGACGTGCCCTTGTAAAAAGCCTCTCCAGCTTTCTTGTAGGCTGCTTTTAGGCGCTGGAAGGCTGCGGTAAGATATTCCCAGAACTGCCTTCAGGCTGAACAAGCCCAACTCTCATCCTTTCTTCACAGGAGAGGTGTTTCAGCCCTCTGATCATCTTTGTGGCCCTCTGGACTTGCAGAGTCCTAGGTGAGATAGTCAAGTTTGCCCAGCTATGTTTCCTTAAAAGGGTAAAAGAAGATGGGCATTCCTGGAAACCCTCCTGAGGAGTGAATGAATTTAGTCTGTGCTGGATGTTCTTTTGATGCTGTTTAACAAATCATTACTATAACTGTTTGTCCTCACGTAGTTTAAAAAGGATTTACATTGTGAATCAAAGTGTGTCGCTGTAAAACAATTACAGTTGAACACTGCAGTGGCTAAATTGATGCCAAGTTACCTTTTTTTTTTTTTGTGTAGCTGCTTTGTTTTGTCATCATTTTTATTATTACTGGGTTTTAGCAGAATTCAGTTGCTATTTGTGGCTCTAGGAAAGATCTGATATTCCTGTTAGTGTGGGGGTTCACTTGTACCAGGTAATGCTAATTGCAGAGCTTAGCCTGTTCCTTAGACTAATTACCCCAACATACGTGTTAAATTGTTTGCAGAGTTAGGGTTTAATTTTTTCAGGCCTATAATAGGGATATTGATGCACCTAGTATATAGGGTTCTGAAATCCTTGGGTTTTAACCGCTAGCTTGAGAAATGCACTGGCTAAACAAGAATTCCAAAGTAGCTTGTTTTTTTCATGCTTGCTGCTTCCACTATGAAGTGCATTTTAAAGAGTCTTAAAACTGTTCTTGGTTTGCGTTTTATCACCTTTGCAGTTTCTATATACTTTTTTGGTTTAAGTGTGGATATCAAGTTTATATGAAGTTGCTGATTTGAAGTGATAGAGGTGAATCAGTTGATTTAAATTACCGGTTATTGTAAGTGGTAGACATAGAGGTTTTTCTTGGAAGGTTGATCCTTGATTTGTAACCCTTAAAATATAGAATTGCGACAAGATATAGCTTTTACGTTATATAGGTTCTTCCCTCTGGCTCTCTGTAAAAATGCATTGTATTCACGTTTAATTTTACAGCTTGTTAGATAATTAATTACAATTCCAAATTTTTACACTATGATGGTAGAAATGCTGACTGGTATTTGTTTCCTTTTTTGTCTTCCTCACTTTGTGTCAAGCTGCATTTTGATAGTAATGAAATGCAACACTTTAAAGTTACAAGTTCTGTAAGATTATGCTGAATGTGCTGCATACATATGCAAGAAGTTAACAAATGTTATTAATTTAAAATTAACTACTTAAATAAATGAGATATCTTCTGTAGTTAGTGACTTGTGCAGCGGTTTCTGGTCCTTTCTTACACAAAGACAAATTGGTTTCAGGCTGTCATTTCATAATCACTCTCTGTTGACGTTGCTGTCCCAGAAAAACCCAAACCAGTTGTGCTTGCTCCAGTACTGCTCCTCACCCTGGCTGAGAAAAATACTCTGGAGTTTAACATAACCAGGTAGTGCTAGGTGATGCAAAATTCAAATCATGATCAGTTATGGCATCATCCTCTCTCAGCCTGGCTCTTCTTTGTGAGGGGAGGAATAAAACTCATAATTTTATCATTAGTATTGCATTAATTGCAAATTAAAGAGCAGTTGCTGGTAAATGGAATAAAACATACATTCTTCATAACTGAAAAAAAGAGCTATCAGTATTGCAAGTGAATATTATCAGTTCAGCACAAAGATCTATGTGCTTCATAGTAATTCTAGATTTATGGTCCAGTTCTCTTTAAAACTGTTGGACAATTCCTTCACAACAGATTATAGCACATTTGGGACTCAACATATGTTGCCATCATTTCAAGTGTAACTGGAAGTACATTTTTCCTTCAACTGCAAATTATTGATCTCAGTTACTTGCCTGAATTGGGCTCCTGCACTGTAAAAGATGTCCTTCTTTCCTGTTCTAAGAGCATTCTCCAGCATCCTGAGCTTTTTCCTTGCCATTGGTGTCCTTTACTTTCTGTTTGGAACTTCTTTTCAAAATGCCACCTTTCATTCAAGTTTTGAATTTAAGCTGCCTATGTTAAGTAAGACACATCTACTCTGCTGACAGAGGCCTCTAAACTGGGACTACCAGCCAAGCCAGATGCCTTCAAATCTGTTTCTGAGGTGCTTCCCCCAAAAAGAGACTTGTTGCAACTTACAAGCTGAAGTGCAATACCATGGAAATGTGGCTCTGGTTCCTGGACCAAAACATTGCAGGGTAAACTGGAGCCATATTTTTCCCTATAGATTTACGAAACTAGTCTTCACTAGAGCAAGTTGTGCTTTGTTTTGCAGAGCAAATGTGCTGACTTGCTGTTTGTGGGGTTTATCTGCCTCAGATGTGTGCTGTTCACAGGCAGTTTCGGCCCCATAGTGTTTTGCTGTTCTCTGGGCTTTTAGTTGTGACAACACTTGAGAAGGGTGTGAAAGTGTTTGGTAGTATCCTCATGTCAGCAGGACCTGGAAGAAGCTTCACTGCTGCTCCTTCCTAGTGGGAAAATCCCAGCAGTCAGCTTGGGTAACATTAGATAGTTTGGATGTTCAAATGGAAAACTTTCATCTTGCAAAAACCTTTTGGGGACCCTGATGTAAGCACTCTGGGCTCTCATTTCAAATAAACAATAGATGGTTTAATAAAAGAATAAGCGTGTGTGTCGTTTCCCCCCCCCCCCAATAAAAAACCCCACCAAATTATACCAAGCAAATTTGGAGCACTTGTTCCAGTGAGAGAGTATTAGGCCATTCAATTGGTTCAGCCACATGCAAGCAGGAATGGTGCTTTTTTTCTCCTTGTGAACTGCTGTGGGATTTATTAGTGTGATGAGAGAATTGGATATGATTCCCAGGGCTCCAGATGGTACCTGCCAGATGGGAGCTTGTATTCTTTCATCTAAAGATGGTATGGCGTTGGAGAAAAAAATAACCTTTTGTGATGTATTTTCTTACTTGATAATGGTTTTAGTAAATGGTCAAGTACTTGCATTCATTGCAGTGCCTGCAAAATGATTTTAATCTGGTGAAAAGGTGGCCCTTCTGGATATGGTATTTGATGGCAGGGTTTGGTTTGTTCCTTGGTTGAACGCGTGCGTCCTGCAGATTTCCTACACCAGCAGAGGTGTCATTGGCTTCCCCATCTGATTCCTCCTTCCCCAAAATAGCTTTCTTATTCAGGTGCACTGCTCTGCACGGGGTTCCTCTTTGACATCTATGTATTATTGCTTCAGAATCTTTGTCAAAATACACTGAGCCTTGTTGCCTGACTTTTTATAAGAAGGATCGCTAGTGACAAGGTGTCACTAGGAAGGTCTGTATAAAGAAAAGGCTTGTTAAAGACACAGTAAATCAGAGTCCTTTAGGTTTGAAATGACTCTAAGAGTACAGCCATTAACCAGAACTGCCAAGTCTACCACTCAAGCACATCCGTAAGCACCACATCTACACACCTTTTAAATACCTTGAAGGTATGGAACTCAACCACATCCCCGGACAGCCTGTTCCAATGCTCGACAACCCTTTTGGTAAAGGAATTTTTCCTAATGTCCAGTCTAAACCTCCCCTGGCACAGCTTGAGGCCATTTCCTCTCATCCTATTGCTTGTTACTCGGGAAAAGAGAATGACACCCACCTCACTAAAACCTCCTTTCAAGTAGTTGTCAAGATTGAGAAGTCTCCCCTCAGCCTCCTTTTCTCCAGACTTAAACCACTGCTGGCTCATACTTAGCTGGCTGCTGTGATGACGTATATAGAGACAGTTGGTCACAGACATAACAGGCATATTGAAGCAAACTGATGCTCTGCATGAACATTCATCATACTGGAAAATTGCTTTTCAGGCAGAAGTTCTGAAATTGTTTCTCACAGTGTTTCTACCTGAAGGGAGCGCAATAGGGAAGAGCAGTCTCACAGGAGCACACATATGCAACTACGACACTGACAGAATGATTCCCAGCTCCTGTTCCTGGCTGTGAAGACAGCTCAATCTGTAAAGGACCATGGGTACAGGGCTGACATTGGGGCCCATGACTGGACGTGCCAGCCTGTGCCGAAGGACAACAGTCCCTTGCCCTGCAGAGCAAAACTCTTCAGTACTTCCCTTTACCAAGTGAGCAATGTGATTCTGTGACACAAAAAAGAGATTTCAATCCATCGCCTCCTTTCCCCATGGCTCTGCTCCTCTCCCATCTAGGGAGGTCACTGTTTCTTGATGCTTTCCTTCTAGAGCGTACCCTTCCCTTTTGGTGCCAACTCAGGACACCATGTGAACTGGCATCAAGCTGTCCCTGCACAGCTTCTCCTGTTTCCTGCCTTCACTTAGGAAAGCTCTTGCAACTGCAGTTCCCTCTAGCTCGTCACGAGTGGGTTTGCCTTTACCTGAAGCAGGAATAACCCAGACTGTCTTCCCAGCAAATTCTTTATGTGCACCACAGGAACTCTGTTCCCCCCTACAGTACGCAAAAGTTCTGACTGGGCTGGGCCAGCCCTGTTGGCAGATCCTCTGGTGTTGACCAACCAGGTGGCTTTTGGTAAGTGTGTATCCTGATGTTTGAAAGTCCCCCCACCCATTGCTCTCAGTGTAGTTTTTAACAGCCCATTGTATCGTTCGATTTACCCAGAGGCTGGTGCATGGCACGGGATGTGATATACCCATTCAATGCCATGTCCTTTGGCCCAAGTGCCTGCAAGGCTGTTCCGGAAATGAGTCCCATTATCTGACTCAATTCTCTCTGAGGTCCCGTGTTGCCACAAAATCGGTTTTCAAGGCCCAGGATAGTGTTCCGGGCAGTGGCGTGGGGCACAGCGTATGTTTCCAGCCATCCGGTGGTTGCTTCCACCATGGTAAGCGCATGGCGCTTGCCTTGGCGGGTTGGTGGGAGTGTGATATAATCAATCTGCCAGGCCTCCCCGTACGTGTGCTTCAGCCATCGTCCTCCATACCAAAGAGGCTTTAACCGCTCGGCTTGCTTAACTGCAGCACACGTTTCACACTCCTGAATAACAAGGCAATAGTGTCCATTGCTAAGTCCCCCCCTCGAGCACGAGCCCATCTGTATGTTGCATCTCTGCCCTGATGGCCTGAAGGGTCGTGGGCCCACCGGCTTAAAAGTAATTCACCCTTATGTTGCCAATCTAAGTCCATCTGAGCCACTTCAATCTTAGCAGCGTTATCCACCTTCACAGCTTTTCCTGTTTCTGCGTTATGAAAGTTTTTGCAACTGCGTCGCTGCTGCCGTTCCCTCCAGCTCGTCTCCCTTTGCCTGGGCTGCAGCTCTGCTCTTTCACACTGACGTCCTCAGCACGTGCCCTCCATTGCGCTTACCAGTACTGCTGTGATGTGAGGAGTTATTTGCACTAGCCCCAGAGATAGGGAGAGAGAGAGAGATGTAGATGTAGATATAGATGTAGAGATAGAGAGGTAGAGATGCTAGAGCTAGAGCTATAGCTAGAGAAGGGAGTGTTTCTGTTTGTGTATAGTGTGTTTTCCTTGTTGTCTCCAAGAGGTGATTGCGCTCACTTTCCGCCAGAACTGGGCAGAGGCAGTAGCATTTTCTACTTGTGCATGTGAAAAAAAAGGTGCTCTGCCTAAAAGAACAGTTTGTTCAAACAGAAGCAAAAAATCCCTCATTGCAGATAGGAACGCAGCTGGGGCTGTCTTCTGCAGCCTACACCAGCATCTCCAGTATCAAACTTGGTGACTTTCCCTTCTCCCACTCCGACAGACCACTCCAGAAATGAGCCCATGGGAGAGAGACCGGTGCTCATTCTGCACATCAAGGATCTGAACAAATGTGCTGGGGGGATTTGTTGCCAACCTCTCAATCTCTGCCCTCTATACAGTGTCCTTATGTGAGGCTTACGTGTCCTACACAACTGAGTCAGTTACTTGTGTTGCCTGAGCGCTGCAGGGAAAAGCTGCTCAGTCCACGCCATTCAAACCAAACTGGGATCAAAGCACTTTATTGAGCTTTCCAGAACATGGAATTGGGCAGCAGTCAGTCAAGTGTTGCCTTCAAGCAGTGACACGAGAGGTGAACCCCCAAACTGGACACATGAATGTTACGAAATACAAGCAAAGATCTAAGCACCCTGTGTAACAAATGCAGAAGAGATTCCTGACCTCCTTCTTCTTTCCAAGAAGACCTCACCAGAAGCAGCGCAGCAGCAAACTGCACGTGGTGTATTGACAAGGAATGGTGCGGAAAGCCTGAATGCTCTCTATGTTTTAGCAAAGTTGACGCAGAGGGAATCAAAACCCCTTTCTTTCACCTCTGGGATGGCCACGCTCAAATGGCTGCGCGAGGTATAAATGCCTTTATTGATACAGTCTGAACATACAGATTCATTTACAGGGACACCCCGCAGCGGTGCCCGGTGTGTGGCTGCCATGGGCAGGACCATCCCCCTGGGGCTCCTGGGCACAGGCACTGCCTCAGGGCCAGCACCCCAAAGGCCTTTCTCCAAGGCATGCTGGGCGAAGGGGCAGCAGCAGCAGCAGGGCTGCGGCGGGCAGGGCTGCGGGGGCCCCCTCACCCCTATGTCATAGTGCCAGCACTCGCCAACGCAGCATCACAATGCTCCGGAGCAGTATAAGTGCAGCGCCCTCCCCCAGGGCTTTGGAGCTCCAGCGCCAGGCACTGGAAGGGTTCTTGCTCCCAGGCTAGATCAGGCCAGCGGCACTTGGCTGCTCTTGGAAGCCCCTGCGGTGGCTGCAGGTGGAGGCAGGAAAGGCAGTGCCAGTGTCCCCTTGTCCCCTTGGAGGCATAACCAGCCCGTGGACCGGGAGCAGGTCTTGCCCACGTGCTCAGGGAGCAGCCGATCGCCAGCACTGGGGTCAGGAAGGAATTTTCCCCCGGGGCAGATTGGCACCGGTCCCCGGGGGTTTTTTGCCTTCCTCTGAGCACTGAGCATGACCACTTGTCAGGGCTCCTCTGGTCCCGGTGCTCTGGGTTATCGCCTGGTGCTCATGCACCACGAAGGTGGCCCCTCGTGTCCTGCAGCTGGGGGGGGAAGGCTTTTTTGCCCCCAGGCTGGACTAGCAAGTGTCCCCGGGGTTTTTTGCCTCCTCCGCAGCCGAGCACAGCCCCTTCATGGGGCTCCTTTGGGCTGTTGTAGCCCAAAGGCAGCTGCTCGTGCTCCACGCAGGTGGCCCTCGTGCCCCGCATGCGGGGGGAGGAAGCCTTCTGCACTCCCAGGGTGGCCCCAGCGTGGCCCCGGGACTTGCTGCTTCTCCTCTGTTGCATGGAGCACCCCCCCTTGTCAGGTCTTCCCGGGCCTATTTTGGCTGTGTTCTTGCACTGCTCTCGCCCCACCACGGCACCGCTCCTGCCCCGGCTTTCCTTTCTGAGGCTGCAAGAGAATAGTTTTCCAGCTAAAACTGAAGGATGCGTCAGCCTGCTGCTGGCTACGCATGGGCATCGGGTTAATGCTGGTGGGCATCAGCTCTGCAAGGTTTAGAGAAGGAAAATAGAGTCTAAGCTAAGCTAAGGTCTAAGCTAATCTAAATTCTAAGTTAAGCTAAAGTCTATGAAAAGCTAAGTCTAAGCTAATGTAATGTCTAAGAGAAGCTAAAGTCTATGCTAAACTAAAGTCTAAGATAATTTAATGTCTAAGCTAAGCTAAAGTCTAAGCAAAGCTAAGATCTAAGCTAAGCTAAAGTCTAAGCTAAGCTAAGGTCTAAGCTAAGCTAAGGTCTATGCTAAGCTAAAGTCTAAGCAAAGCTAAGATCTAAGCTAAGCTAAAGTCTAAGCTAAGCTAAGGTCTAAGCTAAGCTAAGGTCTAAGCTAAGCTAAAGTCTGAGCTAAGCTAAAGTCTAAGTTAAGATAAAGTCTAAGCTAAGCTAAGGTCTAAGCTAAGCTAAAGTCTGAGCTAAGCTAAAGTCTAAGTTAAGCTAAAGTCTAAGCTAAGCTAAAGTCTAAGCTAAGCTAAAGTCTGAGCTAAGCTAAAGTCTAAGTTAAGATAAAGTCTAAGCTAAGCTAAAGTCTAAGCCAAGCTAAAGTCTAAGCTAAACTAAGGTCTAAGCTAAGCTAATGTTTAAGCCAAACTCAAGTCTAAGCTAAGATAAAGTCTAAGCTAATGTCTAAAATCAAAGCTATGCTAAAGTCTAAGCTAAGCTAAGTCTAAGCTAAACTGAAGTCCTAGCTAAGCTAAAGTCTAAGATAAACTAAGTCTAAGCTAAACTGAAGTCCTAGCTAAGCTAAAGTCTAAGATAAGCTAAGGTCTAAGCTGAACTAAGGTCTAAGTTAAGGTGATGTCTAAGTTAAACTGAAGTCAAAGCCACGCTAAGGTCTCAGCTAAGCTAAGGTCTAAGCCAAGCTAAAGTCTAAGCTAAGACAAAGTCTAAGCTAATCTAAAGTCCTAGATAAGTGAAAATCTAAGGTAAAAGAAACTCTAAGCTAAGATAAGGTCAAAGCTAAGCTGAGGTATCAGCTAAGCTAAGGCCTAAGCTAAGCTAAGGATTAAGCCAAGATAAAGTCCAAGCTAAGCTAAAGTCCTAGCTAAGCTAAAGGCAGAGCTAAGCAAAGGTCTAAACTAAGCTAAAGTCTAAGCTAAACTAAAGTCGAAGCTAAGCTAAGGTCTAAGCTAAGCAAAGGTTTAAGCCAAGCTAAAGTCCAAGCAAAGCTAAAGTCAAAGCTACGCTGAAGTCTAAGCAAAGCTGAAGTCTTACCTAAGCTTAAGTCTAAGCTAAGCTAAGGTCTAAACTAAGCTAAAGCTTAAGCTAAGCTAAACTCTAAGTCAAGCTAAAGACAAAGCTCAGCTAAAGTGTAACCTAAACTAAGGTTTATGCTATGCTAAGGTCTAAGCTAGGCTGAAGTCTAAGCTAAGCTAAGGTCTAAACTAAGCTAAGCTCTAAACCAAGCTAAAGTCAAAGCTAAGCTAAAGTCTAAGCAAAGCTAAAGTCCTAGCTCAGCTATAGTGTGAGCTAAGCAAAGGTCTAAGCCAAGCTAAAGCCTGTGCCAAGCTAACGTCTGAGCTAATCTAATGTCTAAGCGAAGCTAAAGTCTAAGCTAAGTTAAAGTATAAACTAAGGTAAAATCTAAGCTTAGCTAAGGTCTTTGCTAAGCTAATGTCTAAGCTAAGCTAACGTCTAAGTTAAGCTAAAGCCTAAGCTAAGCAAAGATCTAAGCTAAGCTAAAATCTTAGGTAAGCTAATGTCTAAGCCAAGCTAAAGTCTTAGCTCAGCTAAACTCTAAGCCAAGCTAAAGTCTTAGCTAAGCTAAAGTCTAAGCTAAGCTAAAGTCAAAGCTAAGCTAATGTCTAAGCCAAGCTAAAGTCTTAGCTCAGCTAAGCTCTAAGCCAAGCTAATGTCTTAGCTAAGCTAAAGTCTAAGCTAAGCTAAAGTCAAAGCTCAGCTAATGTCTAAGCCAAGCTAAGGTCCTAGCTCAGCTAAGCTCTGAGCCAAGCTAAAGTCTTAGCTAAGCTAAAGTCTAAGCTAAGCTAAAGTCAAAGCTAAGCTAATGTCTAAGCTAAGCTAAAGTCTTAGCTCAGCTAAGCTCTAAGCCAAGCTAAAGTCTTAGCTAAGCTAAAGTCTAAGCTAAGCTAAAGTCAAAGCTAAGCTAATGTCTAAGCCAAGCTAAGGGGTTAGCTCAGCTAAGCTCTAAGCCAAGCTAAAGTCTTAGCTAAGCTAAAGTCTAAGCTAAGCTGAAGTCAAAGCTAAGCTAAGATCTTAGGTAAGCTAATGTCTAAGCCAAGCTAAAGTCTTAGCTCAGCTAAGCTCTAAGCCAAGCTAAAGTCTAAGCTAAGCTAAAGTCAAAGCTAAGCTAAGATCTTAGGTAAGCTAATGTCTAAGCCAAGCTAAAGTCTTAGCTCAGCTAAGCTCTAAGCTGAGCTAATGTCTTAGCTAAGCTAAAGTCTAAGCTAAGCTAAAGTCAAAGCTAAGCTAATGTCTAAGCCAAGCTAAAGTCTTAGCTCAGCTAAGCTCTAAGCCAAGCTAAAGTCTTAGCTAAGCTAAAGTCTAAGCTAAGCTAAAGTCAAAGCTAAGCTAATGTCTAAGCCAAGCTAAGGTCTTAGCTCAGCTAAGCTCTAAGCCAAGCTAAAGTCTTAGCTAAACTAAAGTCTAAGCTAAGCTAAAGTCAAAGCTAAGCTAATGTCTAAGCCAAGCTAAGGTCTTAGCTCAGCTAAGCTCTAAGCCAAGCTAAAGCCAAAGCTAAGCTAAAGTCTAAGCTAAGCTAAAGTCTAAGGTATACTAAGGTTAAAGTCTAAGCTAAGCTAAAGTCAAAGCTAAGCTAAGGTCTTAGCCAAGCTAAGGTCTAAGCCATGCTTAAGTCTAAACTAAGCTAAAGTCTACGCTAAGCTAAACTAACCTAAGCTTGCCTCAATTAGCCTAAAGTAAGAAAAAAGAACTTTGTTTAGAAAGGAATAAAAAACTTTTTCCACCTGTAGCCTCACTTTTGTCTGATTTGTTTAGCAATGGAAAGGAATGGAGTGGAATGGGATGGAATAGAATGGGATGTGATGGGATGGAATGGAATGGAATGGATGTGATGGGGTGGAATGGAATGGAATGGAATGGATGTGATGGGGTGGAATGGAATGGAATGGAATGAATGGAATGGAATGGAATGGAATGGAATGGAGTGGACGGGATTGGATGGAATAGAACAGAAGAGCTATGATCTGTTATGTGTATAGTTCTGCACAAGAAGCTGTGACCTTGGTCTGAGGGGCCATCTGCCGTGCAGGTCCCAAGGGAGTTCGGTCCCAGGCACTGAGGCCTATGAGCACCCCCTGGACCCTGACGGAAGTAGACCTGCGCTCCTCATATACTCTCCTTCAGACTTGTTCCCGGTGTCACTGGAGAGAGCATTGGGCCAGATGGACTCCTGATGGAGCGCTGCTGCTCTTCGGCTCTTGTGTTTGGTGCTGGTTCTCCAAAAGAAACAACTCAGGCCTTTTTAAAAACCCGCCTCTGGGGAGGGCTGGGGTTGGGAGTGGGGGGAAATCACGAGGAAAAGAGCAGGTATTGCCCACGTAAAGAAGATTTGCAACCACTGAGTTCAGGAGTAGACCCTGCTCCAGGCTGAGGGCTCCATCTTGGAGCCTCACTGAGGTCAGAGATGCGGTCTTTTGCTACCCTCTGGAAACCCAACTAAACCGGATGAACACAGAAGGGTTTCCAAAACCAGTTCACGCGTGGTTTTTGCAAATCTCTTCAGGTGCTCCAATTGTCCAGAGACAATCGCCGTTTCTCACCCCCTTCAGATAGCACAGGCCTCCTTCCCACAAAGTGACAGAGCCAATGCCTATGATGGGACATGATACCCATCCATCGCCTTCCACTAGCGCAGGGCTGGGAAGAAATGGCCTCCGGTATTTCCTCAGCATGTACTGTTAGGGAAGAGGGAAGTAGGGAGAAAAAGATTGGAACTTGGAAGAGACCTACAATGATCCTCAAGTGCAACTGCTCGACCGCTTTGGGGCTGGCCAAAAGTTGAAGCGTGTTAGTAAGGGTGTCATCCAAATGCCTCTGGAACACTGATGGGCTCAGGGCATTGGTCACCTCTCCAGGAAGCCTGTTCCAGTTTTTGGCCACCACCCTCTGGGTAAAGAAACGCTTCCTGCGTGTCTACTCGAAACCTCCCCGGGCACAGCTCTGAACCATTCCCACGCGTCCTCTCAATGCATCCCAGCGAGAAGAGATCAGCACCTCCCTGTCCACTTCCCCTCCTTGGGAAGAGCTGTAGGGAGCAGCGAGGCCAGCTCTCAGCCTCCTTCTCTCCAAACTAGACAAAGGCAGTGTCCTCAGCCGCTCCTCACAGGACATGCCTTCCAGCCCTGTCACCAGCTTTGCTGCCCTCCTGGATGCATTCAAGGACCTGTATGTCCTTCTTAGATGCTGGGCCCTAGAACGGCACCCAGCGCTCAAGGTGAGCCTGCACCAGCACTGCTTGCAGCAGGACAATCACCTCTTCTAACTGGCAGGCCTTGCTGTGTGTGGTGCACCCCAGCATGCGGTTTGCCCTCTTGGCTGCCAGGGCACATTGCTGACTCGCACTGAGCCTGCTGCCAACCAGCACGTGCAGATCCCTGTCTGCAGGGCTGCTCTCCAGCCACCCCTCTCCCAATTTACGCTTGTGGCTGGCACTCCTCCATCCCGGGTGCAGCAGTCAGCAACTGCTCTTGTTCAGCTTCGTGCCATTGGTGATTGCCCAATGCTCCAGGCCATCAAGATCCCCCTGCAAGACCTCTTGTCCCTCAAGAGAGTCAACTGCACCTCTCAGCATCATCAGAAAAAGAACTGTTATGGTTTAAGCCCAGCCAGTAAGTCAGACTCAGCCCCATGCAGCCGTTTGCTCCCTCCCCCTCTTTTTCCCCAACTCCCCACTACCAGAGGGATGTGGAGGAGAATCAAAAGAATGTACTCCCATGGGCTGAGATAAGAACAGTCCGGTAACTAAGCTGTAATGCAAAACTACTACTGCCACTGCCAAGAATATTACTGATGATAAGGGAAATAACAAGGGGAAAGAATATAACACTAAAAGGGGAAAAGGAAAAGAAAACAATAAACAAAAGTGATGCACAATACAACTGCTCAGCACCTGCTGACCAATACCCAGCCTGACTCAGGCAGCGATCGGTCCCTTCCGAGTGACTCGCCGCAGTCCATATACTGGGCATGATGTGCTGTGGTATGGAATACCCCTGCAGCTAGTTTGGATCAGGTGTCCTGTCTCTGCTTCCTCCCAGCTTCTTGTGCCCATCCTCACTGTCAGAGCATGAGGCTGAAAAGTCCTTCGTTCGAGTAAGCACAACTGAGCAGTGACAAAAACATCGGCGTTATCAACGTTGCTCTCAGGCTAAAGTCAAAAACACAGCACTGCGCCAGCTACTAAGAAGGAGAAAAATAACTTCTACTGCCGAACCCAGGGCAGCATCCATCCCTTATTCCATACCATTCACGTCATGCTCAGATCCCGTATTTTTCAATATGCTATTGCTTTTTGTCTCAAATACATATATATATATATATATATATATATATATACATGTACACACCCATTTATTCTTTGTTGCTGTGATGATCAGAGGGAAGTTGGGCTCAGTCAGTGGTGACCTGATGACAATTTTGCTGCTGTTGGCTTTTCCCGTGACTTTCTTCTCCACTGATGATCGTGACAGCACGTACCTTCTCTTCAAAGCCCAGAGTGGTGGAGATGGATATCTAGCTGATGGGCTATAAAAGAGTTATACAGCAGGCAACAGCATGTAATTGAGTTCACTGGCTGTTCTCCCCTAAAATCAAATCCCCCTGTGGTATACACTGGACTCCCCCATCTTCCTGCATTACCCACCAAGTGTATATAGGTCCCTGAGCAAAAGTAATCCCACGAGTGGGTTTGTCTTTACCTGAAGCAGGAATAACCCAGACTGTCTTCCCAGCAAATTCTTTATGTGCACCACAGGAACTCTGTTCCCCCCTACAGTACGCAAAAGTTCTGACTGGGCTGGGCCAGCCCTGTTGGCAGATCCTCTGGTGTTGACCAACCAGGTGGCTTTTGGTAAGTGTGTATCCTGATGTTTGAAAGTCCCCCCACCCATTGCTCTCAGTGTAGTTTTTAACAGCCCATTGTATCGTTCGATTTACCCAGAGGCTGGTGCATGGCACGGGATGTGATATACCCATTCAATGCCATGTCCTTTGGCCCAAGTGCCTGCAAGGCTGTTCCGGAAATGAGTCCCATTATCTGACTCAATTCTCTCTGAGGTCCCGTGTTGCCACAAAATCGGTTTTCAAGGCCCAGGATAGTGTTCCGGGCAGTGGCGTGGGGCACAGCGTATGTTTCCAGCCATCCCGTGGTTGCTTCCACCATGGTAAGCGCATGGCGCTTGCCTTGGCGGGTTGGTGGGAGTGTGATATAATTAATCTGCCAGGCCTCCCCGTATGTGTGCTTCAGCCATCGTCCTCCATACCAAAGAGGCTTTAACCGCTCGGCTTGCTTAACTGCAGCACACGTTTCACACTCCTGAATACCCTGGGCAATAGTGTCCATCGCTAAGTCCACCCCTCGAGCACGAGCCCATCTGTATGTTGCATCTCTGCCCTGATGGCCTGAAGGGTCGTGGGCCCACCGGCTTAAAAGTAATTCACCCTTATGTTGCCAATCTAAGTCCATCTGAGCCACTTCAATCTTAGCAGCGTTATCCACCTTCACAGCTTTTCCTGTTTCTGCGTTATGAAAGTTTTTGCAACTGCGTCGCTGCTGCCGTTCCCTCCAGCTCGTCTCCCTTTGCCTGGGCTGCAGCTCTGCTCTTTCACACTGACGTCCTCAGCACGTGCCCTCCATTGCGCTTACCAGTACTGCTGTGATGTGAGGAGTTATTTGCACTAGCCCCAGAGACAGGGAGAGAGAGAGAGATGTAGATGTAGATATAGATGTAGAGATAGAGAGGTAGAGATGCTAGAGCTAGAGCTAGAGCTAGAGCTAGAGAAGGGAGCGTTTCCGTTTGTGTATAGTGTGTTTTCCTTGTTGTCTCCAAGAGGTGATTGCGCTCACTTTCCGCCAGAACTGGGCAGAGGCAGTAGCATTTTCTACTTGTGCATGTGAAAAAAAAGGTGCTCTGCCTAAAAGAACAGTTTGTTCAAACAGAAGCAAAAAATCCCTCATTGCAGATAGGAACGCAGCTGGGGCTGTCTTCTGCAGCCTACACCAGCATCTCCAGTATCAAACTTGGTGACTTTCCCTTCTCCCACTCCGACAGACCACTCCAGAAATGAGCCTATGGGAGAGAGACCGGTGCTCATTCTGCACATCAAGGATCTGAACAAATGTGCTGGGGGGATTTGTTGCCAACCTCTCAATCTCTGCCCTCTATACAGTGTCCTTATGTGAGGCTTACGTGTCCTACACAACTGAGTCAGTTACTTGTGTTGCCTGAGCGCTGCAGGGAAAAGCTGCTCAGTCCACGCCATTCAAACCAAACTGGGATCAAAGCACTTTATTGAGCTTTCCAGAACATGGAATTGGGCAGCAGTCAGTCAAGTGTTGCCTTCAAGCAGTGACACGAGAGGTGAACCCCCAAACTGGACACATGAATGTTACGAAATACAAGCAAAGATCTCAGCACCCTGTGTAACAAATGCAGAAGAGATTCCTGACCTCCTTCTTCTTTCCAAGAAGACCTCACCAGAAGCAGCGCAGCAGCAAACTGCACGTGGTGTATTGACAAGGAATGGTGCGGAAAGCCTAAATGACTGCGCGAGGTATAAATGCCTTTATTGATACAGTCTGAACATACAGATTCATTTACAGGGACACCCCGCAGCGATGCCCGGTGTGTGGCTGCCATGGGCAGGACCATCCCCCTGGGGCTCCTGGGCACAGGCACTGCCTCAGGGCCAGCACCCCAAAGGCCTTTCTCCAAGGCATGCTGGGCGAAGGGGCAGCAGCAGCAGCAGGGCTGCGGCGGGCAGGGCTGCGGGGGCCCCCTCACCCCTATGTCATAGTGCCAGCACTCGCCAACGCAGCATCACAATGCTCCGGAGCAGTATAAGTGCAGCGCCCTCCCCCAGGGCTTTGGAGCTCCAGCGCCAGGCACTGGAAGGGTTCTTGCTCCCAGGCTAGATCAGGCCAGCGGCACTTGGCTGCTCTTGGAAGCCCCTGCGGTGGCTGCAGGTGGAGGCAGGAAAGGCAGTGCCAGTGTCCCCTTGTCCCCTTGGAGGCATAACCAGCCCGTGGACCGGGAGCAGGTCTTGCCCACGTGCTCAGGGAGCAGCCGATCGCCAGCACTGGGGTCAGGAAGGAATTTTCCCCCGGGGCAGATTGGCACCGGTCCCCGGGGGTTTTTTGCCTTCCTCTGAGCACTGAGCATGACCACTTGTCAGGGCTCCTCTGGTCCCGGTGCTCTGGGTTATCGCCTGGTGCTCATGCACCACGAAGGTGGCCCCTCGTGTCCTGCAGCTGGGGGGGGAAGGCTTTTTTGCCCCCAGGCTGGACTAGCAAGTGTCCCCGGGGTTTTTTGCCTCCTCCGCAGCCGAGCACAGCCCCTTCATGGGGCTCCTTTGGGCTGTTGTAGCCCAAAGGCAGCTGCTCGTGCTCCACGCAGGTGGCCCTCGTGCCCCGCATGCGGGGGGAGGAAGCCTTCTGCACTCCCAGGGTGGCCCCAGCGTGGCCCCGGGACTTGCTGCTTCTCCTCTGTTGCATGGAGCACCCCCCCTTGTCAGGTCTTCCCGGGCCTATTTTGGCTGTGTTCTTGCACTGCTCTCGCCCCACCACGGCACCGCTCCTGCCCCGGCTTTCCTTTCTGAGGCTGCAAGAGAATAGTTTTCCAGCTAAAACTGAAGGATGCGTCAGCCTGCTGCTGGCTACGCATGGGCATCGGGTTAATGCTGGTGGGCATCAGCTCTGCAAGGTTTAGAGAAGGAAAATAGAGTCTAAGCTAAGCTAAGGTCTAAGCTAATCTAAATTCTAAGTTAAGCTAAAGTCTATGAAAAGCTAAGTCTAAGCTAATGTAATGTCTAAGAGAAGCTAAAGTCTATGCTAAACTAAAGTCTAAGATAATTTAATGTCTAAGCTAAGCTAAAGTCTAAGCAAAGCTAAGATCTAAGCTAAGCTAAAGTCTAAGCTAAGCTAAGGTCTAAGCTAAGCTAAGGTCTATGCTAAGCTAAAATCTAAGCAAAGCTAAGATCTAAGCTAAGCTAAAGTCTAAGCTAAGCTAAGGTCTAAGCTAAGCTAAGGTCTAAGCTAAGCTAAAGTCTGAGCTAAGCTAAAGTCTAAGTTAAGATAAAGTCTAAGCTAAGCTAAGGTCTAAGCTAAGCTAAAGTCTGAGCTAAGCTAAAGTCTAAGTTAAGCTAAAGTCTAAGCTAAGCTAAAGTCTGAGCTAAGCTAAAGTCTAAGTTAAGATAAAGTCTAAGCTAAGCTAAAGTCTAAGCCAAGCTAAAGTCTAAGCTAAACTAAGGTCTAAGCTAAGCTAATGTTTAAGCCAAACTCAAGTCTAAGCTAAGATAAAGTCTAAGCTAATGTCTAAAATCAAAGCTATGCTAAAGTCTAAGCTAAGCTAAGTCTAAGCTAAACTGAAGTCCTAGCTAAGCTAAAGTCTAAGATAAACTAAGTCTAAGCTAAACGGAAGTCCTAGCTAAGCTAAAGTCTAAGATAAGCTAAGGTCTAAGCCGAACTAAGGTCTAAGTTAAGGTGATGTCTAAGTTAAACTGAAGTCAAAGCCACGCTAAGGTCTCAGCTAAGCTAAGGTCTAAGCCAAGCTAAAGTCTAAGCTAAGACAAAGTCTAAGCTAAGCTAAAGTCCTAGATAAGTGAAAATCTAAGGTAAAAGAAACTCTAAGCTAAGCGAAGGTCAAAGCTAAGCTGAGGTATCAGCTAAGCTAAGGCCTAAGCTAAGCTAAGGATTAAGCCAAGATAAAGTCCAAGCTAAGCTAAAGTCCTAGCTAAGCTAAAGGCAGAGCTAAGCAAAGGTCTAAGCTAAGCTAAAGTCTAAGCTAAACTAAAGTCGAAGCTAAGCTAAGGTCTAAGCTAAGCAAAGGTTTAAGCCAAGCTAAAGTCCAAGCAAAGCTAAAGTCAAAGCTACGCTGAAGTCTAAGCAAAGCTGAAGTCTTACCTAAGCTTAAGTCTAAGCTAAGCTAAGGTCTAAACTAAGCTAAAGCTTAAGCTAAGCTAAACTCTAAGTCAAGCTAAAGACAAAGCTCAGCTAAAGTGTAACCTAAACTAAGGTTTATGCTATGCTAAGGTCTAAGCTAGGCTGAAGTCTAAGCTAAGCTAAGGTCTAAACTAAGCTAAGCTCTAAACCAAGCTAAAGTCAAAGCTAAGCTAAAGTCTAAGCAAAGCTAAAGTCCTAGCTCAGCTATAGTGTGAGCTAAGTAAAGGTCTAAGCCAAGCTAAAGCCTGTGCCAAGCTAACGTCTGAGCTAATCTAATGTCTAAGCGAAGCTAAAGTCTAAGCTAAGTTAAAGTATAAACTAAGGTAAAATCTAAGCTTAGCTAAGGTCTTTGCTAAGCTAATGTCTAAGCTAAGCTAACGTCTAAGTTAAGCTAAAGCCTAAGCTAAGCAAAGATCTAAGTTAAGCTAAGATCTTAGGTAAGCTAATGTCTAAGCCAAGCTAAAGTCTTAGCTCAGCTAAACTCTAAGCCAAACTAAAGTCTTAGCTAAGCTAAAGTCTAAGCTAAGCTAAAGTCAAAGCTAAGCTAATGTCTAAGCCAAGCTAAAGTCTTAGCTCAGCTAAGCTCTAAGCCAAGCTAATGTCTTAGCTAAGCTAAAGTCTAAGCTAAGCTAAAGTCAAAGCTCAGCTAATGTCTAAGCCAAGCTAAGGTCTTAGCTCAGCTAAGCTCTAAGCCAAGCTAAAGTCTTAGCTAAGCTAAAGTCTAAGCTAAGCTGAAGTCAAAGCTAAGCTAAGATCTTAGGTAAGCTAATGTCTAAGCCAAGCTAAAGTCTTAGCTCAGCTAAGCTCTAAGCCAAGCTAAAGTCTAAGCTAAGCTAAAGTCAAAGCTAAGCTAAGATCTTAGGTAAGCTAATGTCTAAGCCAAGCTAAAGTCTTAGCTCAGCTAAGCTCTAAGCCGAGCTAATGTCTTAGCTAAGCTAAAGTCTAAGCTAAGCTAAAGTCAAAGCTAAGCTAATGTCTAAGCCAAGCTAAAGTCTTAGCTCAGCTAAGCTCTAAGCCAAGCTAAAGTCTTAGCTAAGCTAAAGTCTAAGCTAAGCTAAAGTCAAAGCTAAGCTAATGTCTAAGCCAAGCTAAGGTCTTAGCTCAGCTAAGCTCTAAGCCAAGCTAAAGTCTTAGCTAAGCTAAAGTCTAAGCTAAGCTAAAGTCAAAGCTAAGCTAATGTCTAAGCCAAGCTAAGGTCTTAGCTCAGCTAAGCTCTAAGCCAAGCTAAAGCCAAAGCTAAGCTAAAGTCTAAGCTAAGCTAAAGTCTAAGGTATACTAAGGTTAAAGTCTAAGCTAAGCTAAAGTCAAAGCTAAGCTAAGGTCTTAGCCAAGCTAAGGTCTAAGCCATGCTTAAGTCTAAACTAAGCTAAAGTCTACGCTAAGCTAAACTAACCTAAGCTAGCCTCAATTAGCCTAAAGTAAGAAAAAAGAACTTTGTTTAGAAAGGAATAAAAAACTTTTTCCACCTGTAGCCTCACTTTTGTCTGATTTGTTTAGCAATGGAAAGGAATGGAATGGAATGGGATGGAATAGAATGGGATGTGATGGGATGGAATGGAATGGAATGGATGTGATGGGGTGGAATGGAATGGAATGGAATGGATGTGATGGGGTGGAATGGAATGGAATGGAATGAATGGAATGGAATGAATGGAATGGAATGGAATGGAGTGGACGGGATTGGATGGAATAGAACAGAAGAGCTATGATCTGTTATGTGTATAGTTCTGCACAAGAAGCTGTGACCTTGGTCTGAGGGGCCATCTGCCGTGCAGGTCCCAAGGGAGTTCGGTCCCAGGCACTGAGGCCTATGAGCACCCCCTGGACCCTGACGGAAGTAGACCTGCGCTCCTCATATACTCTCCTTCAGACTTGTTCCCGGTGTCACTGGAGAGAGCATTGGGCCAGATGGACTCCTGATGGAGCGCTGCTGCTCTTCGGCTCTTGTGTTTGGTGCTGGTTCTCCAAAAGAAACAACTCAGGCCTTTTTAAAAACCCGCCTCTGGGGAGGGCTGGGGTTGGGAGTGGGGGGAAATCACGAGGAAAAGAGCAGGTATTGCCCACGTAAAGAAGATTTGCAACCACTGAGTTCAGGAGTAGACCCTGCTCCAGGCTGAGGGCTCCATCTTGGAGCCTCACTGAGGTCAGAGATGCGGTCTTTTGCTACCCTCTGGAAACCCAACTAAACCGGATGAACACAGAAGGGTTTCCAAAACCAGTTCACGCGTGGTTTTTGCAAATCTCTTCAGGTGCTCCAATTGTCCAGAGACAATCGCCGTTTCTCACCCCCTTCAGATAGCACAGGCCTCCTTCCCACAAAGTGACAGAGCCAATGCCTATGATGGGACATGATACCCATCCATCGCCTTCCACTAGCGCAGGGCTGGGAAGAAATGGCCTCCGGTATTTCCTCAGCATGTACTGTTAGGGAAGAGGGAAGTAGGGAGAAAAAGATTGGAACTTGGAAGAGACCTACAATGATCCTCAAGTGCAACTGCTCGACCGCTTTGGGGCTGGCCAAAAGTTGAAGCGTGTTAGTAAGGGTGTCATCCAAATGCCTCTGGAACACTGATGGGCTCAGGGCATTGGTCACCTCTCCAGGAAGCCTGTTCCAGTTTTTGGCCACCACCCTCTGGGTAAAGAAACGCTTCCTGCGTGTCTACTCGAAACCTCCCCGGGCACAGCTCTGAACCATTCCCACGCGTCCTCTCAATGCATCCCAGCGAGAAGAGATCAGCACCTCCCTGTCCACTTCCCCTCCTTGGGAAGAGCTGTAGGGAGCAGCGAGGCCAGCTCTCAGCCTCCTTCTCTCCAAACTAGACAAAGGCAGTGTCCTCAGCCGCTCCTCACAGGACATGCCTTCCAGCCCTGTCACCAGCTTTGCTGCCCTCCTGGATGCATTCAAGGACCTGTATGTCCTTCTTAGATGCTGGGCCCTAGAACGGCACCCAGCGCTCAAGGTGAGCCTGCACCAGCACTGCTTGCAGCAGGACAATCACCTCTTCTAACTGGCAGGCCTTGCTGTGTGTGGTGCACCCCAGCATGCGGTTTGCCCTCTTGGCTGCCAGGGCACATTGCTGACTCGCACTGAGCCTGCTGCCAACCAGCACGTGCAGATCCCTGTCTGCAGGGCTGCTCTCCAGCCACCCCTCTCCCAATTTACGCTTGTGGCTGGCACTCCTCCATCCCGGGTGCAGCAGTCAGCAACTGCTCTTGTTCAGCTTCGTGCCATTGGTGATTGCCCAATGCTCCAGGCCATCAAGATCCCCCTGCAAGACCTCTTGTCCCTCAAGAGAGTCAACTGCACCTCTCAGCATCATCAGAAAAAGAACTGTTATGGTTTAAGCCCAGCCAGTAAGTCAGACTCAGCCCCATGCAGCCGTTTGCTCCCTCCCCCTCTTTTTCCCCAACTCCCCACTACCAGAGGGATGTGGAGGAGAATCAAAAGAATGTACTCCCATGGGCTGAGATAAGAACAGTCCGGTAACTAAGCTGTAATGCAAAACTACTACTGCCACTGCCAAGAATATTACTGATGATAAGGGAAATAACAAGGGGAAAGAATATAACACTAAAAGGGGAAAAGGAAAAGAAAACAATAAACAAAAGTGATGCACAATACAACTGCTCAGCACCTGCTGACCAATACCCAGCCTGACTCAGGCAGCGATCGGTCCCTTCCGAGTGACTCGCCGCAGTCCATATACTGGGCATGATGTGCTGTGGTATGGAATACCCCTGCAGCTAGTTTGGATCAGGTGTCCTGTCTCTGCTTCCTCCCAGCTTCTTGTGCCCATCCTCACTGTCAGAGCATGAGGCTGAAAAGTCCTTCGTTCGAGTAAGCACAACTGAGCAGTGACAAAAACATCGGCGTTATCAACGTTGCTCTCAGGCTAAAGTCAAAAACACAGCACTGCGCCAGCTACTAAGAAGGAGAAAAATAACTTCTACTGCCGAACCCAGGGCAGCATCCATCCCTTATTCCATACCATTCACGTCATGCTCAGATCCCGTATTTTTCAATATGCTATTGCTTTTTGTCTCAAATACATATATATATATATATATATATATATATATACATGTACACACCCATTTATTCTTTGTTGCTGTGATGATCAGAGGGAAGTTGGGCTCAGTCAGTGGTGACCTGATGACAATTTTGCTGCTGTTGGCTTTTCCCGTGACTTTCTTCTCCACTGATGATCGTGACAGCACGTACCTTCTCTTCAAAGCCCAGAGTGGTGGAGATGGATATCTAGCTGATGGGCTATAAAAGAGTTATACAGCAGGCAACAGCATGTAATTGAGTTCACTGGCTGTTCTCCCCTAAAATCAAATCCCCCTGTGGTATACACTGGACTCCCCCATCTTCCTGCATTACCCACCAAGTGTATATAGGTCCCTGAGCAAAAGTAATCCCACGAGTGGGTTTGTCTTTACCTGAAGCAGGAATAACCCAGACTGTCTTCCCAGCAAATTCTTTATGTGCACCACAGGAACTCTGTTCCCCCCTACAGTACGCAAAAGTTCTGACTGGGCTGGGCCAGCCCTCTTGGCAGATCCTCTGGTGTTGACCAACCAGGTGGCTTTTGGTAAGTGTGTATCCTGATGTTTGAAAGTCCCCCCACCCATTGCTCTCAGTGTAGTTTTTAACAGCCCATTGTATCGTTCGATTTACCCAGAGGCTGGTGCATGGCACGGGATGTGATATACCCATTCAATGCCATGTCCTTTGGCCCAAGTGCCTGCAAGGCTGTTCCGGAAATGAGTCCCATTATCTGACTCAATTCTCTCTGAGGTCCCGTGTTGCCACAAAATCGGTTTTCAAGGCCCAGGATAGTGTTCCGGGCAGTGGCGTGGGGCACAGCGTATGTTTCCAGCCATCCCGTGGTTGCTTCCACCATGGTAAGCGCATGGCGCTTGCCTTGGCGGGTTGGTGGGAGTGTGATATAATTAATCTGCCAGGCCTCCCCGTATGTGTGCTTCAGCCATCGTCCTCCATACCAAAGAGGCTTTAACCGCTCGGCTTGCTTAACTGCAGCACACGTTTCACACTCCTGAATACCCTGGGCAATAGTGTCCATCGCTAAGTCCACCCCTCGAGCACGAGCCCATCTGTATGTTGCATCTCTGCCCTGATGGCCTGAAGGGTCGTGGGCCCACCGGCTTAAAAGTAATTCACCCTTATGTTGCCAATCTAAGTCCATCTGAGCCACTTCAATCTTAGCAGCGTTATCCACCTTCACAGCTTTTCCTGTTTCTGCGTTATGAAAGTTTTTGCAACTGCGTCGCTGCTGCCGTTCCCTCCAGCTCGTCTCCCTTTGCCTGGGCTGCAGCTCTGCTCTTTCACACTGACGTCCTCAGCACGTGCCCTCCATTGCGCTTACCAGTACTGCTGTGATGTGAGGAGTTATTTGCACTAGCCCCAGAGACAGGGAGAGAGAGAGAGATGTAGATGTAGATATAGATGTAGAGATAGAGAGGTAGAGATGCTAGAGCTAGAGCTAGAGCTAGAGCTAGAGAAGGGAGCGTTTCCGTTTGTGTATAGTGTGTTTTCCTTGTTGTCTCCAAGAGGTGATTGCGCTCACTTTCCGCCAGAACTGGGCAGAGGCAGTAGCATTTTCTACTTGTGCATGTGAAAAAAAAGGTGCTCTGCCTAAAAGAACAGTTTGTTCAAACAGAAGCAAAAAATCCCTCATTGCAGATAGGAACGCAGCTGGGGCTGTCTTCTGCAGCCTACACCAGCATCTCCAGTATCAAACTTGGTGACTTTCCCTTCTCCCACTCCGACAGACCACTCCAGAAATGAGCCTATGGGAGAGAGACCGGTGCTCATTCTGCACATCAAGGATCTGAACAAATGTGCTGGGGGGATTTGTTGCCAACCTCTCAATCTCTGCCCTCTATACAGTGTCCTTATGTGAGGCTTACGTGTCCTACACAACTGAGTCAGTTACTTGTGTTGCCTGAGCGCTGCAGGGAAAAGCTGCTCAGTCCACGCCATTCAAACCAAACTGGGATCAAAGCACTTTATTGAGCTTTCCAGAACATGGAATTGGGCAGCAGTCAGTCAAGTGTTGCCTTCAAGCAGTGACACGAGAGGTGAACCCCCAAACTGGACACATGAATGTTACGAAATACAAGCAAAGATCTCAGCACCCTGTGTAACAAATGCAGAAGAGATTCCTGACCTCCTTCTTCTTTCCAAGAAGACCTCACCAGAAGCAGCGCAGCAGCAAACTGCACGTGGTGTATTGACAAGGAATGGTGCGGAAAGCCTAAATGACTGCGCGAGGTATAAATGCCTTTATTGATACAGTCTGAACATACAGATTCATTTACAGGGACACCCCGCAGCGATGCCCGGTGTGTGGCTGCCATGGGCAGGACCATCCCCCTGGGGCTCCTGGGCACAGGCACTGCCTCAGGGCCAGCACCCCAAAGGCCTTTCTCCAAGGCATGCTGGGCGAAGGGGCAGCAGCAGCAGCAGGGCTGCGGCGGGCAGGGCTGCGGGGGCCCCCTCACCCCTATGTCATAGTGCCAGCACTCGCCAACGCAGCATCACAATGCTCCGGAGCAGTATAAGTGCAGCGCCCTCCCCCAGGGCTTTGGAGCTCCAGCGCCAGGCACTGGAAGGGTTCTTGCTCCCAGGCTAGATCAGGCCAGCGGCACTTGGCTGCTCTTGGAAGCCCCTGCGGTGGCTGCAGGTGGAGGCAGGAAAGGCAGTGCCAGTGTCCCCTTGTCCCCTTGGAGGCATAACCAGCCCGTGGACCGGGAGCAGGTCTTGCCCACGTGCTCAGGGAGCAGCCGATCGCCAGCACTGGGGTCAGGAAGGAATTTTCCCCCGGGGCAGATTGGCACCGGTCCCCGGGGGTTTTTTGCCTTCCTCTGAGCACTGAGCATGACCACTTGTCAGGGCTCCTCTGGTCCCGGTGCTCTGGGTTATCGCCTGGTGCTCATGCACCACGAAGGTGGCCCCTCGTGTCCTGCAGCTGGGGGGGGAAGGCTTTTTTGCCCCCAGGCTGGACTAGCAAGTGTCCCCGGGGTTTTTTGCCTCCTCCGCAGCCGAGCACAGCCCCTTCATGGGGCTCCTTTGGGCTGTTGTAGCCCAAAGGCAGCTGCTCGTGCTCCACGCAGGTGGCCCTCGTGCCCCGCATGCGGGGGGAGGAAGCCTTCTGCACTCCCAGGGTGGCCCCAGCGTGGCCCCGGGACTTGCTGCTTCTCCTCTGTTGCATGGAGCACCCCCCCTTGTCAGGTCTTCCCGGGCCTATTTTGGCTGTGTTCTTGCACTGCTCTCGCCCCACCACGGCACCGCTCCTGCCCCGGCTTTCCTTTCTGAGGCTGCAAGAGAATAGTTTCCCAGCTAAAACTGAAGGATGCGTCAGCCTGCTGCTGGCTACGCATGGGCATCGGGTTAATGCTGGTGGGCATCAGCTCTGCAAGGTTTAGAGAAGGAAAATAGAGTCTAAGCTAAGCTAAGGTCTAAGCTAATCTAAATTCTAAGTTAAGCTAAAGTCTATGAAAAGCTAAGTCTAAGCTAATGTAATGTCTAAGAGAAGCTAAAGTCTATGCTAAACTAAAGTCTAAGATAATTTAATGTCTAAGCTAAGCTAAAGTCTAAGCAAAGCTAAGATCTAAGCTAAGCTAAAGTCTAAGCTAAGCTAAGGTCTAAGCTAAGCTAAGGTCTATGCTAAGCTAAAGTCTAAGCAAAGCTAAGATCTTAGCTAAGCTAAGGTCTAAGCTAAGCTAAGGTCTAAGCTAAGCTAAGGTCTAAGCTAAGCTAAAGTCTGAGCTAAGCTAAAGTCTAAGTTAAGATAAAGTCTAAGCTAAGCTAAGGTCTAAGCTAAGCTAAAGTCTGAGCTAAGCTAAAGTCTAAGTTAAGCTAAAGTCTAAGCTAAGCTAAAGTCTGAGCTAAGCTAAAGTCTAAGTTAAGATAAAGTCTAAGCTAAGCTAAAGTCTAAGCCAAGCTAAAGTCTAAGCTAAACTAAGGTCTAAGCTAAGCTAATGTTTAAGCCAAACTCAAGTCTAAGCTAAGATAAAGTCTAAGCTAATGTCTAAAATCAAAGCTATGCTAAAGTCTAAGCTAAGCTAAGTCTAAGCTAAACTGAAGTCCTAGCTAAGCTAAAGTCTAAGATAAACTAAGTCTAAGCTAAACGGAAGTCCTAGCTAAGCTAAAGTCTAAGATAAGCTAAGGTCTAAGCCGAACTAAGGTCTAAGTTAAGGTGATGTCTAAGTTAAACTGAAGTCAAAGCCACGCTAAGGTCTCAGCTAAGCTAAGGTCTAAGCCAAGCTAAAGTCTAAGCTAAGACAAAGTCTAAGCTAAGCTAAAGTCCTAGATAAGTGAAAATCTAAGGTAAAAGAAACTCTAAGCTAAGCGAAGGTCAAAGCAAAGCTGAGGTATCAGCTAAGCTAAGGCCTAAGCTAAGCTAAGGATTAAGCCAAGATAAAGTCCAAGCTAAGCTAAAGTCCTAGCTAAGCTAAAGGCAGAGCTAAGCAAAGGTCTAAGCTAAGCTAAAGTCTAAGCTAAACTAAAGTCGAAGCTAAGCTAAGGTCTAAGCTAAGCAAAGGTTTAAGCCAAGCTAAAGTCCAAGCAAAGCTAAAGTCAAAGCTACGCTGAAGTCTAAGCAAAGCTGAAGTCTTACCTAAGCTTAAGTCTAAGCTAAGCTAAGGTCTAAACTAAGCTAAAGCTTAAGCTAAGCTAAACTCTAAGTCAAGCTAAAGACAAAGCTCAGCTAAAGTGTAACCTAAACTAAGGTTTATGCTATGCTAAGGTCTAAGCTAGGCTGAAGTCTAAGCTAAGCTAAGGTCTAAACTAAGCTAAGCTCTAAACCAAGCTAAAGTCAAAGCTAAGCTAAAGTCTAACCAAAGCTAAAGTCCTAGCTCAGCTATAGTGTGAGCTAAGTAAAGGTCTAAGCCAAGCTAAAGCCTGTGCCAAGCTAACGTCTGAGCTAATCTAATGTCTAAGCGAAGCTAAAGTCTAAGCTAAGTTAAAGTATAAACTAAGGTAAAATCTAAGCTTAGCTAAGGTCTTTGCTAAGCTAATGTCTAAGCTAAGCTAACGTCTAAGTTAAGCTAAAGCCTAAGCTAAGCAAAGATCTAAGCTAAGCTAAGATCTTAGGTAAGCTAATGTCTAAGCCAAGCTAAGGGGTTAGCTCAGCTAAGCTCTAAGCCAAGCTAAAGTCTTAGCTAAGCTAAAGTCTAAGCTAAGCTGAAGTCAAAGCTAAGCTAAGATCTTAGGTAAGCTAATGTCTAAGCCAAGCTAAAGTCTTAGCTCAGCTAAGCTCTAAGCCAAGCTAAAGTCTAAGCTAAGCTAAAGTCAAAGCTAAGCTAAGATCTTAGGTAAGCTAATGTCTAAGCCAAGCTAAAGTCTTAGCTCAGCTAAGCTCTAAGCTGAGCTAATGTCTTAGCTAAGCTAAAGTCTAAGCTAAGCTAAAGTCAAAGCTAAGCTAATGTCTAAGCCAAGCTAAAGTCTTAGCTCAGCTAAGCTCTAAGCCAAGCTAAAGTCTTAGCTAAGCTAAAGTCTAAGCTAAGCTAAAGTCAAAGCTAAGCTAATGTCTAAGCCAAGCTAAGGTCTTAGCTCAGCTAAGCTCTAAGCCAAGCTAAAGTCTTAGCTAAGCTAAAGTCTAAGCTAAGCTAAAGTCTAAGGTATACTAAGGTTAAAGTCTAAGCTAAGCTAAAGTCAAAGCTAAGCTAAGGTCTTAGCCAAGCTAAGGTCTAAGCCATGCTTAAGTCTAAACTAAGCTAAAGTCTACGCTAAGCTAAACTAACCTAAGCTTGCCTCAATTAGCCTAAAGTAAGAAAAAAGAACTTTATTTAGAAAGGAATAAAAAACTTTTTCCACCTGTAGCCTCACTTTTGTCTGATTTGTTTAGCAATGGAAAGGAATGGAATGGAATGGGATGGAATAGAATGGGATGTGATGGGATGGAATGGAATGGAATGGATGTGATGGGGTGGAATGGAATGGAATGGAATGGATGTGATGGGGTGGAATGGAATGGAATGGAATGAATGGAATGGAATGGAATGGAATGGAATGGAGTGGACGGGATTGGATGGAATAGAACAGAAGAGCTATGATCTGTTATGTGTATAGTTCTGCACAAGAAGCTGTGACCTTGGTCTGAGGGGCCATCTGCCGTGCAGGTCCCAAGGGAGTTCGGTCCCAGGCACTGAGGCCTATGAGCACCCCCTGGACCCTGACGGAAGTAGACCTGCGCTCCTCATATACTCTCCTTCAGACTTGTTCCCGGTGTCACTGGAGAGAGCATTGGGCCAGATGGACTCCTGATGGAGCGCTGCTGCTCTTCGGCTCTTGTGTTTGGTGCTGGTTCTCCAAAAGAAACAACTCAGGCCTTTTTAAAAACCCGCCTCTGGGGAGGGCTGGGGTTGGGAGTGGGGGGAAATCACGAGGAAAAGAGCAGGTATTGCCCACGTAAAGAAGATTTGCAACCACTGAGTTCAGGAGTAGACCCTGCTCCAGGCTGAGGGCTCCATCTTGGAGCCTCACTGAGGTCAGAGATGCGGTCTTTTGCTACCCTCTGGAAACCCAACTAAACCGGATGAACACAGAAGGGTTTCCAAAACCAGTTCACGCGTGGTTTTTGCAAATCTCTTCAGGTGCTCCAATTGTCCAGAGACAATCGCCGTTTCTCACCCCCTTCAGATAGCACAGGCCTCCTTCCCACAAAGTGACAGAGCCAATGCCTATGATGGGACATGATACCCATCCATCGCCTTCCACTAGCGCAGGGCTGGGAAGAAATGGCCTCCGGTATTTCCTCAGCATGTACTGTTAGGGAAGAGGGAAGTAGGGAGAAAAAGATTGGAACTTGGAAGAGACCTACAATGATCCTCAAGTGCAACTGCTCGACCGCTTTGGGGCTGGCCAAAAGTTGAAGCGTGTTAGTAAGGGTGTCATCCAAATGCCTCTGAAACACTGATGGGCTCAGGGCATTGGTCACCTCTCCAGGAAGCCTGTTCCAGTTTTTGGCCACCACCCTCTGGGTAAAGAAACGCTTCCTGCGTGTCTACTCGAAACCTCCCCGGGCACAGCTCTGAACCATTCCCACGCGTCCTCTCAATGCATCCCAGCGAGAAGAGATCAGCACCTCCCTGTCCACTTCCCCTCCTTGGGAAGAGCTGTAGGGAGCAGCGAGGCCAGCTCTCAGCCTCCTTCTCTCCAAACTAGACAAATGAAGTGTCCTCAGCTGCTCCTCACAGGACATGCCTTCCAGCCCTGTCACCAGCTTTGCTGCCCTCCTGGATGCATTCAAGGACCTGTATGTCCTTCTTAGATGCTGGGCCCTAGAACGGCACCCAGCGCTCAAGGTGAGCCTGCACCAGCACTGCTTGCAGCAGGACAATCACCTCTTCTAACTGGCAGGCCTTGCTGTGTGTGGTGCACCCCAGCATGCGGTTTGCCCTCTTGGCTGCCAGGGCACATTGCTGACTCGCACTGAGCCTGCTGCCAACCAGCACGTGCAGATCCCTGTCTGCAGGGCTGCTCTCCAGCCACCCCTCTCCCAATTTACACTTGTGGCTGGCACTCCTCCATCCCGGGTGCAGCAGTCAGCAACTGCTCTTGTTCAGCTTCGTGCCATTGGTGATTGCCCAATGCTCCAGGCCATCAAGATCCCCCTGCAAGACCTCTTGTCCCTCAAGAGAGTCAACTGCACCTCTCAGCATCATCAGAAAAAGAACTGTTATGGTTTAAGCCCAGCCAGTAAGTCAGACTCAGCCCCATGCAGCCGTTTGCTCCCTCCCCCTCTTTTTCCCCAACTCCCCACTACCAGAGGGATGTGGAGGAGAATCAAAAGAATGTACTCCCATGGGCTGAGATAAGAACAGTCCGGTAACTAAGCTGTAATGCAAAACTACTACTGCCACTGCCAAGAATATTACTGATGATAAGGGAAATAACAAGGGGAAAGAATATAACACTAAAAGGGGAAAAGGAAAAGAAAACAATAAACAAAAGTGATGCACAATACAACTGCTCAGCACCTGCTGACCAATACCCAGCCTGACTCAGGCAGCGATCGGTCCCTTCCGAGTGACTCGCCGCAGTCCATATACTGGGCATGATGTGCTGTGGTATGGAATACCCCTGCAGCTAATTTGGATCAGGTGTCCTGTCTCTGCTTCCTCCCAGCTTCTTGTGCCCATCCTCACTGTCAGAGCATGAGGCTGAAAAGTCCTTCGTTCGAGTAAGCACAACTGAGCAGTGACAAAAACATTGGCGTTATCAACGTTGCTCTCAGGCTAAAGTCAAAAACACAGCACTGCGCCAGCTACTAAGAAGGAGAAAAATAACTTCTACTGCCGAACCCAGGGCAGCATCCATCCCTTATTCCATACCATTCACGTCATGCTCAGATCCCGTATTTTTCAATATGCTATTGCTTTTTGTCTCAAATACATATATATATATATATATATATATACATGTACACACCCATTTATTCTTTGTTGCTGTGATGATCAGAGGGAAGTTGGGCTCAGTCAGTGGTGACCTGATGACAATTTTGCTGCTGTTGGCTTTTCCCGTGACTTTCTTCTCCACTGATGATCGTGACAGCACGTACCTTCTCTTCAAAGCCCAGAGTGGTGGAGATGGATATCTAGCTGATGGGCTATAAAAGAGTTATACAGCAGGCAACAGCATGTAATTGAGTTCACTGGCTGTTCTCCCCTAAAATCAAATCCCCCTGTGGTATACACTGGACTCCCCCATCTTCCTGCATTACCCACCAAGTGTATATAGGTCCCTGAGCAAAAGTAATCCCACGAGTGGGTTTGTCTTTACCTGAAGCAGGAATAACCCAGACTGTCTTCCCAGCAAATTCTTTATGTGCACCACAGGAACTCTGTTCCCCCCTACAGTACGCAAAAGTTCTGACTGGGCTGGGCCAGCCCTGTTGGCAGATCCTCTGGTGTTGACCAACCAGGTGGCTTTTGGTAAGTGTGTATCCTGATGTTTGAAAGTCCCCCCACCCATTGCTCTCAGTGTAGTTTTTAACAGCCCATTGTATCGTTCGATTTACCCAGAGGCTGGTGCATGGCACGGGATGTGATATACCCATTCAATGCCATGTCCTTTGGCCCAAGTGCCTGCAAGGCTGTTCCGGAAATGAGTCCCATTATCTGACTCAATTCTCTCTGAGGTCCCGTGTTGCCACAAAATCGGTTTTCAAGGCCCAGGATAGTGTTCCGGGCAGTGGCGTGGGGCACAGCGTATGTTTCCAGCCATCCCGTGGTTGCTTCCACCATGGTAAGCGCATGGCGCTTGCCTTGGCGGGTTGGTGGGAGTGTGATATAATTAATCTGCCAGGCCTCCCCGTATGTGTGCTTCAGCCATCGTCCTCCATACCAAAGAGGCCTTAACCGCTCGGCTTGCTTAACTGCAGCACACGTTTCACACTCCTGAATACCCTGGGCAATAGTGTCCATCGCTAAGTCCACCCCTCGAGCACGAGCCCATCTGTATGTTGCATCTCTGCCCTGATGGCCTGAAGGGTCGTGGGCCCACCGGCTTAAAAGTAATTCACCCTTATGTTGCCAATCTAAGTCCATCTGAGCCACTTCAATCTTAGCAGCGTTATCCACCTTCACAGCTTTTCCTGTTTCTGCGTTATGAAAGTTTTTGCAACTGCGTCGCTGCTGCCGTTCCCTCCAGCTCGTCTCCCTTTGCCTGGGCTGCAGCTCTGCTCTTTCACACTGACGTCCTCAGCACGTGCCCTCCATTGCGCTTACCAGTACTGCTGTGATGTGAGGAGTTATTTGCACTAGCCCCAGAGACAGGGAGAGAGAGAGAGATGTAGATGTAGATATAGATGTAGAGATAGAGAGGTAGAGATGCTAGAGCTAGAGCTAGAGCTAGAGCTAGAGAAGGGAGCGTTTCCGTTTGTGTATAGTGTGTTTTCCTTGTTGTCTCCAAGAGGTGATTGCGCTCACTTTCCGCCAGAACTGGGCAGAGGCAGTAGCATTTTCTACTTGTGCATGTGAAAAAAAAGGTGCTCTGCCTAAAAGAACAGTTTGTTCAAACAGAAGCAAAAAATCCCTCATTGCAGATAGGAACGCAGCTGGGGCTGTCTTCTGCAGCCTACACCAGCATCTCCAGTATCAAACTTGGTGACTTTCCCTTCTCCCACTCCGACAGACCACTCCAGAAATGAGCCTATGGGAGAGAGACCGGTGCTCATTCTGCACATCAAGGATCTGAACAAATGTGCTGGGGGGATTTGTTGCCAACCTCTCAATCTCTGCCCTCTATACAGTGTCCTTATGTGAGGCTTACGTGTCCTACACAACTGAGTCAGTTACTTGTGTTGCCTGAGCGCTGCAGGGAAAAGCTGCTCAGTCCACGCCATTCAAACCAAACTGGGATCAAAGCACTTTATTGAGCTTTCCAGAACATGGAATTGGGCAGCAGTCAGTCAAGTGTTGCCTTCAAGCAGTGACACGAGAGGTGAACCCCCAAACTGGACACATGAATGTTACGAAATACAAGCAAAGATCTCAGCACCCTGTGTAACAAATGCAGAAGAGATTCCTGACCTCCTTCTTCTTTCCAAGAAGACCTCACCAGAAGCAGCGCAGCAGCAAACTGCACGTGGTGTATTGACAAGGAATGGTGCGGAAAGCCTAAATGACTGCGCGAGGTATAAATGCCTTTATTGATACAGTCTGAACATACAGATTCATTTACAGGGACACCCCGCAGCGATGCCCGGTGTGTGGCTGCCATGGGCAGGACCATCCCCCTGGGGCTCCTGGGCACAGGCACTGCCTCAGGGCCAGCACCCCAAAGGCCTTTCTCCAAGGCATGCTGGGCGAAGGGGCAGCAGCAGCAGCAGGGCTGCGGCGGGCAGGGCTGCGGGGGCCCCCTCACCCCTATGTCATAGTGCCAGCACTCGCCAACGCAGCATCACAATGCTCCGGAGCAGTATAAGTGCAGCGCCCTCCCCCAGGGCTTTGGAGCTCCAGCGCCAGGCACTGGAAGGGTTCTTGCTCCCAGGCTAGATCAGGCCAGCGGCACTTGGCTGCTCTTGGAAGCCCCTGCGGTGGCTGCAGGTGGAGGCAGGAAAGGCAGTGCCAGTGTCCCCTTGTCCCCTTGGAGGCATAACCAGCCCGTGGACCGGGAGCAGGTCTTGCCCACGTGCTCAGGGAGCAGCCGATCGCCAGCACTGGGGTCAGGAAGGAATTTTCCCCCGGGGCAGATTGGCACCGTTCCCCGGGGGTTTTTTGCCTTCCTCTGAGCACTGAGCATGACCACTTGTCAGGGCTCCTCTGGTCCCGGTGCTCTGGGTTATCGCCTGGTGCTCATGCACCACGAAGGTGGCCCCTCGTGTCCTGCAGCTGGGGGGGGAAGGCTTTTTTGCCCCCAGGCTGGACTAGCAAGTGTCCCCGGGGTTTTTTGCCTCCTCCGCAGCCGAGCACAGCCCCTTCATGGGGCTCCTTTGGGCTGTTGTAGCCCAAAGGCAGCTGCTCGTGCTCCACGCAGGTGGCCCTCGTGCCCCGCATGCGGGGGGAGGAAGCCTTCTGCACTCCCAGGGTGGCCCCAGCGTGGCCCCGGGACTTGCTGCTTCTCCTCTGTTGCATGGAGCACCCCCCCTTGTCAGGTCTTCCCGGGCCTATTTTGGCTGTGTTCTTGCACTGCTCTCGCCCCACCACGGCACCGCTCCTGCCCCGGCTTTCCTTTCTGAGGCTGCAAGAGAATAGTTTCCCAGCTAAAACTGAAGGATGCGTCAGCCTGCTGCTGGCTACGCATGGGCATCGGGTTAATGCTGGTGGGCATCAGCTCTGCAACGTTTAGAGAAGGAAAATAGAGTCTAAGCTAAGCTAAGGTCTAAGCTAATCTAAATTCTAAGTTAAGCTAAAGTCTATGAAAAGCTAAGTCTAAGCTAATGTAATGTCTAAGAGAAGCTAAAGTCTATGCTAAACTAAAGTCTAAGATAATTTAATGTCTAAGCTAAGCTAAAGTCTAAGCAAAGCTAAGATCTAAGCTAAGCTAAAGTCTAAGCTAAGCTAAGGTCTAAGCTAAGCTAAGGTCTATGCTAAGCTAAAGTCTAAGCAAAGCTAAGATCTTAGCTAAGCTAAGGTCTAAGCTAAGCTAAGGTCTAAGCTAAGCTAAGGTCTAAGCTAAGCTAAAGTCTGAGCTAAGCTAAAGTCTAAGTTAAGATAAAGTCTAAGCTAAGCTAAGGTCTAAGCTAAGCTAAAGTCTGAGCTAAGCTAAAGTCTAAGTTAAGCTAAAGTCTAAGCTAAGCTAAAGTCTGAGCTAAGCTAAAGTCTAAGTTAAGATAAAGTCTAAGCTAAGCTAAAGTCTAAGCCAAGCTAAAGTCTAAGCTAAACTAAGGTCTAAGCTAAGCTAATGTTTAAGCCAAACTCAAGTCTAAGCTAAGATAAAGTCTAAGCTAATGTCTAAAATCAAAGCTATGCTAAAGTCTAAGCTAAGCTAAGTCTAAGCTAAACTGAAGTCCTAGCTAAGCTAAAGTCTAAGATAAACTAAGTCTAAGCTAAACGGAAGTCCTAGCTAAGCTAAAGTCTAAGATAAGCTAAGGTCTAAGCCGAACTAAGGTCTAAGTTAAGGTGATGTCTAAGTTAAACTGAAGTCAAAGCCACGCTAAGGTCTCAGCTAAGCTAAGGTCTAAGCCAAGCTAAAGTCTAAGCTAAGACAAAGTCTAAGCTAAGCTAAAGTCCTAGATAAGTGAAAATCTAAGGTAAAAGAAACTCTAAGCTAAGCGAAGGTCAAAGCAAAGCTGAGGTATCAGCTAAGCTAAGGCCTAAGCTAAGCTAAGGATTAAGCCAAGATAAAGTCCAAGCTAAGCTAAAGTCCTAGCTAAGCTAAAGGCAGAGCTAAGCAAAGGTCTAAGCTAAGCTAAAGTCTAAGCTAAACTAAAGTCGAAGCTAAGCTAAGGTCTAAGCTAAGCAAAGGTTTAAGCCAAGCTAAAGTCCAAGCAAAGCTAAAGTCAAAGCTACGCTGAAGTCTAAGCAAAGCTGAAGTCTTACCTAAGCTTAAGTCTAAGCTAAGCTAAGGTCTAAACTAAGCTAAAGCTTAAGCTAAGCTAAACTCTAAGTCAAGCTAAAGACAAAGCTCAGCTAAAGTGTAACCTAAACTAAGGTTTATGCTATGCTAAGGTCTAAGCTAGGCTGAAGTCTAAGCTAAGCTAAGGTCTAAACTAAGCTAAGCTCTAAACCAAGCTAAAGTCAAAGCTAAGCTAAAGTCTAAGCAAAGCTAAAGTCCTAGCTCAGCTATAGTGTGAGCTAAGTAAAGGTCTAAGCCAAGCTAAAGCCTGTGCCAAGCTAACGTCTGAGCTAATCTAATGTCTAAGCGAAGCTAAAGTCTAAGCTAAGTTAAAGTATAAACTAAGGTAAAATCTAAGCTTAGCTAAGGTCTTTGCTAAGCTAATGTCTAAGCTAAGCTAACGTCTAAGTTAAGCTAAAGCCTAAGCTAAGCAAAGATCTAAGCTAAGCTAAGATCTTAGGTAAGCTAATGTCTAAGCCAAGCTAAGGGGTTAGCTCAGCTAAGCTCTAAGCCAAGCTAAAGTCTTAGCTAAGCTAAAGTCTAAGCTAAGCTGAAGTCAAAGCTAAGCTAAGATCTTAGGTAAGCTAATGTCTAAGCCAAGCTAAAGTCTTAGCTCAGCTAAGCTCTAAGCCAAGCTAAAGTCTAAGCTAAGCTAAAGTCAAAGCTAAGCTAAGATCTTAGGTAAGCTAATGTCTAAGCCAAGCTAAAGTCTTAGCTCAGCTAAGCTCTAAGCTGAGCTAATGTCTTAGCTAAGCTAAAGTCTAAGCTAAGCTAAAGTCAAAGCTAAGCTAATGTCTAAGCCAAGCTAAAGTCTTAGCTCAGCTAAGCTCTAAGCCAAGCTAAAGTCTTAGCTAAGCTAAAGTCTAAGCTAAGCTAAAGTCAAAGCTAAGCTAATGTCTAAGCCAAGCTAAGGTCTTAGCTCAGCTAAGCTCTAAGCCAAGCTAAAGCCAAAGCTAAGCTAAAGTCTAAGCTAAGCTAAAGTCTAAGGTATACTAAGGTTAAAGTCTAAGCTAAGCTAAAGTCAAAGCTAAGCTAAGGTCTTAGCCAAGCTAAGGTCTAAGCCATGCTTAAGTCTAAACTAAGCTAAAGTCTACGCTAAGCTAAACTAACCTAAGCTTGCCTCAATTAGCCTAAAGTAAGAAAAAAGAACTTTATTTAGAAAGGAATAAAAAACTTTTTCCACCTGTAGCCTCACTTTTGTCTGATTTGTTTAGCAATGGAAAGGAATGGAATGGAATGGGATGGAATAGAATGGGATGTGATGGGATGGAATGGAATGGAATGGATGTGATGGGGTGGAATGGAATGGAATGGAATGGATGTGATGGGGTGGAATGGAATGGAATGGAATGAATGGAATGGAATGGAATGGAATGGAATGGAATGGAGTGGACGGGATTGGATGGAATAGAACAGAAGAGCTATGATCTGTTATGTGTCTAGTTCTGCACAAGAAGCTGTGACCTTGGTCTGAGGGGCCATCTGCCGTGCAGGTCCCAAGGGAGTTCGGTCCCAGGCACTGAGGCCTATGAGCACCCCCTGGACCCTGACGGAAGTAGACCTGCGCTCCTCATATACTCTCCTTCAGACTTGTTCCCGGTGTCACTGGAGAGAGCATTGGGCCAGATGGACTCCTGATGGAGCGCTGCTGCTCTTCGGCTCTTGTGTTTGGTGCTGGTTCTCCAAAAGAAACAACTCAGGCCTTTTTAAAAACCCGCCTCTGGGGAGGGCTGGGGTTGGGAGTGGGGGGAAATCACGAGGAAAAGAGCAGGTATTGCCCACGTAAAGAAGATTTGCAACCACTGAGTTCAGGAGTAGACCCTGCTCCAGGCTGAGGGCTCCATCTTGGAGCCTCACTGAGGTCAGAGATGCGGTCTTTTGCTACCCTCTGGAAACCCAACTAAACCGGATGAACACAGAAGGGTTTCCAAAACCAGTTCACGCGTGGTTTTTGCAAATCTCTTCAGGTGCTCCAATTGTCCAGAGACAATCGCCGTTTCTCACCCCCTTCAGATAGCACAGGCCTCCTTCCCACAAAGTGACAGAGCCAATGCCTATGATGGGACATGATACCCATCCATCGCCTTCCACTAGCGCAGGGCTGGGAAGAAATGGCCTCCGGTATTTCCTCAGCATGTACTGTTAGGGAAGAGGGAAGTAGGGAGAAAAAGATTGGAACTTGGAAGAGACCTACAATGATCCTCAAGTGCAACTGCTCGACCGCTTTGGGGCTGGCCAAAAGTTGAAGCGTGTTAGTAAGGGTGTCATCCAAATGCCTCTGAAACACTGATGGGCTCAGGGCATTGGTCACCTCTCCAGGAAGCCTGTTCCAGTTTTTGGCCACCACCCTCTGGGTAAAGAAACGCTTCCTGCGTGTCTACTCGAAACCTCCCCGGGCACAGCTCTGAACCATTCCCACGCGTCCTCTCAATGCATCCCAGCGAGAAGAGATCAGCACCTCCCTGTCCACTTCCCCTCCTTGGGAAGAGCTGTAGGGAGCAGCGAGGCCAGCTCTCAGCCTCCTTCTCTCCAAACTAGACAAATGAAGTGTCCTCAGCTGCTCCTCACAGGACATGCCTTCCAGCCCTGTCACCAGCTTTGCTGCCCTCCTGGATGCATTCAAGGACCTGTATGTCCTTCTTAGATGCTGGGCCCTAGAACGGCACCCAGCGCTCAAGGTGAGCCTGCACCAGCACTGCTTGCAGCAGGACAATCACCTCTTCTAACTGGCAGGCCTTGCTGTGTGTGGTGCACCCCAGCATGCGGTTTGCCCTCTTGGCTGCCAGGGCACATTGCTGACTCGCACTGAGCCTGCTGCCAACCAGCACGTGCAGATCCCTGTCTGCAGGGCTGCTCTCCAGCCACCCCTCTCCCAATTTACACTTGTGGCTGGCACTCCTCCATCCCGGGTGCAGCAGTCAGCAACTGCTCTTGTTCAGCTTCGTGCCATTGGTGATTGCCCAATGCTCCAGGCCATCAAGATCCCCCTGCAAGACCTCTTGTCCCTCAAGAGAGTCAACTGCACCTCTCAGCATCATCAGAAAAAGAACTGTTATGGTTTAAGCCCAGCCAGTAAGTCAGACTCAGCCCCATGCAGCCGTTTGCTCCCTCCCCCTCTTTTTCCCCAACTCCCCACTACCAGAGGGATGTGGAGGAGAATCAAAAGAATGTACTCCCATGGGCTGAGATAAGAACAGTCCGGTAACTAAGCTGTAATGCAAAACTACTACTGCCACTGCCAAGAATATTACTGATGATAAGGGAAATAACAAGGGGAAAGAATATAACACTAAAAGGGGAAAAGGAAAAGAAAACAATAAACAAAAGTGATGCACAATACAACTGCTCAGCACCTGCTGACCAATACCCAGCCTGACTCAGGCAGCGATCGGTCCCTTCCGAGTGACTCGCCGCAGTCCATATACTGGGCATGATGTGCTGTGGTATGGAATACCCCTGCAGCTAATTTGGATCAGGTGTCCTGTCTCTGCTTCCTCCCAGCTTCTTGTGCCCATCCTCACTGTCAGAGCATGAGGCTGAAAAGTCCTTCGTTCGAGTAAGCACAACTGAGCAGTGACAAAAACATTGGCGTTATCAACGTTGCTCTCAGGCTAAAGTCAAAAACACAGCACTGCGCCAGCTACTAAGAAGGAGAAAAATAACTTCTACTGCCGAACCCAGGGCAGCATCCATCCCTTATTCCATACCATTCACGTCATGCTCAGATCCCGTATTTTTCAATATGCTATTGCTTTTTGTCTCAAATACATATATATATATATATATATATATACATGTACACACCCATTTATTCTTTGTTGCTGTGATGATCAGAGGGAAGTTGGGCTCAGTCAGTGGTGACCTGATGACAATTTTGCTGCTGTTGGCTTTTCCCGTGACTTTCTTCTCCACTGATGATCGTGACAGCACGTACCTTCTCTTCAAAGCCCAGAGTGGTGGAGATGGATATCTAGCTGATGGGCTATAAAAGAGTTATACAGCAGGCAACAGCATGTAATTGAGTTCACTGGCTGTTCTCCCCTAAAATCAAATCCCCCTGTGGTATACACTGGACTCCCCCATCTTCCTGCATTACCCACCAAGTGTATATAGGTCCCTGAGCAAAAGTAATCCCACGAGTGGGTTTGTCTTTACCTGAAGCAGGAATAACCCAGACTGTCTTCCCAGCAAATTCTTTATGTGCACCACAGGAACTCTGTTCCCCCCTACAGTACGCAAAAGTTCTGACTGGGCTGGGCCAGCCCTGTTGGCAGATCCTCTGGTGTTGACCAACCAGGTGGCTTTTGGTAAGTGTGTATCCTGATGTTTGAAAGTCCCCCCACCCATTGCTCTCAGTGTAGTTTTTAACAGCCCATTGTATCGTTCGATTTACCCAGAGGCTGGTGCATGGCACGGGATGTGATATACCCATTCAATGCCATGTCCTTTGGCCCAAGTGCCTGCAAGGCTGTTCCGGAAATGAGTCCCATTATCTGACTCAATTCTCTCTGAGGTCCCGTGTTGCCACAAAATCGGTTTTCAAGGCCCAGGATAGTGTTCCGGGCAGTGGCGTGGGGCACAGCGTATGTTTCCAGCCATCCCGTGGTTGCTTCCACCATGGTAAGCGCATGGCGCTTGCCTTGGCGGGTTGGTGGGAGTGTGATATAATTAATCTGCCAGGCCTCCCCGTATGTGTGCTTCAGCCATCGTCCTCCATACCAAAGAGGCCTTAACCGCTCGGCTTGCTTAACTGCAGCACACGTTTCACACTCCTGAATACCCTGGGCAATAGTGTCCATCGCTAAGTCCACCCCTCGAGCACGAGCCCATCTGTATGTTGCATCTCTGCCCTGATGGCCTGAAGGGTCGTGGGCCCACCGGCTTAAAAGTAATTCACCCTTATGTTGCCAATCTAAGTCCATCTGAGCCACTTCAATCTTAGCAGCGTTATCCACCTTCACAGCTTTTCCTGTTTCTGCGTTATGAAAGTTTTTGCAACTGCGTCGCTGCTGCCGTTCCCTCCAGCTCGTCTCCCTTTGCCTGGGCTGCAGCTCTGCTCTTTCACACTGACGTCCTCAGCACGTGCCCTCCATTGCGCTTACCAGTACTGCTGTGATGTGAGGAGTTATTTGCACTAGCCCCAGAGACAGGGAGAGAGAGAGAGATGTAGATGTAGATATAGATGTAGAGATAGAGAGGTAGAGATGCTAGAGCTAGAGCTAGAGCTAGAGCTAGAGAAGGGAGCGTTTCCGTTTGTGTATAGTGTGTTTTCCTTGTTGTCTCCAAGAGGTGATTGCGCTCACTTTCCGCCAGAACTGGGCAGAGGCAGTAGCATTTTCTACTTGTGCATGTGAAAAAAAAGGTGCTCTGCCTAAAAGAACAGTTTGTTCAAACAGAAGCAAAAAATCCCTCATTGCAGATAGGAACGCAGCTGGGGCTGTCTTCTGCAGCCTACACCAGCATCTCCAGTATCAAACTTGGTGACTTTCCCTTCTCCCACTCCGACAGACCACTCCAGAAATGAGCCTATGGGAGAGAGACCGGTGCTCATTCTGCACATCAAGGATCTGAACAAATGTGCTGGGGGGATTTGTTGCCAACCTCTCAATCTCTGCCCTCTATACAGTGTCCTTATGTGAGGCTTACGTGTCCTACACAACTGAGTCAGTTACTTGTGTTGCCTGAGCGCTGCAGGGAAAAGCTGCTCAGTCCACGCCATTCAAACCAAACTGGGATCAAAGCACTTTATTGAGCTTTCCAGAACATGGAATTGGGCAGCAGTCAGTCAAGTGTTGCCTTCAAGCAGTGACACGAGAGGTGAACCCCCAAACTGGACACATGAATGTTACGAAATACAAGCAAAGATCTCAGCACCCTGTGTAACAAATGCAGAAGAGATTCCTGACCTCCTTCTTCTTTCCAAGAAGACCTCACCAGAAGCAGCGCAGCAGCAAACTGCACGTGGTGTATTGACAAGGAATGGTGCGGAAAGCCTAAATGACTGCGCGAGGTATAAATGCCTTTATTGATACAGTCTGAACATACAGATTCATTTACAGGGACACCCCGCAGCGATGCCCGGTGTGTGGCTGCCATGGGCAGGACCATCCCCCTGGGGCTCCTGGGCACAGGCACTGCCTCAGGGCCAGCACCCCAAAGGCCTTTCTCCAAGGCATGCTGGGCGAAGGGGCAGCAGCAGCAGCAGGGCTGCGGCGGGCAGGGCTGCGGGGGCCCCCTCACCCCTATGTCATAGTGCCAGCACTCGCCAACGCAGCATCACAATGCTCCGGAGCAGTATAAGTGCAGCGCCCTCCCCCAGGGCTTTGGAGCTCCAGCGCCAGGCACTGGAAGGGTTCTTGCTCCCAGGCTAGATCAGGCCAGCGGCACTTGGCTGCTCTTGGAAGCCCCTGCGGTGGCTGCAGGTGGAGGCAGGAAAGGCAGTGCCAGTGTCCCCTTGTCCCCTTGGAGGCATAACCAGCCCGTGGACCGGGAGCAGGTCTTGCCCACGTGCTCAGGGAGCAGCCGATCGCCAGCACTGGGGTCAGGAAGGAATTTTCCCCCGGGGCAGATTGGCACCGTTCCCCGGGGGTTTTTTGCCTTCCTCTGAGCACTGAGCATGACCACTTGTCAGGGCTCCTCTGGTCCCGGTGCTCTGGGTTATCGCCTGGTGCTCATGCACCACGAAGGTGGCCCCTCGTGTCCTGCAGCTGGGGGGGGAAGGCTTTTTTGCCCCCAGGCTGGACTAGCAAGTGTCCCCGGGGTTTTTTGCCTCCTCCGCAGCCGAGCACAGCCCCTTCATGGGGCTCCTTTGGGCTGTTGTAGCCCAAAGGCAGCTGCTCGTGCTCCACGCAGGTGGCCCTCGTGCCCCGCATGCGGGGGGAGGAAGCCTTCTGCACTCCCAGGGTGGCCCCAGCGTGGCCCCGGGACTTGCTGCTTCTCCTCTGTTGCATGGAGCACCCCCCCTTGTCAGGTCTTCCCGGGCCTATTTTGGCTGTGTTCTTGCACTGCTCTCGCCCCACCACGGCACCGCTCCTGCCCCGGCTTTCCTTTCTGAGGCTGCAAGAGAATAGTTTCCCAGCTAAAACTGAAGGATGCGTCAGCCTGCTGCTGGCTACGCATGGGCATCGGGTTAATGCTGGTGGGCATCAGCTCTGCAACGTTTAGAGAAGGAAAATAGAGTCTAAGCTAAGCTAAGGTCTAAGCTAATCTAAATTCTAAGTTAAGCTAAAGTCTATGAAAAGCTAAGTCTAAGCTAATGTAATGTCTAAGAGAAGCTAAAGTCTATGCTAAACTAAAGTCTAAGATAATTTAATGTCTAAGCTAAGCTAAAGTCTAAGCAAAGCTAAGATCTAAGCTAAGCTAAAGTCTAAGCTAAGTTAAGGTCTAAGCTAAGCTAAGGTCTATGCTAAGCTAAAGTCTAAGTTAAGATAAAGTCTAAGCTAAGCTAAGGTCTAAGCTAAGCTAAGGTCTAAGCTAAGCTAAAGTCTGAGCTAAGCTAAAGTCTAAGTTAAGCTAAAGTCTAAGCTAAGCTAAAGTCTGAGCTAAGCTAAAGTCTAAGTTAAGATAAAGTCTAAGCTAAGCTAAAGTCTAAGCCAAGCTAAAGTCTAAGCTAAACTAAGGTCTAAGCTAAGCTAATGTTTAAGCCAAACTCAAGTCTAAGCTAAGATAAAGTCTAAGCTAATGTCTAAAATCAAAGCTATGCTAAAGTCTAAGCTAAGCTAAGTCTAAGCTAAACTGAAGTCCTAGCTAAGCTAAAGTCTAAGATAAACTAAGTCTAAGCTAAACTGAAGTCCTAGCTAAGCTAAAGTCTAAGATAAACTAAGTCTAAGCTAAACGGAAGTCCTAGCTAAGCTAAAGTCTAAGATAAGCTAAGGTCTAAGCCGAACTAAGGTCTAAGTTAAGCTGATGTCTAAGCTAAACTGAAGTCAAAGCTACGCTAAGGTCTCAGCTAAGCTAAGGTCTAAGCCAAGCTAAAGTCTAAGCTAAGACAAAGTCTAAGCTAAGCTAAAGTCCTAGATAAGTGAAAATCTAAGGTAAAAGAAACTCTAAGCAAAGCGAAGGTCAAAGCTAAGCTGAGGTATCAGCGAAGCTAAGGCCACAGCTAAGCTAAGGCCTAAGCTAAGCTAAGGATTAAGCCAAGATAAAGTCCAAGCTAAGCTAAAGTCCTAAAGGCTGAGCTAAGCAAAGGTCTAAACTAAGCTAAAGTCTAAGCTAAACTAAAGTCGAAGCTAAGCTAAGGTCTAAGCTAAGCAAAGGTTTAAGCCAAGCTAAAGTCCAAGCAAAGCTAAAGTCAAAGCTACGCTGAAGTCTAAGCAAAGCTGAAGTCTTACCTAAGCTTAAGTCTAAGCTAAGCTAAGGTCTAAACTAAGCTAAAGCTTAAGCTAAGCTAAACTCTAAGTCAAGCTAAAGACAAAGCTCAGCTAAAGTGTAACCTAAACTAAGGTTTATGCTATGCTAAGGTCTAAGCTAGGCTGAAGTCTAAGCTAAGCTAAGGTCTAAACTAAGCTAAGCTCTAAACCAAGCTAAAGTCAAAGCTAAGCTAAAGTCTAAGCAAAGCTAAAGTCCTAGCTCAGCTATAGTGTGAGCTAAGCAAAGGTCTAAGCCAAGCTAAAGCCTGTGCCAAGCTAACGTCTGAGCTAATCTAATGTCTAAGCGAAGCTAAAGTCTAAGCTAAGTTAAAGTATAAACTAAGGTAAAATCTAAGCTTAGCTAAGGTCTTTGCTAAGCTAATGTCTAAGCTAAGCTAACGTCTAAGTTAAGCTAAAGCCTAAGCTAAGCAAAGATCTAAGCTAAGCTAAAATCTTAGGTAAGCTAATGTCTAAGCCAAGCTGAAGTCTTAGCTCAGCTAAACTCTAAGCCAAGCTAAAGTCTTAGCTAAGCTAAAGTCTAAGCTAAGCTAAAGTCAAAGCTAAGCTAATGTCTAAGCCAAGCTAAAGTCTTAGCTCAGCTAAGCTCTAAGCCAAGCTAATGTCTTAGCTAAGCTAAAGTCTAAGCTAAGCTAAAGTCAAAGCTCAGCTAATGTCTAAGCCAAGCTAAGGTCCTAGCTCAGCTAAGCTCTGAGCCAAGCTAAAGTCTTAGCTAAGCTAAAGTCTTAGCTAAGCTAAAGTCAAAGCTAAGCTAATGTCCAAGCCAAGCTAAAGTCTTAGCTCAGCTAAGCTCTAAGCCAAGCTAATGTCTTAGCTAAGCTAAAGTCTAAGCTAAGCTAAAGTCAAAGCTAAGCTAATGTCTAAGCCAAGCTAAGATCTTAGCTCAGCTAAGCTCTAAGCCAAGCTAAAGTCTTAGCTAAGCTAAAGTCTAAGCTAAGCTGAAGTCAAAGCTAAGCTAAGATCTTAGGTAAGCTAATGTCTAAGCCTAGCTAAAGTCTTAGCTCAGCTAAACTCTAAGCCAAGCAAAAGTCTTAGCTAAGCTAAAGTCTAAGCTAAGCTAAAGTCAAAGCTAAGCCAATGTCTAAGCCAAGCTAAAGTCTTAGCTCAGCTAAGCTCTAAGCCAAGCTAAAGTCTTAGCTAAGCTAAAGTCTAAGCTAAGCTAAAGTCAAAGCTAAGCTAATGTCTAAGCCAAGCTAAGGTCTTAGCTCAGCTAAGCTCTAAGCCAAGCTAAAGTCTTAGCTAAGCTAAAGTCTAAGCTAAGCTAAAGTCAAAGCTAAGCTAAGATCTTAGGTAAGCTAAGGTCTAAGCCAAGCTAAAGTCTAAGTCAAGCTAAGCTAACATCTAAGCCAAGCTAAAGCCAAAGCTAAGCTAAAGTCTAAGCTAAGCTAAAGTCTAAGGTATACTAAGGTTAAAGTCTAAGCTAAGCTAAAGTCAAAGCTAAGCTAAGGTCTTAGCCAAGCTAAGGTCTAAGCCATGCTTAAGTCTAAACTAAGCTAAAGTCTACGCTAAGCTAAACTAACCTAAGCTTGCCTCAATTAGCCTGAAGTAAGAAAAAAGAACTTTGTTTAGAAAGGAATAAAAAACTTTTTCCACCTGTAACCTCACTTTTGTCTGATTTGTTTAGCAATGGAAAGGAATGGAATGGAATGGAATGGAATGGAATGGAATGGAATGGGATGGAATAGAATGGGATGTGATGGGATGGAATGGAATGGAATGGATGTGATGGGGTGGAATGGAATGGAATGGAATGGATGTGATGGGGTGGAATGGAATGGAATGGATGTGATGGGGTGGAATGGAATGGAATGGAATGAATGGAATGGAATGGAATGGAATGGAATGGAATGGAGTGGATGGGATTGGATGGAATAGAACAGAAGAGCTATGATATGTTATGTGTCTAGTTCTGCACAAGAAGCTGTGACCTTGGTCTGAGGGGCCATCTGCCGTGCAGGTCCCAAGGGAGTTCGGTCCCAGGCACTGAGGCCTATGAGCACCCCCTGGACCCTGACGGAAGTAGACCTGCGCTCCTCATATACTCTCCTTCAGACTTGTTCCCGGTGTCACTGGAGAGAGCATTGGGCCAGATGGACTCCTGATGGAGCGCTGCTGCTCTTCGGCTCTTGTGTTTGGTGCTGGTTCTCCAAAAGAAACAACTCAGGCCTTTTTAAAAACCCGCCTCTGGGGAGGGCTGGGGTTGGGAGTGGGGGGAAATCACGAGGAAAAGAGCAGGTATTGCCCACGTAAAGAAGATTTGCAACCACTGAGTTCAGGAGTAGACCCTGCTCCAGGCTGAGGGCTCCATCTTGGAGCCTCACTGAGGTCAGAGATGCGGTCTTTTGCTACCCTCTGGAAACCCAACTAAACCGGATGAACACAGAAGGGTTTCCAAAACCAGTTCACGCGTGGTTTTTGCAAATCTCTTCAGGTGCTCCAATTGTCCAGAGACAATCGCCGTTTCTCACCCCCTTCAGATAGCACAGGCCTCCTTCCCACAAAGTGACAGAGCCAATGCCTATGATGGGACATGATACCCATCCATCGCCTTCCACTAGCGCAGGGCTGGGAAGAAATGGCCTCCGGTATTTCCTCAGCATGTACTGTTAGGGAAGAGGGAAGTAGGGAGAAAAAGATTGGAACTTGGAAGAGACCTACAATGATCCTCAAGTGCAACTGCTCGACCGCTTTGGGGCTGGCCAAAAGTTGAAGCGTGTTAGTAAGGGTGTCATCCAAATGCCTCTGAAACACTGATGGGCTCAGGGCATTGGTCACCTCTCCAGGAAGCCTGTTCCAGTTTTTGGCCACCACCCTCTGGGTAAAGAAACGCTTCCTGCGTGTCTACTCGAAACCTCCCCGGGCACAGCTCTGAACCATTCCCACGCGTCCTCTCAATGCATCCCAGCGAGAAGAGATCAGCACCTCCCTGTCCACTTCCCCTCCTTGGGAAGAGCTGTAGGGAGCAGCGAGGCCAGCTCTCAGCCTCCTTCTCTCCAAACTAGACAAATGAAGTGTCCTCAGCTGCTCCTCACAGGACATGCCTTCCAGCCCTGTCACCAGCTTTGCTGCCCTCCTGGATGCATTCAAGGACCTGTATGTCCTTCTTAGATGCTGGGCCCTAGAACGGCACCCAGCGCTCAAGGTGAGCCTGCACCAGCACTGCTTGCAGCAGGACAATCACCTCTTCTAACTGGCAGGCCTTGCTGTGTGTGGTGCACCCCAGCATGCGGTTTGCCCTCTTGGCTGCCAGGGCACATTGCTGACTCGCACTGAGCCTGCTGCCAACCAGCACGTGCAGATCCCTGTCTGCAGGGCTGCTCTCCAGCCACCCCTCTCCCAATTTACACTTGTGGCTGGCACTCCTCCATCCCGGGTGCAGCAGTCAGCAACTGCTCTTGTTCAGCTTCGTGCCATTGGTGATTGCCCAATGCTCCAGGCCATCAAGATCCCCCTGCAAGACCTCTTGTCCCTCAAGAGAGTCAACTGCACCTCTCAGCATCATCAGAAAAAGAACTGTTATGGTTTAAGCCCAGCCAGTAAGTCAGACTCAGCCCCATGCAGCCGTTTGCTCCCTCCCCCTCTTTTTCCCCAACTCCCCACTACCAGAGGGATGTGGAGGAGAATCAAAAGAATGTACTCCCATGGGCTGAGATAAGAACAGTCCGGTAACTAAGCTGTAATGCAAAACTACTACTGCCACTGCCAAGAATATTACTGATGATAAGGGAAATAACAAGGGGAAAGAATATAACACTAAAAGGGGAAAAGGAAAAGAAAACAATAAACAAAAGTGATGCACAATACAACTGCTCAGCACCTGCTGACCAATACCCAGCCTGACTCAGGCAGCGATCGGTCCCTTCCGAGTGACTCGCCGCAGTCCATATACTGGGCATGATGTGCTGTGGTATGGAATACCCCTGCAGCTAATTTGGATCAGGTGTCCTGTCTCTGCTTCCTCCCAGCTTCTTGTGCCCATCCTCACTGTCAGAGCATGAGGCTGAAAAGTCCTTCGTTCGAGTAAGCACAACTGAGCAGTGACAAAAACATTGGCGTTATCAACGTTGCTCTCAGGCTAAAGTCAAAAACACAGCACTGCGCCAGCTACTAAGAAGGAGAAAAATAACTTCTACTGCCGAACCCAGGGCAGCATCCATCCCTTATTCCATACCATTCACGTCATGCTCAGATCCCGTATTTTTCAATATGCTATTGCTTTTTGTCTCAAATACATATATATATATATATATATATATACATGTACACACCCATTTATTCTTTGTTGCTGTGATGATCAGAGGGAAGTTGGGCTCAGTCAGTGGTGACCTGATGACAATTTTGCTGCTGTTGGCTTTTCCCGTGACTTTCTTCTCCACTGATGATCGTGACAGCACGTACCTTCTCTTCAAAGCCCAGAGTGGTGGAGATGGATATCTAGCTGATGGGCTATAAAAGAGTTATACAGCAGGCAACAGCATGTAATTGAGTTCACTGGCTGTTCTCCCCTAAAATCAAATCCCCCTGTGGTATACACTGGACTCCCCCATCTTCCTGCATTACCCACCAAGTGTATATAGGTCCCTGAGCAAAAGTAATCCCACGAGTGGGTTTGTCTTTACCTGAAGCAGGAATAACCCAGACTGTCTTCCCAGCAAATTCTTTATGTGCACCACAGGAACTCTGTTCCCCCCTACAGTACGCAAAAGTTCTGACTGGGCTGGGCCAGCCCTGTTGGCAGATCCTCTGGTGTTGACCAACCAGGTGGCTTTTGGTAAGTGTGTATCCTGATGTTTGAAAGTCCCCCCACCCATTGCTCTCAGTGTAGTTTTTAACAGCCCATTGTATCGTTCGATTTACCCAGAGGCTGGTGCATGGCACGGGATGTGATATACCCATTCAATGCCATGTCCTTTGGCCCAAGTGCCTGCAAGGCTGTTCCGGAAATGAGTCCCATTATCTGACTCAATTCTCTCTGAGGTCCCGTGTTGCCACAAAATCGGTTTTCAAGGCCCAGGATAGTGTTCCGGGCAGTGGCGTGGGGCACAGCGTATGTTTCCAGCCATCCCGTGGTTGCTTCCACCATGGTAAGCGCATGGCGCTTGCCTTGGCGGGTTGGTGGGAGTGTGATATAATTAATCTGCCAGGCCTCCCCGTATGTGTGCTTCAGCCATCGTCCTCCATACCAAAGAGGCCTTAACCGCTCGGCTTGCTTAACTGCAGCACACGTTTCACACTCCTGAATACCCTGGGCAATAGTGTCCATCGCTAAGTCCACCCCTCGAGCACGAGCCCATCTGTATGTTGCATCTCTGCCCTGATGGCCTGAAGGGTCGTGGGCCCACCGGCTTAAAAGTAATTCACCCTTATGTTGCCAATCTAAGTCCATCTGAGCCACTTCAATCTTAGCAGCGTTATCCACCTTCACAGCTTTTCCTGTTTCTGCGTTATGAAAGTTTTTGCAACTGCGTCGCTGCTGCCGTTCCCTCCAGCTCGTCTCCCTTTGCCTGGGCTGCAGCTCTGCTCTTTCACACTGACGTCCTCAGCACGTGCCCTCCATTGCGCTTACCAGTACTGCTGTGATGTGAGGAGTTATTTGCACTAGCCCCAGAGACAGGGAGAGAGAGAGAGATGTAGATGTAGATATAGATGTAGAGATAGAGAGGTAGAGATGCTAGAGCTAGAGCTAGAGCTAGAGCTAGAGAAGGGAGCGTTTCCGTTTGTGTATAGTGTGTTTTCCTTGTTGTCTCCAAGAGGTGATTGCGCTCACTTTCCGCCAGAACTGGGCAGAGGCAGTAGCATTTTCTACTTGTGCATGTGAAAAAAAAGGTGCTCTGCCTAAAAGAACAGTTTGTTCAAACAGAAGCAAAAAATCCCTCATTGCAGATAGGAACGCAGCTGGGGCTGTCTTCTGCAGCCTACACCAGCATCTCCAGTATCAAACTTGGTGACTTTCCCTTCTCCCACTCCGACAGACCACTCCAGAAATGAGCCTATGGGAGAGAGACCGGTGCTCATTCTGCACATCAAGGATCTGAACAAATGTGCTGGGGGGATTTGTTGCCAACCTCTCAATCTCTGCCCTCTATACAGTGTCCTTATGTGAGGCTTACGTGTCCTACACAACTGAGTCAGTTACTTGTGTTGCCTGAGCGCTGCAGGGAAAAGCTGCTCAGTCCACGCCATTCAAACCAAACTGGGATCAAAGCACTTTATTGAGCTTTCCAGAACATGGAATTGGGCAGCAGTCAGTCAAGTGTTGCCTTCAAGCAGTGACACGAGAGGTGAACCCCCAAACTGGACACATGAATGTTACGAAATACAAGCAAAGATCTCAGCACCCTGTGTAACAAATGCAGAAGAGATTCCTGACCTCCTTCTTCTTTCCAAGAAGACCTCACCAGAAGCAGCGCAGCAGCAAACTGCACGTGGTGTATTGACAAGGAATGGTGCGGAAAGCCTAAATGACTGCGCGAGGTATAAATGCCTTTATTGATACAGTCTGAACATACAGATTCATTTACAGGGACACCCCGCAGCGATGCCCGGTGTGTGGCTGCCATGGGCAGGACCATCCCCCTGGGGCTCCTGGGCACAGGCACTGCCTCAGGGCCAGCACCCCAAAGGCCTTTCTCCAAGGCATGCTGGGCGAAGGGGCAGCAGCAGCAGCAGGGCTGCGGCGGGCAGGGCTGCGGGGGCCCCCTCACCCCTATGTCATAGTGCCAGCACTCGCCAACGCAGCATCACAATGCTCCGGAGCAGTATAAGTGCAGCGCCCTCCCCCAGGGCTTTGGAGCTCCAGCGCCAGGCACTGGAAGGGTTCTTGCTCCCAGGCTAGATCAGGCCAGCGGCACTTGGCTGCTCTTGGAAGCCCCTGCGGTGGCTGCAGGTGGAGGCAGGAAAGGCAGTGCCAGTGTCCCCTTGTCCCCTTGGAGGCATAACCAGCCCGTGGACCGGGAGCAGGTCTTGCCCACGTGCTCAGGGAGCAGCCGATCGCCAGCACTGGGGTCAGGAAGGAATTTTCCCCCGGGGCAGATTGGCACCGTTCCCCGGGGGTTTTTTGCCTTCCTCTGAGCACTGAGCATGACCACTTGTCAGGGCTCCTCTGGTCCCGGTGCTCTGGGTTATCGCCTGGTGCTCATGCACCACGAAGGTGGCCCCTCGTGTCCTGCAGCTGGGGGGGGAAGGCTTTTTTGCCCCCAGGCTGGACTAGCAAGTGTCCCCGGGGTTTTTTGCCTCCTCCGCAGCCGAGCACAGCCCCTTCATGGGGCTCCTTTGGGCTGTTGTAGCCCAAAGGCAGCTGCTCGTGCTCCACGCAGGTGGCCCTCGTGCCCCGCATGCGGGGGGAGGAAGCCTTCTGCACTCCCAGGGTGGCCCCAGCGTGGCCCCGGGACTTGCTGCTTCTCCTCTGTTGCATGGAGCACCCCCCCTTGTCAGGTCTTCCCGGGCCTATTTTGGCTGTGTTCTTGCACTGCTCTCGCCCCACCACGGCACCGCTCCTGCCCCGGCTTTCCTTTCTGAGGCTGCAAGAGAATAGTTTCCCAGCTAAAACTGAAGGATGCGTCAGCCTGCTGCTGGCTACGCATGGGCATCGGGTTAATGCTGGTGGGCATCAGCTCTGCAACGTTTAGAGAAGGAAAATAGAGTCTAAGCTAAGCTAAGGTCTAAGCTAATCTAAATTCTAAGTTAAGCTAAAGTCTATGAAAAGCTAAGTCTAAGCTAATGTAATGTCTAAGAGAAGCTAAAGTCTATGCTAAACTAAAGTCTAAGATAATTTAATGTCTAAGCTAAGCTAAAGTCTAAGCAAAGCTAAGATCTAAGCTAAGCTAAAGTCTAAGCTAAGTTAAGGTCTAAGCTAAGCTAAGGTCTATGCTAAGCTAAAGTCTAAGTTAAGATAAAGTCTAAGCTAAGCTAAGGTCTAAGCTAAGCTAAGGTCTAAGCTAAGCTAAAGTCTGAGCTAAGCTAAAGTCTAAGTTAAGCTAAAGTCTAAGCTAAGCTAAAGTCTGAGCTAAGCTAAAGTCTAAGTTAAGATAAAGTCTAAGCTAAGCTAAAGTCTAAGCCAAGCTAAAGTCTAAGCTAAACTAAGGTCTAAGCTAAGCTAATGTTTAAGCCAAACTCAAGTCTAAGCTAAGATAAAGTCTAAGCTAATGTCTAAAATCAAAGCTATGCTAAAGTCTAAGCTAAGCTAAGTCTAAGCTAAACTGAAGTCCTAGCTAAGCTAAAGTCTAAGATAAACTAAGTCTAAGCTAAACTGAAGTCCTAGCTAAGCTAAAGTCTAAGATAAACTAAGTCTAAGCTAAACGGAAGTCCTAGCTAAGCTAAAGTCTAAGATAAGCTAAGGTCTAAGCCGAACTAAGGTCTAAGTTAAGCTGATGTCTAAGCTAAACTGAAGTCAAAGCTACGCTAAGGTCTCAGCTAAGCTAAGGTCTAAGCCAAGCTAAAGTCTAAGCTAAGACAAAGTCTAAGCTAAGCTAAAGTCCTAGATAAGTGAAAATCTAAGGTAAAAGAAACTCTAAGCAAAGCGAAGGTCAAAGCTAAGCTGAGGTATCAGCGAAGCTAAGGCCACAGCTAAGCTAAGGCCTAAGCTAAGCTAAGGATTAAGCCAAGATAAAGTCCAAGCTAAGCTAAAGTCCTAAAGGCTGAGCTAAGCAAAGGTCTAAACTAAGCTAAAGTCTAAGCTAAACTAAAGTCGAAGCTAAGCTAAGGTCTAAGCTAAGCAAAGGTTTAAGCCAAGCTAAAGTCCAAGCAAAGCTAAAGTCAAAGCTACGCTGAAGTCTAAGCAAAGCTGAAGTCTTACCTAAGCTTAAGTCTAAGCTAAGCTAAGGTCTAAACTAAGCTAAAGCTTAAGCTAAGCTAAACTCTAAGTCAAGCTAAAGACAAAGCTCAGCTAAAGTGTAACCTAAACTAAGGTTTATGCTATGCTAAGGTCTAAGCTAGGCTGAAGTCTAAGCTAAGCTAAGGTCTAAACTAAGCTAAGCTCTAAACCAAGCTAAAGTCAAAGCTAAGCTAAAGTCTAAGCAAAGCTAAAGTCCTAGCTCAGCTATAGTGTGAGCTAAGCAAAGGTCTAAGCCAAGCTAAAGCCTGTGCCAAGCTAACGTCTGAGCTAATCTAATGTCTAAGCGAAGCTAAAGTCTAAGCTAAGTTAAAGTATAAACTAAGGTAAAATCTAAGCTTAGCTAAGGTCTTTGCTAAGCTAATGTCTAAGCTAAGCTAACGTCTAAGTTAAGCTAAAGCCTAAGCTAAGCAAAGATCTAAGCTAAGCTAAAATCTTAGGTAAGCTAATGTCTAAGCCAAGCTGAAGTCTTAGCTCAGCTAAACTCTAAGCCAAGCTAAAGTCTTAGCTAAGCTAAAGTCTAAGCTAAGCTAAAGTCAAAGCTAAGCTAATGTCTAAGCCAAGCTAAAGTCTTAGCTCAGCTAAGCTCTAAGCCAAGCTAATGTCTTAGCTAAGCTAAAGTCTAAGCTAAGCTAAAGTCAAAGCTCAGCTAATGTCTAAGCCAAGCTAAGGTCCTAGCTCAGCTAAGCTCTGAGCCAAGCTAAAGTCTTAGCTAAGCTAAAGTCTTAGCTAAGCTAAAGTCAAAGCTAAGCTAATGTCCAAGCCAAGCTAAAGTCTTAGCTCAGCTAAGCTCTAAGCCAAGCTAATGTCTTAGCTAAGCTAAAGTCTAAGCTAAGCTAAAGTCAAAGCTAAGCTAATGTCTAAGCCAAGCTAAGATCTTAGCTCAGCTAAGCTCTAAGCCAAGCTAAAGTCTTAGCTAAGCTAAAGTCTAAGCTAAGCTGAAGTCAAAGCTAAGCTAAGATCTTAGGTAAGCTAATGTCTAAGCCTAGCTAAAGTCTTAGCTCAGCTAAACTCTAAGCCAAGCAAAAGTCTTAGCTAAGCTAAAGTCTAAGCTAAGCTAAAGTCAAAGCTAAGCCAATGTCTAAGCCAAGCTAAAGTCTTAGCTCAGCTAAGCTCTAAGCCAAGCTAAAGTCTTAGCTAAGCTAAAGTCTAAGCTAAGCTAAAGTCAAAGCTAAGCTAATGTCTAAGCCAAGCTAAGGTCTTAGCTCAGCTAAGCTCTAAGCCAAGCTAAAGTCTTAGCTAAGCTAAAGTCTAAGCTAAGCTAAAGTCAAAGCTAAGCTAAGATCTTAGGTAAGCTAAGGTCTAAGCCAAGCTAAAGTCTAAGTCAAGCTAAGCTAACATCTAAGCCAAGCTAAAGCCAAAGCTAAGCTAAAGTCTAAGCTAAGCTAAAGTCTAAGGTATACTAAGGTTAAAGTCTAAGCTAAGCTAAAGTCAAAGCTAAGCTAAGGTCTTAGCCAAGCTAAGGTCTAAGCCATGCTTAAGTCTAAACTAAGCTAAAGTCTACGCTAAGCTAAACTAACCTAAGCTTGCCTCAATTAGCCTGAAGTAAGAAAAAAGAACTTTGTTTAGAAAGGAATAAAAAACTTTTTCCACCTGTAACCTCACTTTTGTCTGATTTGTTTAGCAATGGAAAGGAATGGAATGGAATGGAATGGAATGGAATGGAATGGAATGGGATGGAATAGAATGGGATGTGATGGGATGGAATGGAATGGAATGGATGTGATGGGGTGGAATGGAATGGAATGGAATGGATGTGATGGGGTGGAATGGAATGGAATGGATGTGATGGGGTGGAATGGAATGGAATGGAATGAATGGAATGGAATGGAATGGAATGGAATGGAATGGAATGGAATGGAATGGAGTGGATGGGATTGGATGGAATAGAACAGAAGAGCTATGATATGTTATGTGTCTAGTTCTGCACAAGAAGCTGTGACCTTGGTCTGAGGGGCCATCTGCCGTGCAGGTCCCAAGGGAGTTCGGTCCCAGGCACTGAGGCCTATGAGCACCCCCTGGACCCTGACGGAAGTAGACCTGCGCTCCTCATATACTCTCCTTCAGACTTGTTCCCGGTGTCACTGGAGAGAGCATTGGGCCAGATGGACTCCTGATGGAGCGCTGCTGCTCTCCGGCTCTTGTGTTTGGTGCTGGTTCTCCAAAAGAAACAACTCAGGCCTTTTTAAAAACCCGCCTCTGGGGAGGGCTGGGGTTGGGAGTGGGGGGAAATCACGAGGAAAAGAGCAGGTATTGCCCACGTAAAGAAGATTTGCAACCACTGAGTTCAGGAGTAGACCCTGCTCCAGGCTGAGGGCTCCATCTTGGAGCCTCACTGAGGTCAGAGATGCGGTCTTTTGCTACCCTCTGGAAACCCAACTAAACCGGATGAACACAGAAGGGTTTCCAAAACCAGTTCACGCGTGGTTTTTGCAAATCTCTTCAGGTGCTCCAATTGTCCAGAGACAATCGCCGTTTCTCACCCCCTTCAGATGGCACAGGCCTCCTTCCCACAAAGTGACAGAGCCAATGCCTATGATGGGACATGATACCCATCCATCGCCTTCCACTAGCGCAGGGCTGGGAAGAAATGGCCTCCGGTATTTCCTCAGCATGTACTGTTAGGGAAGAGGGAAGTAGGGAGAAAAAGATTGGAACTTGGAAGAGACCTACAATGATCCTCAAGTGCAACTGCTCGACCGCTTTGGGGCTGGCCAAAAGTTGAAGCGTGTTAGTAAGGGTGTCATCCAAATGCCTCTGAAACACTGATGGGCTCAGGGCATTGGTCACCTCTCCAGGAAGCCTGTTCCAGTTTTTGGCCACCACCCTCTGGGTAAAGAAACGCTTCCTGCGTGTCTACTCGAAACCTCCCCGGGCACAGCTCTGAACCATTCCCACGCGTCCTCTCAATGCATCCCAGCGAGAAGAGATCAGCACCTCCCTGTCCACTTCCCCTCCTTGGGAAGAGCTGTAGGGAGCAGCGAGGCCAGCTCTCAGCCTCCTTCTCTCCAAACTAGACAAAGGCAGTGTCCTCAGCTGCTCCTCACAGGACATGCCTTCCAGCCCTGTCACCAGCTTTGCTGCCCTCCTGGATGCATTCAAGGACCTGTATGTCCTTCTTAGATGCTGGGCCCTAGAACGGCACCCAGCGCTCAAGGTGAGCCTGCACCAGCACTGCTTGCAGCAGGACAATCACCTCTTCTAACTGGCAGGCCTTGCTGTGTGTGGTGCACCCCAGCATGCGGTTTGCCCTCTTGGCTGCCAGGGCACATTGCTGACTCGCACTGAGCCTGCTGCCAACCAGCACGTGCAGATCCCTGTCTGCAGGGCTGCTCTCCAGCCACCCCTCTCCCAATTTACACTTGTGGCTGGCACTCCTCCATCCCGGGTGCAGCAGTCAGCAACTGCTCTTGTTCAGCTTCGTGCCATTGGTGATTGCCCAATGCTCCAGGCCATCAAGATCCCCCTGCAAGACCTCTTGTCCCTCAAGAGAGTCAACTGCACCTCTCAGCATCATCAGAAAAAGAACTGTTATGGTTTAAGCCCAGCCAGTAAGTCAGACTCAGCCCCATGCAGCCGTTTGCTCCCTCCCCCTCTTTTTCCCCAACTCCCCACTACCAGAGGGATGTGGAGGAGAATCAAAAGAATGTACTCCCATGGGCTGAGATAAGAACAGTCCGGTAACTAAGCTGTAATGCAAAACTACTACTGCCACTGCCAAGAATATTACTGATGATAAGGGAAATAACAAGGGGAAAGAATATAACACTAAAAGGGGAAAAGGAAAAGAAAACAATAAACAAAAGTGATGCACAATACAACTGCTCAGCACCTGCTGACCAATACCCAGCCTGACTCAGGCAGCGATCGGTCCCTTCCGAGTGACTCGCCGCAGTCCATATACTGGGCATGATGTGCTGTGGTATGGAATACCCCTGCAGCTAGTTTGGATCAGGTGTCCTGTCTCTGCTTCCTCCCAGCTTCTTGTGCCCATCCTCACTGTCAGAGCATGAGGCTGAAAAGTCCTTCGTTCGAGTAAGCACAACTGAGCAGTGACAAAAACATTGGCGTTATCAACGTTGCTCTCAGGCTAAAGTCAAAAACACAGCACTGCGCCAGCTACTAAGAAGGAGAAAAATAACTTCTACTGCCGAACCCAGGGCAGCATCCATCCCTTATTCCATACCATTCACGTCATGCTCAGATCCCGTATTTTTCAATATGCTATTGCTTTTTGTCTCAAATACATATATATATATATATATATATATATATACATGTACACACCCATTTATTCTTTGTTGCTGTGATGATCAGAGGGAAGTTGGGCTCAGTCAGTGGTGACCTGATGACAATTTTGCTGCTGTTGGCTTTTCCCGTGACTTTCTTCTCCACTGATGATCGTGACAGCACGTACCTTCTCTTCAAAGCCCAGAGTGGTGGAGATGGATATCTAGCTGATGGGCTATAAAAGAGTTATACAGCAGGCAACAGCATGTAATTGAGTTCACTGGCTGTTCTCCCCTAAAATCAAATCCCCCTGTGGTATACACTGGACTCCCCCATCTTCCTGCATTACCCACCAAGTGTATATAGGTCCCTGAGCGAAAGTAATCCCACGAGTGGGTTTGTCTTTACCTGAAGCAGGAATAACCCAGACTGTCTTCCCAGCAAATTCTTTATGTGCACCACAGGAACTCTGTTCCCCCCTACAGTACGCAAAAGTTCTGACTGGGCTGGGCCAGCCCTGTTGGCAGATCCTCTGGTGTTGACCAACCAGGTGGCTTTTGGTAAGTGTGTATCCTGATGTTTGAAAGTCCCCCCACCCATTGCTCTCAGTGTAGTTTTTAACAGCCCATTGTATCGTTCGATTTACCCAGAGGCTGGTGCATGGCACGGGATGTGATATACCCATTCAATGCCATGTCCTTTGGCCCAAGTGCCTGCAAGGCTGTTCCGGAAATGAGTCCCATTATCTGACTCAATTCTCTCTGAGGTCCCGTGTTGCCACAAAATCGGTTTTCAAGGCCCAGGATAGTGTTCCGGGCAGTGGCGTGGGGCACAGCGTATGTTTCCAGCCATCCCGTGGTTGCTTCCACCATGGTAAGCGCATGGCGCTTGCCTTGGCGGGTTGGTGGGAGTGTGATATAATTAATCTGCCAGGCCTCCCCGTATGTGTGCTTCAGCCATCGTCCTCCATACCAAAGAGGCTTTAACCGCTCGGCTTGCTTAACTGCAGCACACGTTTCACACTCCTGAATACCCTGGGCAATAGTGTCCATCGCTAAGTCCACCCCTCGAGCACGAGCCCATCTGTATGTTGCATCTCTGCCCTGATGGCCTGAAGGGTCGTGGGCCCACCGGCTTAAAAGTAATTCACCCTTATGTTGCCAATCTAAGTCCATCTGAGCCACTTCAATCTTAGCAGCGTTATCCACCTTCACAGCTTTTCCTGTTTCTGCGTTATGAAAGTTTTTGCAACTGCGTCGCTGCTGCCGTTCCCTCCAGCTCGTCTCCCTTTGCCTGGGCTGCAGCTCTGCTCTTTCACACTGACGTCCTCAGCACGTGCCCTCCATTGCGCTTACCAGTACTGCTGTGATGTGAGGAGTTATTTGCACTAGCCCCAGAGACAGGGAGAGAGAGAGAGATGTAGATGTAGATATAGATGTAGAGATAGAGAGGTAGAGATGCTAGAGCTAGAGCTAGAGCTAGAGCTAGAGAAGGGAGCGTTTCCGTTTGTGTATAGTGTGTTTTCCTTGTTGTCTCCAAGAGGTGATTGCGCTCACTTTCCGCCAGAACTGGGCAGAGGCAGTAGCATTTTCTACTTGTGCATGTGAAAAAAAAGGTGCTCTGCCTAAAAGAACAGTTTGTTCAAACAGAAGCAAAAAATCCCTCATTGCAGATAGGAACGCAGCTGGGGCTGTCTTCTGCAGCCTACACCAGCATCTCCAGTATCAAACTTGGTGACTTTCCCTTCTCCCACTCCGACAGACCACTCCAGAAATGAGCCTATGGGAGAGAGACCGGTGCTCATTCTGCACATCAAGGATCTGAACAAATGTGCTGGGGGGATTTGTTGCCAACCTCTCAATCTCTGCCCTCTATACAGTGTCCTTATGTGAGGCTTACGTGTCCTACACAACTGAGTCAGTTACTTGTGTTGCCTGAGCGCTGCAGGGAAAAGCTGCTCAGTCCACGCCATTCAAACCAAACTGGGATCAAAGCACTTTATTGAGCTTTCCAGAACATGGAATTGGGCAGCAGTCAGTCAAGTGTTGCCTTCAAGCAGTGACACGAGAGGTGAACCCCCAAACTGGACACATGAATGTTACGAAATACAAGCAAAGATCTCAGCACCCTGTGTAACAAATGCAGAAGAGATTCCTGACCTCCTTCTTCTTTCCAAGAAGACCTCACCAGAAGCAGCGCAGCAGCAAACTGCACGTGGTGTATTGACAAGGAATGGTGCGGAAAGCCTAAATGACTGCGCGAGGTATAAATGCCTTTATTGATACAGTCTGAACATACAGATTCATTTACAGGGACACCCCGCAGCGATGCCCGGTGTGTGGCTGCCATGGGCAGGACCATCCCCCTGGGGCTCCTGGGCACAGGCACTGCCTCAGGGCCAGCACCCCAAAGGCCTTTCTCCAAGGCATGCTGGGCGAAGGGGCAGCAGCAGCAGCAGGGCTGCGGCGGGCAGGGCTGCGGGGGCCCCCTCACCCCTATGTCATAGTGCCAGCACTCGCCAACGCAGCATCACAATGCTCCGGAGCAGTATAAGTGCAGCGCCCTCCCCCAGGGCTTTGGAGCTCCAGCGCCAGGCACTGGAAGGGTTCTTGCTCCCAGGCTAGATCAGGCCAGCGGCACTTGGCTGCTCTTGGAAGCCCCTGCGGTGGCTGCAGGTGGAGGCAGGAAAGGCAGTGCCAGTGTCCCCTTGTCCCCTTGGAGGCATAACCAGCCCGTGGACCGGGAGCAGGTCTTGCCCACGTGCTCAGGGAGCAGCCGATCGCCAGCACTGGGGTCAGGAAGGAATTTTCCCCCGGGGCAGATTGGCACCGGTCCCCGGGGGTTTTTTGCCTTCCTCTGAGCACTGAGCATGACCACTTGTCAGGGCTCCTCTGGTCCCGGTGCTCTGGGTTATCGCCTGGTGCTCATGCACCACGAAGGTGGCCCCTCGTGTCCTGCAGCTGGGGGGGGAAGGCTTTTTTGCCCCCAGGCTGGACTAGCAAGTGTCCCCGGGGTTTTTTGCCTCCTCCGCAGCCGAGCACAGCCCCTTCATGGGGCTCCTTTGGGCTGTTGTAGCCCAAAGGCAGCTGCTCGTGCTCCACGCAGGTGGCCCTCGTGCCCCGCATGCGGGGGGAGGAAGCCTTCTGCACTCCCAGGGTGGCCCCAGCGTGGCCCCGGGACTTGCTGCTTCTCCTCTGTTGCATGGAGCACCCCCCCTTGTCAGGTCTTCCCGGGCCTATTTTGGCTGTGTTCTTGCACTGCTCTCGCCCCACCACGGCACCGCTCCTGCCCCGGCTTTCCTTTCTGAGGCTGCAAGAGAATAGTTTCCCAGCTAAAACTGAAGGATGCGTCAGCCTGCTGCTGGCTACGCATGGGCATCGGGTTAATGCTGGTGGGCATCAGCTCTGCAAGGTTTAGAGAAGGAAAATAGAGTCTAAGCTAAGCTAAGGTCTAAGCTAATCTAAATTCTAAGTTAAGCTAAAGTCTATGAAAAGCTAAGTCTAAGCTAATGTAATGTCTAAGAGAAGCTAAAGTCTATGCTAAACTAAAGTCTAAGATAATTTAATGTCTAAGCTAAGCTAAAGTCTAAGCAAAGCTAAGATCTAAGCTAAGCTAAAGTCTAAGCTAAGTTAAGGTCTAAGCTAAGCTAAGGTCTATGCTAAGCTAAAGTCTAAGTTAAGATAAAGTCTAAGCTAAGCTAAGGTCTAAGCTAAGCTAAGGTCTAAGCTAAGCTAAAGTCTGAGCTAAGCTAAAGTCTAAGTTAAGCTAAAGTCTAAGCTAAGCTAAAGTCTGAGCTAAGCTAAAGTCTAAGTTAAGATAAAGTCTAAGCTAAGCTAAAGTCTAAGCCAAGCTAAAGTCTAAGCTAAACTAAGGTCTAAGCTAAGCTAATGTTTAAGCCAAACTCAAGTCTAAGCTAAGATAAAGTCTAAGCTAATGTCTAAAATCAAAGCTATGCTAAAGTCTAAGCTAAGCTAAGTCTAAGCTAAACTGAAGTCCTAGCTAAGCTAAAGTCTAAGATAAACTAAGTCTAAGCTAAACTGAAGTCCTAGCTAAGCTAAAGTCTAAGATAAACTAAGTCTAAGCTAAACGGAAGTCCTAGCTAAGCTAAAGTCTAAGATAAGCTAAGGTCTAAGCCGAACTAAGGTCTAAGTTAAGCTGATGTCTAAGCTAAACTGAAGTCAAAGCTACGCTAAGGTCTCAGCTAAGCTAAGGTCTAAGCCAAGCTAAAGTCTAAGCTAAGACAAAGTCTAAGCTAAGCTAAAGTCCTAGATAAGTGAAAATCTAAGGTAAAAGAAACTCTAAGCAAAGCGAAGGTCAAAGCTAAGCTGAGGTATCAGCGAAGCTAAGGCCACAGCTAAGCTAAGGCCTAAGCTAAGCTAAGGATTAAGCCAAGATAAAGTCCAAGCTAAGCTAAAGTCCTAAAGGCTGAGCTAAGCAAAGGTCTAAACTAAGCTAAAGTCTAAGCTAAACTAAAGTCGAAGCTAAGCTAAGGTCTAAGCTAAGCAAAGGTTTAAGCCAAGCTAAAGTCCAAGCAAAGCTAAAGTCAAAGCTACGCTGAAGTCTAAGCAAAGCTGAAGTCTTACCTAAGCTTAAGTCTAAGCTAAGCTAAGGTCTAAACTAAGCTAAAGCTTAAGCTAAGCTAAACTCTAAGTCAAGCTAAAGACAAAGCTCAGCTAAAGTGTAACCTAAACTAAGGTTTATGCTATGCTAAGGTCTAAGCTAGGCTGAAGTCTAAGCTAAGCTAAGGTCTAAACTAAGCTAAGCTCTAAACCAAGCTAAAGTCAAAGCTAAGCTAAAGTCTAAGCAAAGCTAAAGTCTTAGCTCAGCTATAGTGTGAGCTAAGCAAAGGTCTAAGCCAAGCTAAAGCCTGTGCCAAGCTAACGTCTGAGCTAATCTAATGTCTAAGCGAAGCTAAAGTCTAAGCTAAGTTAAAGTATAAACTAAGGTAAAATCTAAGCTTAGCTAAGGTCTTTGCTAAGCTAATGTCTAAGCTAAGCTAACGTCTAAGTTAAGCTAAAGCCTAAGCTAAGCAAAGATCTAAGCTAAGCTAAAATCTTAGGTAAGCTAATGTCTAAGCCAAGCTGAAGTCTTAGCTCAGCTAAACTCTAAGCCAAGCTAAAGTCTTAGCTAAGCTAAAGTCTAAGCTAAGCTAAAGTCAAAGCTAAGCTAATGTCTAAGCCAAGCTAAAGTCTTAGCTCAGCTAAGCTCTAAGCCAAGCTAATGTCTTAGCTAAGCTAAAGTCTAAGCTAAGCTAAAGTCAAAGCTCAGCTAATGTCTAAGCCAAGCTAAGGTCCTAGCTCAGCTAAGCTCTGAGCCAAGCTAAAGTCTTAGCTAAGCTAAAGTCTAAGCTAAGCTAAAGTCAAAGCTAAGCTAATGTCCAAGCCAAGCTAAAGTCTTAGCTCAGCTAAGCTCTAAGCCAAGCTAATGTCTTAGCTAAGCTAAAGTCTAAGCTAAGCTAAAGTCAAAGCTAAGCTAATGTCTAAGCCAAGCTAAGATCTTAGCTCAGCTAAGCTCTAAGCCAAGCTAAAGTCTTAGCTAAGCTAAAGTCTAAGCTAAGCTGAAGTCAAAGCTAAGCTAAGATCTTAGGTAAGCTAATGTCTAAGCCTAGCTAAAGTCTTAGCTCAGCTAAACTCTAAGCCAAGCAAAAGTCTTAGCTAAGCTAAAGTCTAAGCTAAGCTAAAGTCAAAGCTAAGCCAATGTCTAAGCCAAGCTAAAGTCTTAGCTCAGCTAAGCTCTAAGCCAAGCTAAAGTCTTAGCTAAGCTAAAGTCTAAGCTAAGCTAAAGTCAAAGCTAAGCTAATGTCTAAGCCAAGCTAAGGTCTTAGCTCAGCTAAGCTCTAAGCCAAGCTAAAGTCTTAGCTAAGCTAAAGTCTAAGCTAAGCTAAAGTCAAAGCTAAGCTAAGATCTTAGGTAAGCTAAGGTCTAAGCCAAGCTAAAGTCTAAGTCAAGCTAAGCTAACATCTAAGCCAAGCTAAAGCCAAAGCTAAGCTAAAGTCTAAGCTAAGCTAAAGTCTAAGGTATACTAAGGTTAAAGTCTAAGCTAAGCTAAAGTCAAAGCTAAGCTAAGGTCTTAGCCAAGCTAAGGTCTAAGCCATGCTTAAGTCTAAACTAAGCTAAAGTCTACGCTAAGCTAAACTAACCTAAGCTTGCCTCAATTAGCCTGAAGTAAGAAAAAAGAACTTTGTTTAGAAAGGAATAAAAAACTTTTTCCACCTGTAACCTCACTTTTGTCTGATTTGTTTAGCAATGGAAAGGAATGGAATGGAATGGAATGGAATGGAATGGAATGGAATGGAATGGAATGGGATGGAATAGAATGGGATGTGATGGGATGGAATGGAATGGAATGGATGTGATGGGGTGGAATGGAATGGAATGGAATGGATGTGATGGGGTGGAATGGAATGGAATGGATGTGATGGGGTGGAATGGAATGGAATGGAATGAATGGAATGGAATGGAATGGAATGGAATGGAGTGGATGGGATTGGATGGAATAGAACAGAAGAGCTATGATATGTTATGTGTCTAGTTCTGCACAAGAAGCTGTGACCTTGGTCTGAGGGGCCATCTGCCGTGCAGGTCCCAAGGGAGTTCGGTCCCAGGCACTGAGGCCTATGAGCACCCCCTGGACCCTGACGGAAGTAGACCTGCGCTCCTCATATACTCTCCTTCAGACTTGTTCCCGGTGTCACTGGAGAGAGCATTGGGCCAGATGGACTCCTGATGGAGCGCTGCTGCTCTCCGGCTCTTGTGTTTGGTGCTGGTTCTCCAAAAGAAACAACTCAGGCCTTTTTAAAAACCCGCCTCTGGGGAGGGCTGGGGTTGGGAGTGGGGGGAAATCACGAGGAAAAGAGCAGGTATTGCCCACGTAAAGAAGATTTGCAACCACTGAGTTCAGGAGTAGACCCTGCTCCAGGCTGAGGGCTCCATCTTGGAGCCTCACTGAGGTCAGAGATGCGGTCTTTTGCTACCCTCTGGAAACCCAACTAAACCGGATGAACACAGAAGGGTTTCCAAAACCAGTTCACGCGTGGTTTTTGCAAATCTCTTCAGGTGCTCCAATTGTCCAGAGACAATCGCCGTTTCTCACCCCCTTCAGATGGCACAGGCCTCCTTCCCACAAAGTGACAGAGCCAATGCCTATGATGGGACATGATACCCATCCATCGCCTTCCACTAGCGCAGGGCTGGGAAGAAATGGCCTCCGGTATTTCCTCAGCATGTACTGTTAGGGAAGAGGGAAGTAGGGAGAAAAAGATTGGAACTTGGAAGAGACCTACAATGATCCTCAAGTGCAACTGCTCGACCGCTTTGGGGCTGGCCAAAAGTTGAAGCGTGTTAGTAAGGGTGTCATCCAAATGCCTCTGAAACACTGATGGGCTCAGGGCATTGGTCACCTCTCCAGGAAGCCTGTTCCAGTTTTTGGCCACCACCCTCTGGGTAAAGAAACGCTTCCTGCGTGTCTACTCGAAACCTCCCCGGGCACAGCTCTGAACCATTCCCACGCGTCCTCTCAATGCATCCCAGCGAGAAGAGATCAGCACCTCCCTGTCCACTTCCCCTCCTTGGGAAGAGCTGTAGGGAGCAGCGAGGCCAGCTCTCAGCCTCCTTCTCTCCAAACTAGACAAAGGCAGTGTCCTCAGCTGCTCCTCACAGGACATGCCTTCCAGCCCTGTCACCAGCTTTGCTGCCCTCCTGGATGCATTCAAGGACCTGTATGTCCTTCTTAGATGCTGGGCCCTAGAACGGCACCCAGCGCTCAAGGTGAGCCTGCACCAGCACTGCTTGCAGCAGGACAATCACCTCTTCTAACTGGCAGGCCTTGCTGTGTGTGGTGCACCCCAGCATGCGGTTTGCCCTCTTGGCTGCCAGGGCACATTGCTGACTCGCACTGAGCCTGCTGCCAACCAGCACGTGCAGATCCCTGTCTGCAGGGCTGCTCTCCAGCCACCCCTCTCCCAATTTACACTTGTGGCTGGCACTCCTCCATCCCGGGTGCAGCAGTCAGCAACTGCTCTTGTTCAGCTTCGTGCCATTGGTGATTGCCCAATGCTCCAGGCCATCAAGATCCCCCTGCAAGACCTCTTGTCCCTCAAGAGAGTCAACTGCACCTCTCAGCATCATCAGAAAAAGAACTGTTATGGTTTAAGCCCAGCCAGTAAGTCAGACTCAGCCCCATGCAGCCGTTTGCTCCCTCCCCCTCTTTTTCCCCAACTCCCCACTACCAGAGGGATGTGGAGGAGAATCAAAAGAATGTACTCCCATGGGCTGAGATAAGAACAGTCCGGTAACTAAGCTGTAATGCAAAACTACTACTGCCACTGCCAAGAATATTACTGATGATAAGGGAAATAACAAGGGGAAAGAATATAACACTAAAAGGGGAAAAGGAAAAGAAAACAATAAACAAAAGTGATGCACAATACAACTGCTCAGCACCTGCTGACCAATACCCAGCCTGACTCAGGCAGCGATCGGTCCCTTCCGAGTGACTCGCCGCAGTCCATATACTGGGCATGATGTGCTGTGGTATGGAATACCCCTGCAGCTAGTTTGGATCAGGTGTCCTGTCTCTGCTTCCTCCCAGCTTCTTGTGCCCATCCTCACTGTCAGAGCATGAGGCTGAAAAGTCCTTCGTTCGAGTAAGCACAACTGAGCAGTGACAAAAACATTGGCGTTATCAACGTTGCTCTCAGGCTAAAGTCAAAAACACAGCACTGCGCCAGCTACTAAGAAGGAGAAAAATAACTTCTACTGCCGAACCCAGGGCAGCATCCATCCCTTATTCCATACCATTCACGTCATGCTCAGATCCCGTATTTTTCAATATGCTATTGCTTTTTGTCTCAAATACATATATATATATATATATATATATATATACATGTACACACCCATTTATTCTTTGTTGCTGTGATGATCAGAGGGAAGTTGGGCTCAGTCAGTGGTGACCTGATGACAATTTTGCTGCTGTTGGCTTTTCCCGTGACTTTCTTCTCCACTGATGATCGTGACAGCACGTACCTTCTCTTCAAAGCCCAGAGTGGTGGAGATGGATATCTAGCTGATGGGCTATAAAAGAGTTATACAGCAGGCAACAGCATGTAATTGAGTTCACTGGCTGTTCTCCCCTAAAATCAAATCCCCCTGTGGTATACACTGGACTCCCCCATCTTCCTGCATTACCCACCAAGTGTATATAGGTCCCTGAGCAAAAGTAATCCCACGAGTGGGTTTGTCTTTACCTGAAGCAGGAATAACCCAGACTGTCTTCCCAGCAAATTCTTTATGTGCACCACAGGAACTCTGTTCCCCCCTACAGTACGCAAAAGTTCTGACTGGGCTGGGCCAGCCCTGTTGGCAGATCCTCTGGTGTTGACCAACCAGGTGGCTTTTGGTAAGTGTGTATCCTGATGTTTGAAAGTCCCCCCACCCATTGCTCTCAGTGTAGTTTTTAACAGCCCATTGTATCGTTCGATTTACCCAGAGGCTGGTGCATGGCACGGGATGTGATATACCCATTCAATGCCATGTCCTTTGGCCCAAGTGCCTGCAAGGCTGTTCCGGAAATGAGTCCCATTATCTGACTCAATTCTCTCTGAGGTCCCGTGTTGCCACAAAATCGGTTTTCAAGGCCCAGGATAGTGTTCCGGGCAGTGGCGTGGGGCACAGCGTATGTTTCCAGCCATCCCGTGGTTGCTTCCACCATGGTAAGCGCATGGCGCTTGCCTTGGCGGGTTGGTGGGAGTGTGATATAATTAATCTGCCAGGCCTCCCCGTATGTGTGCTTCAGCCATCGTCCTCCATACCAAAGAGGCTTTAACCGCTCGGCTTGCTTAACTGCAGCACACGTTTCACACTCCTGAATACCCTGGGCAATAGTGTCCATCGCTAAGTCCACCCCTCGAGCACGAGCCCATCTGTATGTTGCATCTCTGCCCTGATGGCCTGAAGGGTCGTGGGCCCACCGGCTTAAAAGTAATTCACCCTTATGTTGCCAATCTAAGTCCATCTGAGCCACTTCAATCTTAGCAGCGTTATCCACCTTCACAGCTTTTCCTGTTTCTGCGTTATGAAAGTTTTTGCAACTGCGTCGCTGCTGCCGTTCCCTCCAGCTCGTCTCCCTTTGCCTGGGCTGCAGCTCTGCTCTTTCACACTGACGTCCTCAGCACGTGCCCTCCATTGCGCTTACCAGTACTGCTGTGATGTGAGGAGTTATTTGCACTAGCCCCAGAGACAGGGAGAGAGAGAGAGATGTAGATGTAGATATAGATGTAGAGATAGAGAGGTAGAGATGCTAGAGCTAGAGCTAGAGCTAGAGCTAGAGAAGGGAGCGTTTCCGTTTGTGTATAGTGTGTTTTCCTTGTTGTCTCCAAGAGGTGATTGCGCTCACTTTCCGCCAGAACTGGGCAGAGGCAGTAGCATTTTCTACTTGTGCATGTGAAAAAAAAGGTGCTCTGCCTAAAAGAACAGTTTGTTCAAACAGAAGCAAAAAATCCCTCATTGCAGATAGGAACGCAGCTGGGGCTGTCTTCTGCAGCCTACACCAGCATCTCCAGTATCAAACTTGGTGACTTTCCCTTCTCCCACTCCGACAGACCACTCCAGAAATGAGCCTATGGGAGAGAGACCGGTGCTCATTCTGCACATCAAGGATCTGAACAAATGTGCTGGGGGGATTTGTTGCCAACCTCTCAATCTCTGCCCTCTATACAGTGTCCTTATGTGAGGCTTACGTGTCCTACACAACTGAGTCAGTTACTTGTGTTGCCTGAGCGCTGCAGGGAAAAGCTGCTCAGTCCACGCCATTCAAACCAAACTGGGATCAAAGCACTTTATTGAGCTTTCCAGAACATGGAATTGGGCAGCAGTCAGTCAAGTGTTGCCTTCAAGCAGTGACACGAGAGGTGAACCCCCAAACTGGACACATGAATGTTACGAAATACAAGCAAAGATCTCAGCACCCTGTGTAACAAATGCAGAAGAGATTCCTGACCTCCTTCTTCTTTCCAAGAAGACCTCACCAGAAGCAGCGCAGCAGCAAACTGCACGTGGTGTATTGACAAGGAATGGTGCGGAAAGCCTAAATGACTGCGCGAGGTATAAATGCCTTTATTGATACAGTCTGAACATACAGATTCATTTACAGGGACACCCCGCAGCGATGCCCGGTGTGTGGCTGCCATGGGCAGGACCATCCCCCTGGGGCTCCTGGGCACAGGCACTGCCTCAGGGCCAGCACCCCAAAGGCCTTTCTCCAAGGCATGCTGGGCGAAGGGGCAGCAGCAGCAGCAGGGCTGCGGCGGGCAGGGCTGCGGGGGCCCCCTCACCCCTATGTCATAGTGCCAGCACTCGCCAACGCAGCATCACAATGCTCCGGAGCAGTATAAGTGCAGCGCCCTCCCCCAGGGCTTTGGAGCTCCAGCGCCAGGCACTGGAAGGGTTCTTGCTCCCAGGCTAGATCAGGCCAGCGGCACTTGGCTGCTCTTGGAAGCCCCTGCGGTGGCTGCAGGTGGAGGCAGGAAAGGCAGTGCCAGTGTCCCCTTGTCCCCTTGGAGGCATAACCAGCCCGTGGACCGGGAGCAGGTCTTGCCCACGTGCTCAGGGAGCAGCCGATCACCAGCACTGGGGTCAGGAAGGAATTTTCCCCCGGGGCAGATTGGCACCGTTCCCCGGGGGTTTTTTGCCTTCCTCTGAGCACTGAGCATGACCACTTGTCAGGGCTCCTCTGGTCCCGGTGCTCTGGGTTATCGCCTGGTGCTCATGCACCACGAAGGTGGCCCCTCGTGTCCTGCAGCTGGGGGGGGAAGGCTTTTTTGCCCCCAGGCTGGACTAGCAAGTGTCCCCGGGGTTTTTTGCCTCCTCCGCAGCCGAGCACAGCCCCTTCATGGGGCTCCTTTGGGCTGTTGTAGCCCAAAGGCAGCTGCTCGTGCTCCACGCAGGTGGCCCTCGTGCCCCGCATGCGGGGGGAGGAAGCCTTCTGCACTCCCAGGGTGGCCCCAGCGTGGCCCCGGGACTTGCTGCTTCTCCTCTGTTGCATGGAGCACCCCCCCTTGTCAGGTCTTCCCGGGCCTATTTTGGCTGTGTTCTTGCACTGCTCTCGCCCCACCACGGCACCGCTCCTGCCCCGGCTTTCCTTTCTGAGGCTGCAAGAGAATAGTTTCCCAGCTAAAACTGAAGGATGCGTCAGCCTGCTGCTGGCTACGCATGGGCATCGGGTTAATGCTGGTGGGCATCAGCTCTGCAAGGTTTAGAGAAGGAAAATAGAGTCTAAGCTAAGCTAAGGTCTAAGCTAATCTAAATTCTAAGTTAAGCTAAAGTCTATGAAAAGCTAAGTCTAAGCTAATGTAATGTCTAAGAGAAGCTAAAGTCTATGCTAAACTAAAGTCTAAGATAATTTAATGTCTAAGCTAAGCTAAAGTCTAAGCAAAGCTAAGATCTAAGCTAAGCTAAAGTCTAAGCTAAGCTAAGGTCTAAGCTAAGCTAAGGTCTATGCTAAGCTAAAGTCTAAGCAAAGCTAAGATCTAAGCTAAGCTAAAGTCTAAGCTAAGCTAAGGTCTAAGCTAAGCTAAGGTCTAAGCTAAGCTAAAGTCTGAGCTAAGCTAAAGTCTAAGTTAAGATAAAGTCTAAGCTAAGCTAAGGTCTAAGCTAAGCTAAAGTCTGAGCTAAGCTAAAGTCTAAGTTAAGCTAAAGTCTAAGCTAAGCTAAAGTCTGAGCTAAGCTAAAGTCTAAGTTAAGATAAAGTCTAAGCTAAGCTAAAGTCTAAGCCAAGCTAAAGTCTAAGCTAAACTAAGGTCTAAGCTAAGCTAATGTTTAAGCCAAACTCAAGTCTAAGCTAAGATAAAGTCTAAGCTAATGTCTAAAATCAAAGCTATGCTAAAGTCTAAGCTAAGCTAAGTCTAAGCTAAACTGAAGTCCTAGCTAAGCTAAAGTCTAAGATAAACTAAGTCTAAGCTAAACGGAAGTCCTAGCTAAGCTAAAGTCTAAGATAAGCTAAGGTCTAAGCCGAACTAAGGTCTAAGTTAAGGTGATGTCTAAGTTAAACTGAAGTCAAAGCCACGCTAAGGTCTCAGCTAAGCTAAGGTCTAAGCCAAGCTAAAGTCTAAGCTAAGACAAAGTCTAAGCTAAGCTAAAGTCCTAGATAAGTGAAAATCTAAGGTAAAAGAAACTCTAAGCTAAGCGAAGGCCAAAGCTAAGCTGAGGTATCAGCTAAGCTAAGGCCTAAGCTAAGCTAAGGATTAAGCCAAGATAAAGTCCAAGCTAAGCTAAAGTCCTAGCTAAGCTAAAGGCAGAGCTAAGCAAAGGTCTAAGCTAAGCTAAAGTCTAAGCTAAACTAAAGTCGAAGCTAAGCTAAGGTCTAAGCTAAGCAAAGGTTTAAGCCAAGCTAAAGTCCAAGCAAAGCTAAAGTCAAAGCTACGCTGAAGTCTAAGCAAAGCTGAAGTCTTACCTAAGCTTAAGTCTAAGCTAAGCTAAGGTCTAAACTAAGCTAAAGCTTAAGCTAAGCTAAACTCTAAGTCAAGCTAAAGACAAAGCTCAGCTAAAGTGTAACCTAAACTAAGGTTTATGCTATGCTAAGGTCTAAGCTAGGCTGAAGTCTAAGCTAAGCTAAGGTCTAAACTAAGCTAAGCTCTAAACCAAGCTAAAGTCAAAGCTAAGCTAAAGTCTAAGCAAAGCTAAAGTCCTAGCTCAGCTATAGTGTGAGCTAAGTAAAGGTCTAAGCCAAGCTAAAGCCTGTGCCAAGCTAACGTCTGAGCTAATCTAATGTCTAAGCGAAGCTAAAGTCTAAGCTAAGTTAAAGTATAAACTAAGGTAAAATCTAAGCTTAGCTAAGGTCTTTGCTAAGCTAATGTCTAAGCTAAGCTAACGTCTAAGTTAAGCTAAAGCCTAAGCTAAGCAAAGATCTAAGCTAAGCTAAGATCTTAGGTAAGCTAATGTCTAAGCCAAGCTAAAGTCTTAGCTCAGCTAAACTCTAAGCCAAACTAAAGTCTTAGCTAAGCTAAAGTCTAAGCTAAGCTAAAGTCAAAGCTAAGCTAATGTCTAAGCCAAGCTAAAGTCTTAGCTCAGCTAAGCTCTAAGCCAAGCTAATGTCTTAGCTAAGCTAAAGTCTAAGCTAAGCTAAAGTCAAAGCTCAGCTAATGTCTAAGCCAAGCTAAGGTCTTAGCTCAGCTAAGCTCTAAGCCAAGCTAAAGTCTTAGCTAAGCTAAAGTCTAAGCTAAGCTAAAGTCAAAGTTAAGCTAATGTCTAAGCTAAGCTAAAGTCTTAGCTCAGCTAAGCTCTAAGCCGAGCTAAAGTCTTAGCTAAGCTAAAGTCTAAGCTAAGCTAAAGTCAAAGCTAAGCTAATGTCTAAGCCAAGCTAAGGGGTTAGCTCAGCTAAGCTCTAAGCCAAGCTAAAGTCTTAGCTAAGCTAAAGTCTAAGCTAAGCTGAAGTCAAAGCTAAGCTAAGATCTTAGGTAAGCTAATGTCTAAGCCAAGCTAAAGTCTTAGCTCAGCTAAGCTCTAAGCCAAGCTAAAGTCTAAGCTAAGCTAAAGTCTAAGCTAAGCTAAGATCTTAGGTAAGCTAATGTCTAAGCCAAGCTAAAGTCTTAGCTCAGCTAAGCTCTAAGCTGAGCTAATGTCTTAGCTAAGCTAAAGTCTAAGCTAAGCTAAAGTCAAAGCTAAGCTAATGTCTAAGCCAAGCTAAAGTCTTAGCTCAGCTAAGCTCTAAGCCAAGCTAAAGTCTTAGCTAAGCTAAAGTCTAAGCTAAGCTAAAGTCAAAGCTAAGCTAATGTCTAAGCCAAGCTAAGGTCTAAGCTCAGCTAAGGTCTAAGCCAAGCTAAAGTCTTAGCTAAGCTAAAGTCTAAGCTAAGCTAAAGTCAAAGCTAAGCTAATGTCTAAGCCAAGCTAAGGTCTTAGCTCAGCTAAGCTCTAAGCCAAGCTAAAGTCTAAGCTAAGCTAAAGTCTAAGCTAAGCTAATGTCAAAGCTAAGCTAAGATCTTAGGTAAGCTAAGGTCTAAGCCAAGCTAAAGTCTAAGTCAAGCTAAGCTAACATCTAAGCCAAGCTAAAGCCAAAGCTAAGCTAAAGTCTAAGCTAAGCTAAAGTCTAAGGTATACTAAGGTTAAAGTCTAAGCTAAGCTAAAGTCAAAGCTAAGCTAAGGTCTTAGCCAAGCTAAGGTCTAAGCCATGCTTAAGTCTAAACTAAGCTAAAGTCTACGCTAAGCTAAACTAACCTAAGCTTGCCTCAATTAGCCTAAAGTAAGAAAAAAGAACTTTGTTTAGAAAGGAATAAAAAACTTTTTCCACCTGTAGCCTCACTTTTGTCTGATTTGTTTAGCAATGGAAAGGAATGGAATGGAATGGAATGGAATGGAATGGAATGGAATGGGATGGAATAGAATGGGATGTGATGGGATGGGATGGAATGGAATGGAATGGATGTGATGGGGTGGAATGGAATGGAATGGATGTGATGGGGTGGAATGGAATGGAATGGAATGAATGGAATGGAATGGAATGGAATGGAGTGGACGGGATTGGATGGAATAGAACAGAAGAGCTATGATCTGTTATGTGTATAGTTCTGCACAAGAAGCTGTGACCTTGGTCTGAGGGGCCATCTGCCGTGCAGGTCCCAAGGGAGTTCGGTCCCAGGCACTGAGGCCTATGAGCACCCCCTGGACCCTGACGGAAGTAGACCTGCGCTCCTCATATACTCTCCTTCAGACTTGTTCCCGGTGTCACTGGAGAGAGCATTGGGCCAGATGGACTCCTGATGGAGCGCTGCTGCTCTTCGGCTCTTGTGTTTGGTGCTGGTTCTCCAAAAGAAACAACTCAGGCCTTTTTAAAAACCCGCCTCTGGGGAGGGCTGGGGTTGGGAGTGGGGGGAAATCACGAGGAAAAGAGCAGGTATTGCCCACGTAAAGAAGATTTGCAACCACTGAGTTCAGGAGTAGACCCTGCTCCAGGCTGAGGGCTCCATCTTGGAGCCTCACTGAGGTCAGAGATGCGGTCTTTTGCTACCCTCTGGAAACCCAACTAAACCGGATGAACACAGAAGGGTTTCCAAAACCAGTTCACGCGTGGTTTTTGCAAATCTCTTCAGGTGCTCCAATTGTCCAGAGACAATCGCCGTTTCTCACCCCCTTCAGATAGCACAGGCCTCCTTCCCACAAAGTGACAGAGCCAATGCCTATGATGGGACATGATACCCATCCATCGCCTTCCACTAGCGCAGGGCTGGGAAGAAATGGCCTCCGGTATTTCCTCAGCATGTACTGTTAGGGAAGAGGGAAGTAGGGAGAAAAAGATTGGAACTTGGAAGAGACCTACAATGATCCTCAAGTGCAACTGCTCGACCGCTTTGGGGCTGGCCAAAAGTTGAAGCGTGTTAGTAAGGGTGTCATCCAAATGCCTCTGAAACACTGATGGGCTCAGGGCATTGGTCACCTCTCCAGGAAGCCTGTTCCAGTTTTTGGCCACCACCCTCTGGGTAAAGAAACGCTTCCTGCGTGTCTACTCGAAACCTCCCCGGGCACAGCTCTGAACCATTCCCACGCGTCCTCTCAATGCATCCCAGCGAGAAGAGATCAGCACCTCCCTGTCCACTTCCCCTCCTTGGGAAGAGCTGTAGGGAGCAGCGAGGCCAGCTCTCAGCCTCCTTCTCTCCAAACTAGACAAATGAAGTGTCCTCAGCTGCTCCTCACAGGACACGCCTTCCAGCCCTGTCACCAGCTTTGCTGCCCTCCTGGATGCATTCAAGGACCTGTATGTCCTTCTTAGATGCTGGGCCCTAGAACGGCACCCAGCGCTCAAGGTGAGCCTGCACCAGCACTGCTTGCAGCAGGACAATCACCTCTTCTAACTGGCAGGCCTTGCTGTGTGTGGTGCACCCCAGCATGCGGTTTGCCCTCTTGGCTGCCAGGGCACATTGCTGACTCGCACTGAGCCTGCTGCCAACCAGCACGTGCAGATCCCTGTCTGCAGGGCTGCTCTCCAGCCACCCCTCTCCCAATTTACACTTGTGGCTGGCACTCCTCCATCCCGGGTGCAGCAGTCAGCAACTGCTCTTGTTCAGCTTCGTGCCATTGGTGATTGCCCAATGCTCCAGGCCATCAAGATCCCCCTGCAAGACCTCTTGTCCCTCAAGAGAGTCAACTGCACCTCTCAGCATCATCAGAAAAAGAACTGTTATGGTTTAAGCCCAGCCAGTAAGTCAGACTCAGCCCCATGCAGCCGTTTGCTCCCTCCCCCTCTTTTTCCCCAACTCCCCACTACCAGAGGGATGTGGAGGAGAATCAAAAGAATGTACTCCCATGGGCTGAGATAAGAACAGTCCGGTAACTAAGCTGTAATGCAAAACTACTACTGCCACTGCCAAGAATATTACTGATGATAAGGGAAATAACAAGGGGAAAGAATATAACACTAAAAGGGGAAAAGGAAAAGAAAACAATAAACAAAAGTGATGCACAATACAACTGCTCAGCACCTGCTGACCAATACCCAGCCTGACTCAGGCAGCGATCGGTCCCTTCCGAGTGACTCGCCGCAGTCCATATACTGGGCATGATGTGCTGTGGTATGGAATACCCCTGCAGCTAGTTTGGATCAGGTGTCCTGTCTCTGCTTCCTCCCAGCTTCTTGTGCCCATCCTCACTGTCAGAGCATGAGGCTGAAAAGTCCTTCGTTCGAGTAAGCACAACTGAGCAGTGACAAAAACATTGGCGTTATCAACGTTGCTCTCAGGCTAAAGTCAAAAACACAGCACTGCGCCAGCTACTAAGAAGGAGAAAAATAACTTCTACTGCCGAACCCAGGGCAGCATCCATCCCTTATTCCATACCATTCACGTCATGCTCAGATCCCGTATTTTTCAATATGCTACTGCTTTTTGTCTCAAATACATATATATATATATATATATATATACATGTACACACCCATTTATTCTTTGTTGCTGTGATGATCAGAGGGAAGTTGGGCTCAGTCAGTGGTGACCTGATGACAATTTTGCTGCTGTTGGCTTTTCCCGTGACTTTCTTCTCCACTGATGATCGTGACAGCACGTACCTTCTCTTCAAAGCCCAGAGTGGTGGAGATGGATATCTAGCTGATGGGCTATAAAAGAGTTATACAGCAGGCAACAGCATGTAATTGAGTTCACTGGCTGTTCTCCCCTAAAATCAAATCCCCCTGTGGTATACACTGGACTCCCCCATCTTCCTGCATTACCCACCAAGTGTATATAGGTCCCTGAGCAAAAGTAATCCCACGAGTGGGTTTGTCTTTACCTGAAGCAGGAATAACCCAGACTGTCTTCCCAGCAAATTCTTTATGTGCACCACAGGAACTCTGTTCCCCCCTACAGTACGCAAAAGTTCTGACTGGGCTGGGCCAGCCCTGTTGGCAGATCCTCTGGTGTTGACCAACCAGGTGGCTTTTGGTAAGTGTGTATCCTGATGTTTGAAAGTCCCCCCACCCATTGCTCTCAGTGTAGTTTTTAACAGCCCATTGTATCGTTCGATTTACCCAGAGGCTGGTGCATGGCACGGGATGTGATATACCCATTCAATGCCATGTCCTTTGGCCCAAGTGCCTGCAAGGCTGTTCCGGAAATGAGTCCCATTATCTGACTCAATTCTCTCTGAGGTCCCGTGTTGCCACAAAATCGGTTTTCAAGGCCCAGGATAGTGTTCCGGGCAGTGGCGTGGGGCACAGCGTATGTTTCCAGCCATCCCGTGGTTGCTTCCACCATGGTAAGCGCATGGCGCTTGCCTTGGCGGGTTGGTGGGAGTGTGATATAATTAATCTGCCAGGCCTCCCCGTATGTGTGCTTCAGCCATCGTCCTCCATACCAAAGAGGCTTTAACCGCTCGGCTTGCTTAACTGCAGCACACGTTTCACACTCCTGAATACCCTGGGCAATAGTGTCCATCGCTAAGTCCACCCCTCGAGCACGAGCCCATCTGTATGTTGCATCTCTGCCCTGATGGCCTGAAGGGTTGTGGGCCCACCGGCTTAAAAGTAATTCACCCTTATGTTGCCAATCTAAGTCCATCTGAGCCACTTCAATCTTAGCAGCGTTATCCACCTTCACAGCTTTTCCTGTTTCTGCGTTATGAAAGTTTTTGCAACTGCGTCGCTGCTGCCGTTCCCTCCAGCTCGTCTCCCTTTGCCTGGGCTGCAGCTCTGCTCTTTCACACTGACGTCCTCAGCACGTGCCCTCCATTGCGCTTACCAGTACTGCTGTGATGTGAGGAGTTATTTGCACTAGCCCCAGAGACAGGGAGAGAGAGAGAGATGTAGATGTAGATATAGATGTAGAGATAGAGAGGTAGAGATGCTAGAGCTAGAGCTAGAGCTAGAGAAGGGAGCGTTTCCGTTTGTGTATAGTGTGTTTTCCTTGTTGTCTCCAAGAGGTGATTGCGCTCACTTTCCGCCAGAACTGGGCAGAGGCAGTAGCATTTTCTACTTGTGCATGTGAAAAAAAAGGTGCTCTGCCTAAAAGAACAGTTTGTTCAAACAGAAGCAAAAAATCCCTCATTGCAGATAGGAACGCAGCTGGGGCTGTCTTCTGCAGCCTACACCAGCATCTCCAGTATCAAACTTGGTGACTTTCCCTTCTCCCACTCCGACAGACCACTCCAGAAATGAGCCTATGGGAGAGAGACCGGTGCTCATTCTGCACATCAAGGATCTGAACAAATGTGCTGGGGGGATTTGTTGCCAACCTCTCAATCTCTGCCCTCTATACAGTGTCCTTATGTGAGGCTTACGTGTCCTACACAACTGAGTCAGTTACTTGTGTTGCCTGAGCGCTGCAGGGAAAAGCTGCTCAGTCCACGCCATTCAAACCAAACTGGGATCAAAGCACTTTATTGAGCTTTCCAGAACATGGAATTGGGCAGCAGTCAGTCAAGTGTTGCCTTCAAGCAGTGACACAAGAGGTGAACCCCCAAACTGGACACATGAATGTTACGAAATACAAGCAAAGATCTCAGCACCCTGTGTAACAAATGCAGAAGAGATTCCTGACCTCCTTCTTCTTTCCAAGAAGACCTCACCAGAAGCAGCGCAGCAGCAAACTGCACGTGGTGTATTGACAAGGAATGGTGCGGAAAGCCTAAATGACTGCGCGAGGTATAAATGCCTTTATTGATACAGTCTGAACATACAGATTCATTTACAGGGACACCCCGCAGCGGTGCCCGGTGTGTGGCTGCCATGGGCAGGACCATCCCCCTGGGGCTCCTGGGCACAGGCACTGCCTCAGGGCCAGCACCCCAAAGGCCTTTCTCCAAGGCATGCTGGGCGAAGGGGCAGCAGCAGCAGCAGGGCTGCGGCGGGCAGGGCTGCGGGGGCCCCCTCACCCCTATGTCATAGTGCCAGCACTCGCCAACGCAGCATCACAATGCTCCGGAGCAGTATAAGTGCAGCGCCCTCCCCCAGGGCTTTGGAGCTCCAGCGCCAGGCACTGGAAGGGTTCTTGCTCCCAGGCTAGATCAGGCCAGCGGCACTTGGCTGCTCTTGGAAGCCCCTGCGGTGGCTGCAGGTGGAGGCAGGAAAGGCAGTGCCAGTGTCCCCTTGTCCCCTTGGAGGCATAACCAGCCCGTGGACCGGGAGCAGGTCTTGCCCACGTGCTCAGGGAGCAGCCGATCGCCAGCACTGGGGTCAGGAAGGAATTTTCCCCCGGGGCAGATTGGCACCGGTCCCCGGGGGTTTTTTGCCTTCCTCTGAGCACTGAGCATGACCACTTGTCAGGGCTCCTCTGGTCCCGGTGCTCTGGGTTATCGCCTGGTGCTCATGCACCACGAAGGTGGCCCCTCGTGTCCTGCAGCTGGGGGGGGAAGGCTTTTTTGCCCCCAGGCTGGACTAGCAAGTGTCCCCGGGGTTTTTTGCCTCCTCCGCAGCCGAGCACAGCCCCTTCATGGGGCTCCTTTGGGCTGTTGTAGCCCAAAGGCAGCTGCTCGTGCTCCACGCAGGTGGCCCTCGTGCCCCGCATGCGGGGGGAGGAAGCCTTCTGCACTCCCAGGGTGGCCCCAGCGTGGCCCCGGGACTTGCTGCTTCTCCTCTGTTGCATGGAGCACCCCCCCTTGTCAGGTCTTCCCGGGCCTATTTTGGCTGTGTTCTTGCACTGCTCTCGCCCCACCACGGCACCGCTCCTGCCCCGGCTTTCCTTTCTGAGGCTGCAAGAGAATAGTTTCCCAGCTAAAACTGAAGGATGCGTCAGCCTGCTGCTGGCTACGCATGGGCATCGGGTTAATGCTGGTGGGCATCAGCTCTGCAACGTTTAGAGAAGGAAAATAGAGTCTAAGCTAAGCTAAGGTCTAAGCTAATCTAAATTCTAAGTTAAGCTAAAGTCTATGAAAAGCTAAGTCTAAGCTAATGTAATGTCTAAGAGAAGCTAAAGTCTATGCTAAACTAAAGTCTAAGATAATTTAATGTCTAAGCTAAGCTAAAGTCTAAGCAAAGCTAAGATCTAAGCTAAGCTAAAGTCTAAGCTAAGCTAAGGTCTAAGCTAAGCTAAGGTCTATGCTAAGCTAAAGTCTAAGCAAAGCTAAGATCTAAGCTAAGCTAAAGTCTAAGCTAAGCTAAGGTCTAAGCTAAGCTAAGGTCTAAGCTAAGCTAAAGTCTGAGCTAAGCTAAAGTCTAAGTTAAGATAAAGTCTAAGCTAAGCTAAGGTCTAAGCTAAGCTAAAGTCTGAGCTAAGCTAAAGTCTAAGTTAAGCTAAAGTCTAAGCTAAGCTAAAGTCTGAGCTAAGCTAAAGTCTAAGTTAAGATAAAGTCTAAGCTAAGCTAAAGTCTAAGCCAAGCTAAAGTCTAAGCTAAACTAAGGTCTAAGCTAAGCTAATGTTTAAGCCAAACTCAAGTCTAAGCTAAGATAAAGTCTAAGCTAATGTCTAAAATCAAAGCTATGCTAAAGTCTAAGCTAAGCTAAGTCTAAGCTAAACTGAAGTCCTAGCTAAGCTAAAGTCTACGATAAACTAAGTCTAAGCTAAACGGAAGTCCTAGCTAAGCTAAAGTCTAAGATAAGCTAAGGTCTAAGCCGAACTAAGGTCTAAGTTAAGGTGATGTCTAAGTTAAACTGAAGTCAAAGCCACGCTAAGGTCTCAGCTAAGCTAAGGTCTAAGCCAAGCTAAAGTCTAAGCTAAGACAAAGTCTAAGCTAAGCTAAAGTCCTAGATAAGTGAAAATCTAAGGTAAAAGAAACTCTAAGCTAAGCGAAGGTCAAAGCTAAGCTGAGGTATCAGCTAAGCTAAGGCCTAAGCTAAGCTAAGGATTAAGCCAAGATAAAGTCCAAGCTAAGCTAAAGTCCTAGCTAAGCTAAAGGCAGAGCTAAGCAAAGGTCTAAGCTAAGCTAAAGTCTAAGCTAAACTAAAGTCGAAGCTAAGCTAAGGTCTAAGCTAAGCAAAGGTTTAAGCCAAGCTAAAGTCCAAGCAAAGCTAAAGTCAAAGCTACGCTGAAGTCTAAGCAAAGCTGAAGTCTTACCTAAGCTTAAGTCTAAGCTAAGCTAAGGTCTAAACTAAGCTAAAGCTTAAGCTAAGCTAAACTCTAAGTCAAGCTAAAGACAAAGCTCAGCTAAAGTGTAACCTAAACTAAGGTTTATGCTATGCTAAGGTCTAAGCTAGGCTGAAGTCTAAGCTAAGCTAAGGTCTAAACTAAGCTAAGCTCTAAGCCAAGCTAAAGTCAAAGCTAAGCTAAAGTCTAAGCAAAGCTAAAGTCCTAGCTCAGCTATAGTGTGAGCTAAGCAAAGGTCTAAGCCAAGCTAAAGCCTGTGCCAAGCTAACGTCTGAGCTAATCTAATGTCTAAGCGAAGCTAAAGTCTAAGCTAAGTTAAAGTATAAACTAAGGTAAAATCTAAGCTTAGCTAAGGTCTTTGCTAAGCTAATGTCTAAGCTAAGCTAACGTCTAAGTTAAGTTAAAGCCTAAGCTAAGCAAAGATCTAAGCTAAGCTAAGATCTAAGCTAAGCTAAGGTCTAAGCTAAGCTAAGGTTTAAGCCAAGCTAAAGTCTTAGCTAAGCTAAAGTCTAAGCTAAGCTAAAGTCAAAGCTAAGCTAAGATCTTAGGTAAGCTAATGTCTAAGCCAAGCTAAAGTCTTAGCACAGCTAAGCTCTAAGCCAAGCTAATGTCTTAGCTAAGCTAAAGTCTAAGCTAAGCTAAAGTCAACGCTTAGCTAATGTCTAAGCCAAGCTAAGGTCTAAGCTCAGCTAAACTCTAAGCCAAGCTAAAGTCTTAGCTAAGCTAAAGTCTAAGCTAAGCTAAAGTCAAAGCTAAGCTAATGTCTAAGCCAAGCTAAGATCTTAGGTCAGCTAAGCTCTAAGCCAAGCTAAAGTCTTAGCTAAGCTAAAGTCTAAGCTAAGCTAAAGTCAAAGCTAAGCTGAGATCTTAGGTAAGCTAATGTCTAAGCCAAGCTAAAGTCTTAGCTCAGCTAAGCTCTAAGCCAAGCTAAAGTCTAAGCTAAGCTAAAGTCAAAGCTAAGCTAAGATCTTAGGTAAGCTAATGTCTAAGTCAAGCTAAAGTCTTAGCTCAGCTAAGCTCTAAGCCAAGCTAAAGTCTAAGCTAAGCTAAAGTCTAAGCTAAGCTAAGATCTTAGGTATGCTAATGTCTAAGCCAAGCTAAAGTCTTAGCTCAGCTAAGCTCTAAGCCAAGCTAAAGTCTTAGCTAAGCTAAAGTCTAAGCTAAGCTAAAGTCAAAGCTAAACTAATGTCTAAGCCAAGCTAAGGGGTTAGCTCAGCTAAGCTCTAAGCCAAGCTAAAGTCTTAGCTAAGCTAAAGTCTAAGCTAAGCTGAAGTCGAAGCTAAGCTAAGATCTTAGGTAAGCTAATGTCTAAGCCAAGCTGAAGTCTTAGCTCAGCTAAGCTCTAAGCCAAGCTAAAGTTTAAGCTAAGCTAAAGTCAAAGCTAAGCTAAGATCTTAGGTAAGCTAATGTCTAAGCCAAGCTAAAGTCTTAGCTCAGCTAAGCTCTAAGCCGAGCTAAAGTCTTAGCTAAGCTAAAGTCTAAGCTAAGCTAAAGTCAAAGCTAAGCTAATGTCTAAGCCAAGCTAAAGTCTTAGCTCAGCTAAGCTCTAAGCCAAGCTAAAGTCTTAGCTAAGCTAAAGTCTAAGCTAAGCTAAAGACAAAGCTAAGCTAATGTCTAAGCCAAGCTAAGGTGTTAGCTCAGCTAAGCTCTAAGCCAAGCTAAAGTCTTAGCTAAGCTAATGTCTAAGCTAAGCTGAAGTCAAAGCTAAGCTAAGATCTTAGGTAAGCTAATGTCTAAGCCTAGCTAAAGTCTTAGCTCAGCTAAACTCTAAGCCAAGCTAAAGTCTTAGCTAAGCTAAAGTCTAAGCTAAGCTAAAGTCAAAGCTAAGCTAATGTCTAAGCCAAGCTAAGGTGTTAGCTCAGCTAAGCTCTAAGCCAAGCTAATGTCTTAGCTAAGCTAAAGTCTAAGCTAAGCTAAAGTCAAAGCTAAGCTAATGTCTAAGCCAAGCTAAAGTCTTAGCTCAGCTAAGCTCTAAGCCAAGCTATAGTCTTAGCTAAGCTAAAGTCTAAGCTAAGCTAAAGTCAAAGCTAAGCTAATGTCTAAGCCAAGCTAAGGTCTTAGCTCAGCTAAGCTCTAAGCCAAGCTAAAGTCTTAGCTAAGCTAAAGTCTAAGCTAAGCTAATGTCAAAGCTAAGCTAAGATCTTAGGTAAGCTAAGGTCTAAGCCAAGCTAAAGTCTAAGTCAAGCTAAGCTAACATCTAAGCCAAGCTAAAGCCAAAGCTAAGCTAAAGTCTAAGCTAAGCTAAAGTCTAAGGTATACTAAGGTTAAAGTCTAAGCTAAGCTAAAGTCAAAGCTAAGCTAAGGTCTTAGCCAAGCTAAGGTCTAAGCCATGCTTAAGTCTAAACTAAGCTAAAGTCTACGCTAAGCTAAACTAACCTAAGCTTGCCTCAATTAGCCTGAAGTAAGAAAAAAGAACTTTGTTTAGAAAGGAATAAAAAACTTTTTCCACCTGTAACCTCACTTTTGTCTGATTTGTTTAGCAATGGAAAGGAATGGAATGGAATGGAATGGAATGGAATGGGATGGAATAGAATGGGATGTGATGGGATGGAATGGAATGGAATGGATGTGATGGGGTGGAATGGAATGGAATGGAATGGATGTGATGGGGTGGAATGGAATGGAATGGATGTGATGGGGTGGAATGGAATGGAATGGAATGAATGGATTGGAATGGAATGGAATGGAATGGAGTGGACGGGATTGGATGGAATAGAACAGAAGAGCTATGATATGTTATGTGTCTAGTTCTGCACAAGAAGCTGTGACCTTGGTCTGAGGGGCCATCTGCCGTGCAGGTCCCAAGGGAGTTCGGTCCCAGGCACTGAGGCCTATGAGCACCCCCTGGACCCTGACGGAAGTAGACCTGCGCTCCTCATATACTCTCCTTCAGACTTGTTCCCGGTGTCACTGGAGAGAGCATTGGGCCAGATGGACTCCTGATGGAGCGCTGCTGCTCTTCGGCTCTTGTGTTTGGTGCTGGTTCTCCAAAAGAAACAACTCAGGCCTTTTTAAAAACCCGCCTCTGGGGAGGGCTGGGGTTGGGAGTGGGAGGAAATCACGAGGAAAAGAGCAGGTATTGCCCACGTAAAGAAGATTTGCAACCACTGAGTTCAGGAGCAGACCCTGCTCCAGGCTGAGGGCTCCATCTTGGAGCCTCACTGAGGTCAGAGATGCGGTCTTTTGCTACCCTCTGGAAACCCAACTAAACCGGATGAACACAGAAGGGTTTCCAAAACCAGTTCACGCGTGGTTTTTGCAAATCTCTTCAGGTGCTCCAATTGTCCAGAGACAATCGCCGTTTCTCACCCCCTTCAGATAGCACAGGCCTCCTTCCCACAAAGTGACAGAGCCAATGCCTATGATGGGACATGATACCCATCCATCGCCTTCCACTAGCGCAGGGCTGGGAAGAAATGGCCTCCGGTATTTCCTCAGCATGTACTGTTAGGGAAGAGGGAAGTAGGGAGAAAAAGATTGGAACTTGGAAGAGACCTACAATGATCCTCAAGTGCAACTGCTCGACCGCTTTGGGGCTGGCCAAAAGTTGAAGCGTGTTAGTAAGGGTGTCATCCAAATGCCTCTGAAACACTGATGGGCTCAGGGCATTGGTCACCTCTCCAGGAAGCCTGTTCCAGTTTTTGGCCACCACCCTCTGGGTAAAGAAACGCTTCCTGCGTGTCTACTCGAAACCTCCCCGGGCACAGCTCTGAACCATTCCCACGCGTCCTCTCAATGCATCCCAGCGAGAAGAGATCAGCACCTCCCTGTCCACTTCCCCTCCTTGGGAAGAGCTGTAGGGAGCAGCGAGGCCAGCTCTCAGCCTCCTTCTCTCCAAACTAGACAAACGCAGTGTCCTCAGCCGCTCCTCACAGGACACGCCTTCCAGCCCTGTCACCAGCTTTGCTGCCCTCCTGGATGCATTCAAGGACCTGTATGTCCTTCTTAGATGCTGGGCCCTAGAACGGCACCCAGCGCTCAAGGTGAGCCTGCACCAGCACTGCTTGCAGCAGGACAATCACCTCTTCTAACTGGCAGGCCTTGCTGTGTGTGGTGCACCCCAGCATGCGGTTTGCCCTCTTGGCTGCCAGGGCACACTGCTGACTCGCACTGAGCCTGCTGCCAACCAGCACGTGCAGATCCCTGTCTGCAGGGCTGCTCTCCAGCCACCCCTCTCCCAATTTACACTTGTGGCTGGCACTCCTCCATCCCGGGTGCAGCAGTCAGCAACTGCTCTTGTTCAGCTTCGTGCCATTGGTGATTGCCCAATGCTCCAGGCCATCAAGATCCCCCTGCAAGACCTCTTGTCCCTCAAGAGAGTCAACTGCACCTCTCAGCTTAGCATCATCCACAAACTCTCCAATGATTCAGTCAACTCCTGCATCCAGATTATAGATAAGAAGATTGAACAGAGCTAGCACTAGAATTGATTCCTGAGGAACAACATTGTTGAACAGTTGCCAGCCAGTTTTAGCTCCATTTTCTACAGCCCTCTGTGCCCTGCCATTCTGCCAGTTCTTTACTCAGTGCACCATGTGCCTGTTCATCTCTCAGCTGCACTATGTGTCTAGCAGGATTTCATGTGGAACAGCAGCAAAAGCCTCACTGTAACCTGGAAAAACTATATCCACCACCATCTCTTCACTCACTAGGCTGGTGACCTTATCACAGAAGGGTCTTGAATTTGGTAAACAGGACTTTTCCCTGTGTCAAAGCATGTTGTCTATGTCTGATGATTACATTGAGTTGCATGGCAGTTTTACATTTCCACAGTAAAGGAAGTGTTATAATGAACTAAGTGAGGACTTATGATTCTACCAGACCCCACTGGTCACTGCACTGTAATCTGGGGTGTTGTGTTCAGTGGATTGTTTGCCATCGCTTCATACAATTGACCTGAAACCAAAAGACCTGTAGACAAGCTTCAATTCTTCATATTTCAGTAAAGTGTCTATTAGTGACATCATAGTTACAGAAAGGAAACCTCTTTGCATAAGTAAGAAATAGCACTTTTATGAAGTAATATGTTTTGGATTATAAGAGCAGAGTTGCATTTTGGGTTTACAGTTAATTTTCATTTATTTTGTTTATTGACATAAACAGACACATACCTGTGAAACTAGAAAGGAGATTTTTTTTCAGCAGTGCAAAAAAAACCGATTACTTTCTATGCTGATGCTTTAAACTTCATACCCCAACTCTTTAGGCAGTAAAATCAGAGATTTGAGGGAGAAACAACATCTCACCTCATTGTCACAGGCGTTCTGCAATTGTTGAAGAAGGTTTTTACTGAGCAGTATTCCTGGTTGTTCTGTTTTATTCCATATGTTCTAGCTGATTAGTCTAAAGTTTTGGATGCTATTGGTGAATGTTTCCTGAGTTTGAGAAGTCACAGAATGGTTTATTTCTAATAAATGCACCTGTCTGATGCTTCTCTTCATTGCTACAGACCCACAGGTGCCATGCCTGCCAGTGCTCTGCACATCACTGCTATGTGATGTATGCTATCCATTCAACTGTATGCTATCCTTTCAACTTAGAAAAAAACTAGTTCAAACTATCTTCTGAATGAGTAGTTGACTTACAGATGGTTTTACTCCAGGGGTAGTTGAAGATACAGTTCGTAACTTCGTGTTTTACCATGTTGCTATGTACCATGTTGCTATGTATAACACACAATTAAAATATCTCATATGTAGCTGGCTGCTCGTATTTCAAATGCTGTGGCTAAATCTACAAAATCCTAACCAAATTGCCATAGGCAATAGTGGTGGTGATTCAGCAGGTGGCACTCCAGTCTGGGAGTCATGTAGCTGCCTGCACCCAGACTTGTCAGCTCCCAGCAGGTGGAGTGGCTGTACCCACACTGGCAGCTGAGGAGAAAACCATGAGGAGCCACAGGAGATCCCTGAGCACCATATCTGTTGTGCACGGTGTGAGCAGCATCTTGGTCTTGCAGGAAGTCAGTCATCCTCGTGCCATCCTCCTGCTGGCTCTTCCAAGAGTTTTGTGGCTAAAGGGACTCCAGGCTGTCATGTTTTAACAGCATATTGCTGCATTATGTTCCTCCACTTCCAGAAAGGCACTGATGCCTGTGGGTTGATGTTTGGGTTTACCCACAGAACTGCAAAGAATTCACAGCTGGTGCACTGTGCTGCAATGATGCCTTTTGACTGCCCCACAGGATCCACTTTACAACCTATGAAAATACAACGGATTAGGGTCAAACTAACAATGTTCCATTTTTCCATGTTCAGGGATCCACAGTGAGTTTCCTTCTAGCATTCTAGGTGCTATTTCCAAACTGCTGTGCACCATCTTTCTGAAAAACAATAATACTAAAAATAGTTCTGCAGGTGTATTTGCCTTCATCTTGGTGGATGACTTTGAACAGTTGGGAGATGCCACCAGCCTGGCCACTGTGACATAAAATGGACAGCATTGGAGAAGAGAGATCGTGAAAGCAGCTCTTTATGTACGGCTGGCTCCCTGTGATGCTCTAGGTAGGCTAGTCCCAAGAACAGAATGGCAAACAGTGGACAAAGAATTTCAGAGGTGAATGGCAGCTTCCCTTGAAATGGTTCCAGGCATGGACATCTCTTTCAGGTATCCAATTGTGCTCATTGCTTTCTAGTGACTAGCCTATTTGCTACTGGTAGATCAGCAGTTGGAGCTGCTGGCACAAAGATTAGTGCCTGGCTCCATCAGGCAGATGTATTAATTCTGAGGGAAGTGACCCTGGGGAATAAATGCAGTAATGTAAGTCTTCAGTATTAACAGCTTACATATGGTTCAAGGTTTGAACAAAGAGACTTTGGTCTTCCTTGTCTATGGCAGACACACAAGATCCATGCAGAAGTTTGCAAATGTACGTTTGGGATGAACAATGACTAAATGATGACATTTAAAAAGTTTAAACTTAAATTGAATAGGTATGTTGTCAGGGTCTGATTGGAGAAAAAACCCAGCGCCAGACTCGGTTTCAGTTCGTGACCCCAAGAGTGAAATTAAGACACAAACGAGGGCAAGTACCATAATTGGACAGTTTGTTTATTACAATTTAAAAAAAGACAGTTATTGTAAAAAAGGGAAATTATTGTAATAAAAGGCATAGCGATAGGACAGATTGGAAAAAAGGTAGAAAATGAAGCAAGAATTTGGGGTGCAGGGAGACAGGGAGTGAGAGAGTCACCACCATGGATCCAGCAGTGTCCTGGGGATCTGTGGTCGTCGTTGTTGTTGGTGGGAGCTCTTCAGGGTTCGTAGTCTCATAGTATTGGAGCAGAGTGTCCCCCAAGAGTTGACGGTGGGTGTCCTTGTAGAGGCATCCTTCTCTAGTCCCCTTGAAGGCACCCCATGGAGTGTGTCTCTTGGAGTTGCTCTCATGGCAATGTCTCATGGAGGGTGTCCCTCAGGGTCTGTTGTAGTCATCGGTGGAGAGTGTCCTCATGGAGGTGTCCTTGTGGAGTCATCCTCATGGCAATAGCTCCCTGGCGATGTGCCTCTTGGTGATGTGTCTCTTGGTGATTACCTTTTCACCCTTTTATAACGAGTTCAGGGGAGTACCTCTGCTCTTCATGTCACGTATTACACGTTCCTGCTGGACCAGTTTCCCTTTTCTTGCAGCCAGCTCTTTAACACATATGTGTCTGCAGCAATTTTTGAGATAATGGTCAGCAATTCTTCATACCAGTCCTCGAGGTAAGGGATGGAAGAGTCTTATCAGCTCTTTGTCATTCATCTCCAATGGATTGTGGAGTCCCAATTCAGCTCCTCACAACCTTCTTCCAGGCAATGGATATTGGAGTCTTATCTCAACTCCTCCCACCCATCTCTGAGACAAAAGATAGGTGGATTTCCATATCAGCTTCTCAGACCAATCTTTGAGACAATGGACAGTGGAGTCTGATTTCAGATCAGTCTCTCACATAGGTAAGACAACATTAATTAGAATACTAAAATCCCTTACCAAAGACTCTCTTAATCTGCCAATAGTTCTGATGAAAAGGAGCAGCTTCTCAAGCTGATTTTGGGACATTCATGCTTGCGATTTCATGGCTGCTAGTCACACTGGTGGTGGTGTGATGTCCTGAAGATCTAACTTAATATTTGTTTCATTGGCTTCCAAATGGTTTTACTGAGTATTTGGACAGGAGTCAGAAGCTTATTTAACTTCATCCCAGACACCTGTGGAGTAGCAGTAGTGAGCAGATGTGGATGATTGCAGATGTGCATAGCAATGTGCACAGTAGACTTGCTGTATACATGTGCAAGAGCAACAGAAGAACCACAGCAAATGTTAGTAAACATAGATTTGGAAAACTTTCTTACCAGTTGGAAATGTTGCCTCTGCTGAATGCAAGTATTTCATACTTGTTGAAAGATTATGCATTGAAAAATCACTACCTTTCCAAGAAAGCTGTACTAAAATAGCCCTTGAAGCAGCACCTACTGAAATGTTCCTGTTCTGTTAATAACATCAGTAAATACTGGACTAGACTTACAGAGCTGACCTGCTGATGCAAGGCTGAGGATGCAGCAGAGCAGCTGAAGAAAAGCAATGCAAATAAATGAGATTATTTACCCATACAGATAGGATGATTTATAGTGTGTGCTGGGCATGCTACATGGAATGAACAGACATGGATAGCGTTTCGCTTTTCTTTACACAGTTGTAAGAAACCTATAACAGCGGTGCCATCACAGGCTTGATTCCTAGTCCCTCACTTTTTCCCATGATGAATATTAACTTCTCTCAAAAGAAGAGATGCTGTATTTTGAGAAAGAGGCAGTTTGATTTGATTTGATAGGCAGTGCTTTGCAAAGGAGAACCTGAAATTTACGGCAATACTAGGGCGTAGAGGACCATGTATGTATATAAAGCCACCAAAACCGCAGTAATTTCAAAGACAGAGTTACAAACTTAAGAAATATTCTCTGTTAGTGGAGAACTTCCTTGAAAGTGTTCAAGGCCAGGTTGGACAGGGATTTGAGCAACCTGGTCTAGTGTAAGGTGTCCCTGCCCATGGCAGGGGGGTGGAACCGGATGAGCTTTAAGGTCTCTTCCAAACCCAACCAATTCTATGATTTTGTGATTCTACGAAGCTCAAACAAATGAAGGCCTCTTGCTCTTTCTTATTTACTTATAACTTGCCATCTGAAGCTGCTCAATTTTAGCCGCTACAGACTGCTCACTGCTTGCATCTGTTTTGAATAAGCACAAAAAAGGAACCAACTTCATCTATTTGTTTTTTTGTATTTTTTTGTTATTTGGTATGACCCAGTCATATCTCATTATTAAGGCAACTCATCAGGCTCTCACTCAAAATTGGCATGCCTCTTTCCTCTACTTAGTGAGAAATTAATTCTGTAGTTGCTGAGACTGGTACAGTATATCGAGGCCTGCCCTCTGCCAGATATGAAAGACAACACGCTCTATAAAGGCAGGTGAGAGCTACAGGTAAGGGAGAGTTGCTTATGTTCTCTCCCTTGAAATCTCAATTCTAACTTCCCTGGATACTATACAACATATCTGTAATCGGAGTATAACCACACCAGCAAGCCCAGCTGTCGCATTCTTAATGCACAAGGAGCTTTATTATTTGTTTTTATTTTATTTTAGTAAAGCAAAACCTGAGAAAAATACACACATTTTTGCAAAAAGGCTTTTTGTTTCTTGCTTAACTGTGCTAATGAAGTGAGGGCTGCACAGTACCACATGGAAATACTTATTTGAAATTACAGCAAGCACACGGTAGAGTCCCATGTCATAGACTGAGCTAAGACAGGAGATGTTACAAACCTGCCTAGGAATATTGCTATACCAACAAATCCTAATGTCAGATCAATGAGTTTTATAAAAAAACCCTAAGAAATTCTTTCCCTGCAGAAGTTACATGAGTATCCAACACTAGTGATTACGAGGTAATTAAAACAAAACCACAAATGGTTTAAAATTTGGAGTCAGGAGGAGGGAATCAAGCCACAGGGGGAAACTAGAGTCACTTAAATGCCTGAAAGCATGCCTAATTAAGTAACACACTTCAGATCGTCCTTGGTGTTAGCTTTTTTTGCCACGTAATACAATGGATAAACCTCACATGAAGTCACTAAGGGGAGACAAGGTAATGATACAGGACTTGTCTACACAGGAAAGAGTTCAGAACAGCTACTGCTGAGTATCTGATCTGCAACAGCTCCCTGAGGGAATACTTTTTTGCAGTAAGTAGGCATTTGTGTGGTTTAGCTTAATACACATGAGAATTGAGCTGTGTAAAAGCAAAGAAAGGCATCCATCATGGAAAATAAGAGCATCTACTTGGGGAACCACCATAGCTTCTGGGCTCTGAATCCCAGAGTTCAGATTTTTTCACAGTAACCACCTTGTATAGATCAATCCAAAGTACACTGCTCCTTCATTGGAAATGGATGAAATGAAGTAAATGGAACAATAGACCGCATGGCTTCATGATGAGGTAATAGTTAGCCAGAAGCTGCTCTTGCGGCGCTGAGCTATTGCTACAACTCACACATGTAGGCTTGCAAAGTCCAGGCTGCCAACTACAAAGAAGCAACAATAGCCCAGCAACAATCATGCCCTAAAACGTGTTTCATAAATAGCCTTGCTGATGTTTATAAGACAATCAAGAAGCTGTTTCAAATATACTTGTGCATATGATGTAATTTATATTGTAAGTTCAAAAATTACACAGACATAACTGCTTATTCCATGTAGATTTTAGAATAGGTCTGAAAAAAAAATAGCATTTCTTCACTGTAATGCCTTTAAGGCAATGGATACACTCATCTAAAAGTGACAGAATACATAGGCAACAGGGAGGGCAAAGCCTGCCCTGTGTTCCAGGCAGCAGCAGGTACCGGCTTCACTTCACTCACTGCTGAAAGAACTAAGCAAGACCCCCTAAAATACAATGTCAAGAGGGAATCCTGAACAGCAGATGGTTTTCTTGCCTGTCTCCTCTGTTTAACAGGCCAGCCGGATTCCATCCACCTGTGCTTCTAAGATCTATTTGCAGCGATGAGGTATTGATAAAATTAAAAGTGACAGTCATTGACTTTTTAAATGCTGCATAAAGGTTGCCTGCATAAGGCAGTTGTACCATGACATGACAGTAGTACCATTCTAACTATGCAGGTGTGTCTGAAATAATAAAGTCTTGTCAAAGAGTTCATTAAATTGGCATTAGGAAGGTATATAGATAAGCTTATAAGGAAGTGAGTAAGTTATACTAATGTAAGATAGCTTTAATTAGTACTAGGAATTGTACCAATGTATTTGTTCGTAAAAGATTCCCCTCCTAAATGACACCTACACCAGCACAAACTCTGCATGCAACCAGGCCACAGGGCCAAGGGGGGGGCAACGGCAGGAGAAGCCCTGAAAGGGAGCAAGCTCCCATCGTTCCTTGGCCTGATGAGAGCGACTCACAGGCACGATTTCAGAGCACTGGGAAAGTAAGGCAATAGCATTTATCTTAAACCTTTCTTTTTTTCTGCTAAATGAGATTGTACAATATGGCATTTACAGGAACCAACGGCAGTTGGTGAAACTCAGCTGATGCAGTGTATCTTGTTCAGCTGTCACATCTTCGGCATGGGTGTGAGCCGTGACCTTTTGCTGTCAAAGTACAGATGGGAAGTGCTTGTTTAGTGTGCAATTAGAGCAAGCGCATGCTCTCCAGCTGTTAGGAAACGGGGTTCCTTCTCCAGTAACATGACCACTGGCAGTAATGCCATGCCCTGCAAACCTTTGTCTTTCCAAACCTGCTTCTCCTAATTACATCTCTGCTGCTTTTGATCTTCCCACTCCATTGGTAGCCACCTTGCTGCAGCATCTCTTAAAATATTCGCAGCCAGATCAGCCCCTCCCATCCATGCTCATCTCAGATAAAACACACAAATCGAAATGCCTTTCAAAGAAATGAATTCCTCCCAGGCTCTTTATTGCGCACACCCTGGTTCCCATCAATGATACTCAGACTTCCTTCTGACCGAGGACAGCAAAAAGTGACTTTAGGAAGTCATTGCACAGACACTGTCAAGAAGTCAATTGCAGAAGTCAGCTCACTGGATCAGACCCATCTGCCCCTCAGGCTCAGGGTACTGTCAGCAGAAGAGGAAAGGTTCTGAAGCCTCAGGAATGTGGTGAGAACTGTGGGGTAATCTGCCAAAGGAAACAGATGCTCATTTGGATATACATATGTACTTAAAGCAGGGTTCCCTATAAAGAATGCTGAATGGTTCCATGGTTCTTTTTCCAGGTGCTCAATAAATGGCACATGCGAATTTATCATGGGTTTCTTTGCACCAAAAGAAAAAACAGAAGAGAAATACAGGGAAGGTATTTACTAATCAAGTATTTGGACAGAGAATATCACAAGCCTCTTCTTATTCCACCTCTTCTTATGAATGCAACAGGACAATGGCGAGGAGTAGACAGTAGCTCATGTATACACTGCCTTTCACTTGACATGCACATTTTCTGTGCTAACCAAATGCCACCTCACAGCCAAACCTACCATTTTACAGTGGGTCTGACCTAGACACCGCTCACTTGAAGTACGGAACTGACTTTTGCTGCCTTTCTGGACACTGGAGGCACAGGTGTTTTCAGAGGACAAATTAAACCCTAGGTAACCTGAGCTGTCTTAAGGAGATACTTCTATCTGCTTTGACTACAGAGAGCTGAGGGACAAGTAAGTCCCCAGTGTAGGCAGGGAAAATAGGGCAGCCAGCTCCTTGGCCTTTGTGCCTTAACAGCCAGTACAAAAGGCCAGAAATAGGAAGGAAAGCTGGAAGATATGGAAATAAACACTCAGCTGGAATCCCCTTCAAGGGCAGTATTTCGCAAGAAATCAGCGCACAAACAGTAAGAAACTGCAGAAAGAAAACCAGTGTCTGAGGCTTCTCCAGGCAACCACTGCTTTACACTACCCTTATCTTCTCTGAAATAGCCAAAAATATCAAGTCAAATTTGAAGGCTATATGTTTTGTTTACTCAAGCTTTTGCCATGGATGCTGATTTTAATTTGTCAGCCTGGTGGATCTGTGCAAATAAACATAGCGACTACATTATTAAATCTGACTTAGAGAAACAAAACTAAACAGAACAAAAATCGCCTAGAAATAAAGGGAGGAACAACAAAGCAAAGTTAGAGGGGAGAAAAGAAAGTCTGCATTCCTTTGCCTGCATGTATCTAACACGTAAAGGAGGAGCCCCTTTAAAAATATTCCTGTTAGTTTCATCCTTGCATATTTTTACTGAAGATCATCATATGAAGTCTTGCAGGCTGGACAGACAACTTTCTTCAATATTGAGTGTGTTGCAGTGGATCATAGCTCTTTTTGGTGGTTTTAAGTTTTTAATAAGGCATTTGGCTTCTGCTTCGGTTGAAAAGATGATGTAGGGATTTTATTAATAATTCTTTTCTTCTCAACTGATCGTTTTCTTCTTCAATTTAGAAGCACTGAGGCCTTCCGTTTTAGTTTGTCTTCAGATCTAACATTATACAGAAAACTGGAATTACAGGAAAAAAAAAAGATTGAAACAAAATAAAGTCTTTTTCATATCACATGCAAATCCAAATAATCCTCTCTCTCCCCCAGTCTGACCCAATTTTGCTTGGGTAGACTTTGTTTTTCCAAGCCAGCCACCTTTGGGACTGCAAACTTAGCAGATGATACTGAGCATGAGAGCACAGCACTTGCAAAATAAAGTTCAAAGACATTAAATTCACAGCACTAAAACATCCAGTGTACTGACAACTCGCTGTTCTAACCACAACTCTTCCCTTAGCCATGCTTTCATAAATGGACAAACCAAAGACAAGAGTTTCATTCCTCCAGCAATTTTAAATATTAGAACATCCGTCCAAGCTGTCTGAGTTAACATCCTGCTTGAAGGTAGGAGTATTTAAATATGTTCAACTGCTTATTTGTATACATATGTGAAAAAGGGATAAAAACTATTAGCAAGACATTGGCAAATGTGTCAATTTTGTGTTTTATTGAAATCAAGCTACAAAGAAATCACTTGCCAAATACAACGTGAAAACATGGTTGAAAGACAATTGTTTTCTACCACAGAACAAAATCCAGTAAGGGGAAATATTTCCAGACTTTCTTCCTTTCTTCTTCCTCTCACTCTTTTCTTGATCCTTACACCTTCTGCAACATGAAAGCACTGAGCATCTTTTAAAACTGCCATCAGTGACAACTCCTGTCATTATTTATTAATGCTTCCTAAGAGTAATGCCTAAGAATCCCACTGCAGCCTAACCCTGCATGATCTCCTTCCTTCTTTAGTTACAGAAAGAAAATTACAGGCAGTCTTAAACACATTTCTTTTTATTTTGTGTCCATAATGCACTATGTGGGTTTGTTCTTTAATTCCAGTCCTTTAGTTCAAAGAAGTGTACCTTGAAAATTTAAGAACCTTCCATTTAATCTGAATGTTCTTATAATGTGATGAAGCAGTCAGGATCCGAATAGTCCTGCAGCATTTTCTGGATGCAGAGCTTTGTTCCAGTCTCATGAAATAGTTGAGAGGTTATAAATGTGTGGTAGCAGAACCAGAACTTCATTTAAGTCTACCCTTCTGAGTAAATGGACAGCTGTAGCTGTAGCAGATTCAATCTGAAATAAATCAAATAAATGTCAAGATAGCAGATTAATGATTTATTTCAGTGGAACTCTTCAGAGAGAGCTGTCATGGAATAAAGTCCCCCTATATTGTGGCTGAAACATGGAGAAAATACCTTGTGTAGACTGGATAACTCCCTGAAGTGCAATCAGTTTATCACAGCGTTGAGAGGCAAGTTCTCAGCATAGAGAAAGTCCCCTCAGACCAGCAGGTCAGCCAATGCCAGCAGCCGGCCCCATCATTCATACCAGCACTACAGCTGCACCCCCAGAAGGAGCCACAACAAACCTCTATGCAAATGCATTCTCAGACATCACGTCAGGAACCAGCGCTGCCGGCTCACAAGAGCTGGAAGGAAATAGCATGAGAAATGCACCGAAAACGGACAAAAATTTCCTTTATGCAAATTCATAACTGGCAACAGAATTTAATTTGCAACATCCGCTTTCTGAACCAGAAACCCCCAGAAACTAGCAAGTAAACAAAGTTACCGGTGTTTGGATTTCCTGAGACATCAAGTAGAGCTGAAATAAACCTTCAGAGAGCTTTCGTTCACCTAAATATATATATATTAATTAATTTATCAATCTTAATTTTTTTGAAAGATTTAATTCACCTTAAAAATAATTAATTGAAATTAGCAGTCTGAACTTCTATTTGAGAGATGTCCTTCGCCTTTAAAAACTAAATTAATTGGATTTTCAAATCTCAATTTTTTTTTCTTTTTTTTTTTTTTTTGGTAGAGTTTTAATTCACCTGTACAAAATTAATTAATTAATTGGATTTATCACTTGTAACGTCTCTCTCTCTTTTTCCCCCCTTTTTCCCACTTAACTAAAAGGCTCCCCTAAGCGTAACTCTTTTTGCGGGGAAGGAAAGGCATTCTTTGCACCTCTGGGTTGCCAGAGCACAGGTGGAAAACGCAGGACTACAGAATTAAACAGTCAGACGGAAACCCACTCTGCACACCGCGGGAAGGGGCGGCCCGGAACCCCAACCCCTATCCCGATCCCGATCCCTCTACGGCCTCATCACCCCCCCTGCTCCCAGCGCCAGCCGCCGCCGCTAGCGGTACCCCAACACCCCCAGCGCGCCTGACGATGGAGGGGCGGGGCCACGCTCCCTCGCCCCGCCCCATAGCGGTGACGCACCGCCTCCTACCGGCCTATGGGCGGCGGCGGGAGCGGCGGCTGTGGCTCCGTGCGCGGCGGCGGCGGTGACGGTGAGTGGGAGCGCGGCTTCGGGCGGGGGTCGCGGTGCCCAGGGTGGCGGTTGTCAGGCCCTCCGGTAGTGCCGGGGCCGCTCGGGCTGTGTGCGTGTGTCCGCAGCTGCGAGCGGCGGCGGGGTGGGTGCAGAGCCTCTGGGCTCCCGGTGCCGCTGGGGCGCTGGCTGGGCGCTTTCAATAACCGGTGGTTTAGGCGGCGGCTTGGGAAGCCCGGGTCCAGACCTCGAGAGCTATCTCAGAGCCGCCCGCTGCGGTCGGGGTTTTTTTACCCCTTGGCTCTTAAAATGTGTTTATTTCCCTGATCAGTCATAGGGGACACGCCTGTGATTCACGGCTGTGTAAATGGCTGCTGTTAGTAATCATTAACACCATGCAGTCGTAAACTTCGGCATAAATAGTTCTTAATCTTGTTTTGAACCAACGCTTTTTGTTTTGATAAAGCGAGACCATCACCTTTAGCTACTTCTTTGTATGGGTGTGCAAAAGCTCTGCACTAATATACATCATATTATGTATATTCATTATACTGTGTATATATGCTAGATTGTCACATAACTGCATTGTTATTGTGTATATACATTGTTACAATGAATATCACTGTGTATAGCATATATAAGTGCATGATTTTTTATTAAATACATGATATTTGTTGTACCTTTTCATTAGTCAGGAAGCTGCCTTACTATTACTTTGAAATTCTGTGTGCTGTTCAAGTTAAGCAGTCTGAGCATATTTAGGTACCAATGAAGAAAGCCTATGCAAACGTAGCACACAGTTGAAGCTAACTGATTGACAAACCAAAGGAAGCTCCAGGGACCGAGTTGCTGGGTTTTCCCTGGAGTTAGGCAGCGAGGGAGGCACTTTGGGCAGCTGCCTGCACTTTTCCTTTCCGCGCCTGTGTTTCCTTATTGTCTTGCCCCCGCTCACTGGAGTAGCCCCACAAGGGCACACAGTCGTCATCAGATCTGCGCTATGGGCTTGGGCGTTCTCTCAGCTCCTTTGAGGATGTGTCAATTTTAGGTAAATATTGCCTAATTCTGCTAGCAGCGGTGAAAAGGCAAAGGCCGGCAGAGGTGTGGAGCCAGGGACTGAGGGTCAGGGTCTGGCCCACTCGAGTGCATTGAGACTCCCATCTGGGCACATGCCAACATCACCTGTTGCCCAAGGGAAAAAGCAGCTTCAGTTTTCATTGCCCACTCTGCTGCTTACAGTGACAGGAAATAGCTTAAGCAAAGAGGACGGTCTTCCTATTTGCACTAGGAAAAACTGAAACTAAAAGTAATGCAAGGCAGGGCTTTACTGCATGCCACAAAGCTGGACTTCCTTTGGGAAAATGGAGATACCAATGTTTTCTTTGTGTAGAAAATGGAAAGAATATTTATGGCTATTTCAGCCTAGGATATCATTTATTATGCTTGACTTGAAATCCAGAAGACTCTTGTTTATCATCTGCATTTTATATTGAATCCAAGAAGTACCTTTTAATGCATTTCAGTTTAAAGATCTTGCATTGGTACACAATGCTTGTATTAATACAAATGCTTGTAAGTATTACCTTTATTATAGGTTATTATGATTTTAAATTTTAGTTGCAAAATAATGATACTTAAGTATTTTTTAAAGGAGAAAAATGTTCTAAAAATATTACTACTAAGGTACTAGCAACATAATCTCTCCAATGCTATAGTGTAATTAGAAGACATTTGCACCTAGAAGCCTAATTACTTGTGCCCCGTGGTAGGAGCAGTGCAGTTATAGGCAAAAAGGCAGTATGTGGTCCCAGTGAACTTATGAAATAGAAAACAAGATGTTATTTGTGAACATAGGCAGAGATAGTTTTTTAATAAAGTACCTCCAAGTGTTCATACAAGTGGAGAATTCATTATAATTTATATTGATGTTGTGATTCCTGTTTCATTTATGTCTCTGTAGCTTAGCTGCTGTTAACTGCTATCAGCTGAGCTACTGGAATTAAGGATTTGTGCTTCCGTCCCACTGCAAAACAGCAGTTGCCAGCTTGCAGATACGCTTTCCTAGAATTAGCTGTTTTGTGATAGAATCTGCTGCAAAGGTTTTTGTATTTGACTAAGATAGCGATTTATTGAATGATGTGTTGGTTTTGGGGGTTGGGTTGTATTTTTGAGTGGCACAATCAGTCAGGAATGTTTATGGTACAGTCAGTCGGGGATAACCCAGCAGGAAGCTGGGGTAGCATGATTTCACAACATTACTGTATTTAATGAAATACTGCCTGGATCGTATCCCAGCAGACTTTCTGTTTTCTGGTTTTCCCTTGTTCCCTACCTTGCAGGCAGAGCTGGGTAAACATTGCCTTTCCTCTTTATGGCCTCTCTTTTTCACCTTCCAGTACACTTACAAGTTGTTTTCAGCTGTGCTTTCCTGCATTAACTCCTGAAGAATAACTATTTTCAAGGCAGCACCTTTAGACAGCCCTGGTATACCTGCTTAAGCTAGTTCTGTGATCATCACGTGTCCACCCTACTGTGATGCTTTTAGCACGGACACAGTGTACAGGTCAGACTTGACCACTGCCCTGCTGTGTTCCACACGCCAAGATGGGATTTCCGCTCCCAAGCACAGTGCCATACAAAGCAAAAAACACTGGGGATTTGGGTCAAACTGAATAATTCTCGGGCGTAAGAGGAGGTGTAGCATTAGATCAAGCCAGCAGTTGGTAAACATGTGATGTGACCTCTTGGCATAGTGTCACCATCTAGGTAGGACTGGTGATGTGACTGATGCAAGGTGGTACTGCTGAACAGATGAGGGCCAGAATATCCCAAGGGTGAAGGCTACATTCCCAGACGTTTTTAGGGCTCACATTGCTGCTGCACATGGATCTCTTACAGAGCAGCTCTTTTCTGCCCAGAAAGGGTTGTGGCAGTCATAATTTTAAAGATTCCTGCATCCTATTCCTAGTTGAGCAACCCTAGAGCACCTTTCGTTGATGCTTGCTTCCTTCATTCCTTCCCCTGACAAGCTTATTGCCTCTGCCATATAGCAACATTGCAGGTGGCCTGTACCTCCTGGAGCTGAATGCACTTGCTTCACTGTAGTGTTCCCCTCTGCCTGCCCTTCTGCTGATCCTCCAATCCTGTGGGGTAAAACATGCTGTTGAAAGTATCAATACACAGGCTGGGCCTCTCTGACTACGAAGGGCTGAGTCTGTCTTGTAGCCCCATTTTAGTCAATTTTTGCTTAATGCTTTTCCTAATTGCCTTCATTTTGGGCTACCGTAACCTTCTCTTCATATGATTTTGTAATTTCTCCATGTGAAAGAAGGAAACACTTCTCTGGAAGGCTGATTTAAAACAAACCAACCAAAACAATAACAATGAAAACCCACAGACAACTGAACCAAAACAAAAAAAAACCCCACAAAACACACACAAACCACTACAATGAATCTCAAAGTAAAAAGGATGTGAATGTTGAATGAGCGGATGATCTGGAGGTGTTTCTTACTTCCTGGGATTAGGTAGGTAAGGTAGGACAGGTGACAAATTTGATGTCTCATATCTCTGCAATGTATCACATGGATCTTATTTCTGTGCATGTGGTACATAGTATGCATAAACTTTCAGCTTCTATAAGCTGAGAAGTAAAAGAGATCTGGTTAATTTAAGCTACTGTGATTTTTCTTCTTGTTAAACATTTTGCATCTTTTTATTATCTCAGAAAAATAAGTCAGCAACTTTTTTTCTTCCTCTCCTATTAAAAGCACTTAGAGGAAAGCACGGCTATGTGTCCTACAGGATTTTCCTGACATCTTGGCAGGATTGCTTTTGGGATAGAGAAGCAAATCCTGCTACATGATGGCAGAGAACTATATGCACAAGTATGGTGCCTAGTATTTGTCTCTGGATCTTTGTTGTATTCCTTGCTAAATCTGTACACAGTACTTAAGACTAGAAACACCATGTATAAGCATTCTTTTTGCCCACCTTGGGGGCAGGATGGGGGAACCCCAACAAAACCAACCAAACAAAAAGAAACTTTGGTTAATTAATACGTTTCAGAAAATGTTCATGTTTTGTGCCTATATGGACATCGAAGAACAGGACAGCAGACATAAAAAGAACCACGCCCAGGATGGAGGTGCTGCAGGTGGAGCAGGGTCTCCTGAGTGATCCTACCGCACCGCATGTGGTGCCGAAGTGCTACCTGGGCCATATCCATCAGCTTCAGCATGGGTCAGTTGCCCAGATGTGGGAGACCAGTTTCTTTCAGGGGGGCTGTCTGAGGGGATCCAAGCCATCTGTATGAGTCTGGCATCATGGCCTGCAGTTGATGCGCCCTCTTCTTGGGCAGCAGCTGAAGATTAAGTAGGACACCTTGTGAGCATCCACAAAGACACTGAACACTTGTGTTTAGCCATTTGAATCCTGCTTGTCCAGATTTCTGAGGGGCAAAGGGATCAGTGGGAGATTTAACAGAACATAAGTCAGGAATGTAGTCACAGATGGTCTTGCATTTCCCACCATGTTCCTCCAGTGATCCTCTTTCAACTTGGAGAACTTCAAAATAGTATTTCTCTTTGTGAGGCTTAATTAACAATACGTCTTAAATGCCTTCAGGGCTTCTGGTCCCAGAAACCAGTTTCCTTTCAGACTTTGCTGTGCATGTTCTCCACAGAGTGTGTGCTAAAGGAATCAGTAGCCCATGCTATCTGCCAGCTTCTCTGTTGGCCCTGTATTTGCTCCTCATTACACTCCTTCAATATTTACGGGACAGTCACATAAGGAACATGCAACCTAACTTTTCGCTTGTTTTCTCTTGTTTTGCTGGTAGCCCGAGGTTAAACAGGATCTGTGTTGGGGCTGGTGCTGTGCAGGTTTTGCTCAGGGTGTGTATTCCCCAGCATTGCACGTTGTCTCACATCTCAACCCAAGTTATCTCAAAATGTCTCCCAGTGTGGCAAATTCATCAATAGACACCAACCTTGCAAAAACCTTTTACAACTCTGCATCACCCTCTGGGTCTGCCCTCAAAGAGGGAAAGGACTTGATTGGCTTGAATGAAGGAGTTTCTCTTTGCTCCAGCATCTTCATGTGGCTGGTCAGTTGTCCATCAGGATGCATACTGATGAGTTCCATTTGTTTGAGAACAAATAAACCAGCAATGATTTTGTTACGGAGCTTCTCTTTGGTAGCTCTTGTGCATAAAAAGAGAACGCAATTTACTTTCCATGCCTGCTTTTTGTGGTATGAAGGAATTCTTGGTTCTTGCTGTTTAAAGGATTTGTGGCTTAAGAAAATTACTTCTTCCTCTCCCTTTCTTTACCAGACTTGCCTAGGACGATACGCTCACTCACAGGTAAACTACTCTTCAAAGTAAAATGGATGTTTTATTCCTGTGGCAAGGCATCTCTTTTACTATGGAGTTAACAATGAGTCATATACTGTGACCTCTGTGTGTGGGCTGCAACACATCCTTCAGGTTCAAGTTCCTGCCCCTCCTTTCCCTCAGGGAAGCCTTAACTGCTCACCTACCTTGTTCCTGTGTAGAATAATAGTCACCGGGTTATAACTTTGTGCCTCCTAATAGTGTCATAATTTTAATTGCATAATGGTGATGTGTGGTTTCAAATTAGTCATAACTTTGGTGCTGGTTTTAATGAGATATTCAGCTGTCTTCCCAGAGGGGAAGGCTTTGTTTTCCCAAGAGCGGCATGCCTCTTCCCAGGAGAAATGAATTTCTACTAATAAGGCACAAAAAGGAGAGGTAGTAAGGGGAGTGTTGGTTACAGGGGGAAGGGAAATAGCTGTGAGTCTCGCGTGCTGCAGAACATTTTGATAATGCCAGAGCCTATGGTGTGCCAGGCATGTGCGTGTATAAATAGTTGCATCGGCATGTAGTGTGATTGCAAGCATGCTTGCTTTGAGAACAGCTAAATGTAATAGCCTTGTCTCCCATGGCATGGAGGAACATAGCTCAAAGATACCCTCACATGACTTTAGACATGAGATAATGACACCAGTGTTTAATGGCTGTGACAGCAGTTGGTCTGCCCCCCAAGAATTTATAACTACAGTGGATTTGTTCCATCTATCAGGTCATAGTGAAGATTGGTTGTTGGAAAGAATCAGAGTGGTTTGGCTTGGGAGGGACCTTAAAGATCATCCAGTTCTAACCCCCCTGCCATGGGAAGGGACACTTTTACTTTGAGAGAGGTTCCTCAAAGCCCCATCCAACCTGGCCTTGAACACTGCCAGGGATGGGGCAGCCGCAGCTTCTCTGGGCAACCTGTTCCAGTGTCTCATCACCCTCACAGTAAAGAACTTGTTCCCTATATCTAATCTAAATCTACCCTCTGTCAGTTTAAAGCCATTACCCATTGTCCTATCACTACTTGCTGTTATAAAAAGTCTATTTCTCTCATCATAGGTAGATTTGGAAAGAGGATCTGTTTGACCTGCTGGCCAGGAAAACGGTGTCTACACTGGGGTGTAGTCCAAGGCTAAATCTTAGAGTAGGGATGCAAGATCCTCTCCCAGCTGAGGTCTTTCTGGTGAGCTTCTCACAGCTGAATCACAGGGATTTAATGCAAACCCTGGTAAATAGGTGTTAATAGTTCAGGCCAGCTTGCAAACAAAATATCTTGACTTTCTCAGGAAAAGTTCCCTTCAATACACACACCAAACCTTGTAACTCACGCAAGGTAACTATAAAGAGTATTTTTGGAGTGCTGTGGACTATAATACAACATAAAGGTAGTCTTTAGGCTTCAGTCCGCGGACAAATTTTGCCTTCCTCTTTGCTATGAATTAAAATATAAGATTTGAAAAATATTAATATGCTTTGCTATAGCTTATGAGCATAAGCACTTATTTTCTTTCAAGAGTGATTCTTCCATGTTCCCCAGGCTCTCCAGAGCCACAGAACTCTTTGTCCACAGCAAGTCTTGCACATTAAATATCTTTTATTAGAGTAACGTGTCTGCTTGAAAAAAATTGGCTTTGAGGCTTAACGGCCTCTGAGATACTTTCAAGTATACTTCTGGTCTCTCACACAAGACACCACGTCTGCTTTCAGCACTGTCTTGCCTATGCTCTTAGACCATGACAGCAACAAGCACTAGGGTGTTTCTGAACAGTGCAGGATTATTCTGACCACCTGAGGATCACTAAAGCTTCTATCAATCTAAGCTTGGGTGGTAACTGACTTGTCTGAAATACAAGTCTATTGGCAGTGTGGAAAATGAGAATTGGCTTTGGTGTATATGATTGCCCATTCACTGGATTTCTAGCAAAGATAAATTCTAAGGATTGCTGTCTTTTGCCTATAAGCTCAGCTAAACTGGGTAACTTTCATTCCTTTAATAGCCTTTTTCTCTCTTTAGTACAGATGAAATTCTGGTTTTCAACAATCAGTTAACAGCCGGCTCTTAGAGTTGCAGAAGTTGTGCTGTTTTTAGGCTAGATGACAACCATTCTCCTTCCTGTTTTTCTGCTAGATCAATAAAACAGACCTTATCAAGGGTCACTATCCTTACAGAGTGTTTTCAAAGTAGGTAAAGCACTTGACTGTATATAAAGTGCTGCAGGATTTGAAGCTTGCCTATAAAGCAGAGTATGTCATCAGCAACTGTTGTTTCCATTTCCACTGGCCATAGTGACCCAATTGCATCAGTACTGCAGAAAAGTTACTGGCAGCGACCAGTTAGTCTGGGTACCTGCAGTGAGGCTTTCCGTTATAGGCTTCCAGCTGTGAAGGAGGTATGGTAAGTGGTGCCTTCTGCTCCCACCTCATCCAGGCCATTCATTTTGTTGAGTTGCCTTGATTGTGGTTTTGTTCTGAGATGCCTGTTAGCTCTGGACTGAGAAGCTGTCGTTCCCACAGCATCATTGTGATTCTGCAAAATGGTAGAGCTGGAGACGATCTCTTGGTGGTTGGCAGGTCCCATCAGCAGTGTGATAGACATGTACTGTGGATTTGCCTGTAGGATTTGAATATGCCCATACATGATGCGTAGGTTTCAGCTGGTTTAGCTAAAGGCGTGATATATAAAGTGACAATTGTTCCAAGATTGGATTGTACTTATTGTTTTGGTGTGAAGTAAATACATTTAAGTGAACCTGGAATAAGCCTTACTTAAACAACACAAACCGGTTTCATCTCGGACCATTGTTTTCACGTAGGCTTATAATACAGTCTGAACTGCCCACATTTAAAATTAATTTAAATCTGTGCATTCAGCTCATTTAGGCAGCACCTGCTCTATGAATGGGAAATTTTTCTCCTGCCAAAGGCAGAAAAAGTCCTTCAGATCACTTAGTGGTCTACTTAAATTAATTGTTGGGAAAAATATCATGTGGGTTTAGGTACTGGTAAAGCAAGCTGTGGGCCATACTTGTCCTGCAGACATGAAGTTTTCTACCTTTGCTGTCTTCCAGCATGACCTTGAGTCAGTGTTGGTTCCAGGCTGGCCAGGGACTCCTTTGACTTGGCTGTGATGGTAGAGAAGTCAAACCCAAGTGCTGCTTTTCTGAAAAGAGTTTTCTGTACCCGAAATTTGCCTCCCATGCTTAGAGTTGGCCAAGGGCTGATGCCAGTCATGTGAAGTCATGGTGCAGCAGTGGGGTCCATAATTGGGGTGAAAGTAACCAAAATCACACCTTAACATTTAGTAGGCATAAAAGAAATGAGAAGTAGACGACCCAAAGATACGGATAATAAATCACTGATTTTCAGCCTGGCTTTCTTATTGGTCAGTCTCATGAAAAGTTCCTCTGGCCAAATGTTGTTTGTGCCTCAGAACTGTCTGCTTGAGCAATGGGCAACACTATTTACTTCAGAAATATTGTTTTCATCCAATGGCACAAGCCAGTTTAGAAAGAGAACAAGCAAGCTGCCTGGTCGAGTTCACTGTTATAATACATTCTTAAATGGTTAATTTAACTGTTGATAGATTCAGCTCATAAACTAGTGCAATGTATGGATGCAGCTACACAGATGCAACACAGGTGAGGTTTTACAGTAATGATGGGCCATCTGATGCAATCCTCAAGGAAAGGGAGACTGAAGAGTGAATTGCCATGTGTGAGATACTGGACATCTAATCCAGCTAAACTCCTGTAATGATCCATTATGGGCCTGGTCAGCTTAAAAGACCCAAAAAACACAACTGTTTGAACAGTTGATGAAAAATGCTTGGTGAGCATGCTCTACTGTTGGCAGTATTTCCTGTTCTTCCGCACTGTTTTGAGCTGCATTACAGAGGCTGCTTACGATTGATCAGTCTCAGGATGTTAGTTATTAATTTTATATTTGGCTCTTCCTGTTCTTGGTCTTTCCCAGCCATCTCCCTAGATGCACCTCATGAGACTGGGGCTTCTAATTCTGTGGTTATGGCCAAGACTATCGCTTTTGCTTGACTTTCCTCTCTGGGGACAAGACCGAGCACCCACGCTTCCTGTGTGGATGCTGGGACCAGGTGGCACGTCAAAAAATAGCTGTTTTGGTAGAATAAAGGAAATCTGCAGCAAGAAGAAAATCAAACTAAAATGCATAGTGCTAAGTACCTGCAATGCAAGCAGCAGAGAAAAATCATATCAGAAGTTAAAAGAGTTCAAAATGAGCAAAACAAGAAAAACTTCCAGCACAAGAGATTCAAGATGCTCCAGGGGGTGAGTCAAGAAAGGCTCAGGTGATGACAGCCTCTGCACTTGAGAGACCGAGACTGTTGCAGCATGTTCTTTGAACATAAGCCCTCCTTCAGAAGCAGCATTTAAGATTTTTCTTGGGATTTTAGTCATGTTCTGAAATGCTGATGCTTTAGTCTCTATTTACAAGTCTCTGCTTTTTGGTTTGTAATCCAGTTTGTAAAACTAAAAGCCGTCTGAGATATTGTTTGTAACTGGCATCATACAAAAATATCTCAGGGTGAGTTATCTGTGTGATTGTATTTTGCTGGTTCTCATTGGTGTGTCCAGTAAGATCTGTTTGTGGTTGGTTTGTGCACAACATGTACATCTTCACTTGTCTCTTCTGTAACAGAGCAGAACTTTGCTTTGGGAAGTACTCAGGTAGTATGTAAGCAAGTGGTTTTAGGCTGGAAATTACTTGCTACTTTCCCTTTGTTTTCAAAGGTAATTTTACTGCCAGTGGTATGCCTTGTTTGTATTAAGTATCAGTAAAAACTGTAGTGCCTGTCCAGTGTTTCACATGTTGAATATGGCTGTAGTTGAAAGATGATTGAATTTGCCAGATTGCCAAAGTTGCTGCTGCTTCTGAAATCAGTTTCTCCTAGCTCGAGTTCTCTGGAGCAAGCAAGCTTACTGGGACTTTATCTTGGAGTCCACCAACACCTCCCTTCAAAGACTGCCTCACGCCTTTGTTGGCCTTCTGAAAATGCCCTAGCAACAAAACCCGCAATTATTTATCCTACAAAATAATTTTGTGTATTTTAAGCTATTTATTATTCACCTTAATATTTGGGAAGAGTAGCACAGGCCGGCTCATGTGGCAGACCAGCTTGACAGGCTGCCTGGAGAACACAGGAGCCAGAGCTGCAGGAGAGTTTTGAGTGATCCACAGGTTATCTGCAGAAGCTACGGCAAGCATCAGGCCCGAGTAATAAATAATTGCCATTTACTGTTCTTCAGTGTCTTGACCCACAGTTACCATTCTGTAGTCATTGCCCAAAAGCCCAAACTACCACTGTTTTTATAGAAAATACTGTTGGTATCTTCTAATGCAAGAAAACCAGCGTAGTAGTTGCTCTGGAATCAGCAATCCACTGAAACTGCAGAAATTCTTTGGTTCAGCATATGTCTGCAATTTGAGACCGAAAAGAAAAAAGGAAAAAAGAGGAGAGTGAAGAAACATCTGATATTCTCTCCTACTGTGAACAGATTTCTTAGTACTTCTTCCTTGTTCATCTTTAGGCTTTTGGAGGTTTCAGACAGGCTTGATGTCTGAGTCATACTGCTGTCCAGCAATACGGTATTAACTTGAGGAAATTCAGAACATAGAATCATAGAACAGTTAGGGTTGGAAAGGACCTTAAGATCATCTAGTTCCAACCCCTCTGCCATGGGCAGGGACACCTCACACTAAACCATGCCACCCAAGGCTTTGTCCAGCCTGGCCTTCAACACCACCAGAGATGGAGCATGGTATAATAGCACTGTAACTGGAAATTTGTGACCCACACCTGATGCTGTAATCCATGTAATGTATTTATTTAGTAGGGGAGAAGGAATTTTGTGTGTTTGGATAACTCTTTGATTCTGAGGCTCCTCTGAAATGAATGAAAATTTCTTTGATTTTGGGTTTTTGTTTTTTTTTTTTTTTTTTTAAATAGACCCAATTAATTCTTTGATAAACCAGGCCATAATGGGCAGGAAGATCGCAGCACCAGGGAATGAATGGTTCAGTGAGGAAAAATTGTAACGTAGTGTTTAAAAAGGAGCTATCTTACACGTGGTGGCCATAGACAAGCATTTGGCAACCAAATGTAGTGAAATCCTGTAAGGAAAAAATAGTTAACTAAACATCTTGGCAGCAGTGGCTGGAAGTCAGAATTTCAAGTAGAGCCACAAGAGCGTGGGTTTTGGCAGTGCGTTTCTAAGGAGCCTTGCGGTTGGTGGAAAGGTGTGCGAATTCTGTCGGGTTTGGAAAGCTCTTAAAAGCAATTTAGACAGAGTGCTTGTTTCCTGCTCGGCCAGTATCTTCAGCCTGGAAAGTGAGATGGATTTGCTCAAGGGGTACTTTTTTTTGTGGACTTCACTAAGCAGTCTGCAGACACCCGAGTGCTGTGCGGAGTTTAGATGAAAATGCTGATGTTTCTCATACTCTTTCTGCTTCTGATGAGCAGACCCTTACGGTGATTTGCTGAGGGAAGGTGAGGCAGATAGCCAGCAGGGTAGATGAAAGAAGGAAGGATGCTCTGTGACCTGTGCAGCCTACAGTTAGTCCTCACCATCCTGTTCATGGACAGTGAGGGACAGAAAAGAACTCGTTACTCCTTGAATAAGCACACTTAGGTTGACCCCAGGTATTAAACGGGACCAGATGAAGTACAAGGCATCCTCTTACACTGAGGCTGAGTTACTCTGGATTGACTGGAAGTCCCTGCTTGGGGAGCAGCATTTGAATAGGACTTTTTTTTCCCCCATCAACAAGAGCAGCACTTCTGTGATGGCAGCGTACCCAATTCCTGTATGTGCTGGCTGATGTTACGATGTGGTCAGTTTGTCATCACAGAATGGTTTATTTTATATGTATAAATGTATGCTACCTATATATAGTTTTCTAGAGGCTGTAGGTTAAAATTCTTCTTTTACAAGTGCTAAGGTAAGCAAAATGTAAAATTCAGGAAAGCTCTTTAAGTATTTAGAGATTTAATTGTGGTCTCTCTGTTTTGGTCACATCAAAGCTCCGAATGAAAGCTTCATTTGATACTGATGATGGGAACAACCTTGAAAGTGCAGCTGAGGGCTTTGTGACTGGACAGGACTTTAAATCATCACCACAGTCTAAAAATACATCACTCTTCCCCATTAAAACTCGAAGGTGTTCCTTTAGTTATATGTTTAGAAATAACCAAAGGTAGGTGGATGGATAATTCTTGAGCCTAAGATCAATGTTTATTGCTTGAGGGAAAACACTGGCCACATGGAATCAGTGAGCAGTCCCAGAGCAGACAAGAACATTTCACAGGCCACTGCCCAGCAATGAGTGAAACAATGAAATTTCAGTGCAACTAAACACAGCTACTAATGAAGTGGCTGGGAGGGCTCCCATTGTTTGTGCTGTTCCTATGGCAAGTTGTCATGGATTTGTTTGTGGTATTGCTTCAGTTTTCACCTTTCAGTTTGAGAAGGTAGGGATGAAGTTACTTCCTCTATTAAGACCAGTCCATTTCCATGATAAAGGGCTATTTCCCTAGTGATATTAAATAATCTGTTTTAATTTGGATTTTAAAATATAAAATAAAATCTAAAATATGAAATAAAATATAATAGTAGAATTTATCTGTTCTCCTTACGAAGAACACTGTAGTTTATCTATTATCCCTAAGAAAAAAACCTGAAGTACTTGTGTTTGGCTTCCCCTTCCCTGACTTTTCTTCTTAGACTACAGGAAGCATGGGAAGTTGTCCTATATAATCTTTTTGCATCTGGGGGTTGGAACTAGATGATCTTAAGGTCCTTTCCAACCCTAACGATTCTATGGTTCTATGGTTCTTGTCAGTTGTGGAGCTGTTCCCTGGCAGTTTTGTTCATTATGCAATTAAGAACCATCAAAAATCTGTACTGCAAGCGGCAGGTGTTATATATAGGCAACTAATAATAAGAAGTAATCTTCAGGCTGATAATAGATCAGAAGCAGAACAGGAACTTACTCGGAGCAGTGAGGTTTTCCCCCAGTCACAGCAGAAAGTGTTTTATCAAACCTACAGATCTATCACTGCCTGTTTTGATTCTGTTTCCCAGCACTGGTTCGTTTCTGTTAGTGATTTATTTTTTCAGTGAGTAAAAAGCAACCTTCTGTTTGTCTTCTGAAGGCAGCTTCTTTCCATCACCGGTATTTTGGGTAGGATTTTTCTAAAGATAAAAAGGCATCTTCTTAAGCAGACAGTTGAACTGCTCTGCTTTTCTCATTTCTACATGTGTTAAGTCCCAAAATACATGCCTTCTTACCAGACAGAATACCGCATTCAGTGTGTTTTTAAGGGACTGCAGCATGACTGGAGCAATCTTGGAGTTGCTGGAATTAGTGGAAAAGGCAGCTTTGGTGGGCTTGCATTTCCTTTTTATTTCCTTTCAAATTACTTGATGAAAAAATGATGTATTTCAATTAGTTTGGGAAGGTTGTTGGTGCTGAAATATTCATTTTAGTAATTAAATATTTAAAATTGTGATGGCTGTTTGGAGTTTAAACTGTTCTTTCTAACCTGCACGAGCATATAACTCATTCATTAGAAAAACAGACAACAAGCTGAAATGTGTTATTTCAGCCCTGTCATCCACAGACAGTGTCAGGAGTGAGGTATTTTGGGCTTGCATCATTTCTTACTTAAATCAGCTAAGAGGCAGGAGAAAATGAGCCTGCACAATCTAATAAAGGTATATAACTGGAAAAAATACATTGAATTGCCATATAAGAAAACACCGCCACAATGCATTCAACTACAACAGAAAAGGAAACCCCAAACCAAAACTGTAAAGGTTTACAACTGCACCCCGGTTACGTATAAATGCAGTGAGTAAATTAAAAAAGGCAATTTAATAGGAGTGTGGGTTTTTTGCTGTTCCTCTGTGCTTTTATCAGTGCCATCCCAGCTATAGAAATGAAATGGTGGCTTTATGAAGATGGGAACTGTACTGATGGCACTTCTTAGGATGTGAAGTGCTGTGTATGGACATTTCTATCTGGAGACAGAGCATCCTATTTTTATATAACTGATCCTAGAGAAATTAGACAAAGATGTGTTAGTTCCAGAATAATTTCCTGGTCAAATGAACATATGTGTGCTTATCTTTGTGCTCTGCTTTATTAAAATAGGTGAAGTTGTAATTTGAGTCAGGCATTTGTAAGAGGCACTGGGCAGGGGTTGAGTGTCCAGGAGCCCTTAGCTGGGTTTGACCTAGATATATAGTTGTATAATAACAAGAGAGGCTCCAAGCTGTGTACTGCTAAACCTTAGCAAACCACCCCCAAAAACGTAGCCATGGGTCCTGGTCACATGTGAACAGTTTGCAGCCAGCTGACAACAGCCTGAGAAAGCTTCAGATTCACCTTTTCCAGTACAAAGCACCTGCCTGGAGTGATGTGCGGGAGGATTTTGCTCAGCTTCTCCTGCTTGAGTGGCCTCCATCCTTACCGTGGCACCAGTGTAGGTAGTTGTGCTCCTGGGGTGAAGGAGGGATCCTGTGTGGGTGCTCTTGGTTTGGGAGGAGGAGGCTAACTTTCAACAGCTGAGGAGGCAGTGGGGTGTGTTTATAGCTCAGGGTAGGTGTTAGCTGGCAGTGGCTCCATGGCATGTGGGAGAAGTAGAGGGGAAAGGCAAGCTGCAGATGTTACGCGTGGCAGTTGTTTTTAGGCAGGCAGTGTGTATGTAAGCTGGCAAGTGAATAAAGCTGTCCTGCTCTTCCTGTGTGAGTACCTGTCCAGAGCAAACCGGCTGGTTTACGGGACTGCAGAGGTAGTTAAAAATTCATTGGCGTTTCCAGTGAAAGAGGAGACTTGAAACGTAAGTTGATGGTGGGATTTTTTTTGTTTGTCCTGACTATGCACTTCCCTACGCTGAGGTTTGAAAACCACATACACCATGAAATGTAGCCTGAGTTTCAGCTAGCCTGCAGCATCCGAACAGTTTGTCTCTCTACTTATCTCTGTTTCAGAGAAACGGTTGAGAGGGGCTCTTGATTCTGCTGACTCAGATGTTCCAGTGTCTCTGGACCTTTGGCCACAGTCACATAGACCTGTGCCTGGGAACAAGGTGCAGGCAGCGCTGCCTGGGCTGTCTGTGCACTGGGGATGCTGGCTGTGCAGAGCTCTGGGGAGAGGGGTGCAAGTTGAGCCCCAGGGCAGCTCTCACAGCAATGAGAAAAAGCACTGACTTCCAGAGATGGACAGGCACCACTGGGCTTTCGTGTATGATAGATATCCTCAGAAGGGGACAAACCCAGTGCTTCCAAAATGGCATATTTTTAATGAAGGAACTCTAGATATAATTAATGCAAACATGTTTTCATGGTGTGTATGCCACTTTCTGCTCTTTACTAGTGTCTAGTAAAAGTACTAATGACCTCCAAATAACCACTAAATGCCAATCTCATGTCTGTTTAATTTTTTTTTTTCAGATTAATATTTAATACAAACCTGTGAAGATGACACCAACACATGAAAAACAAGTAAGTCACGTCTAAGCTTTAATAAAAAGGATTCTAGATTGGTGGTGGTGGATTGAATTTCATTAAGGTTCACACGGACCAGGAAAGATTGGTTGTGTTCTTCGCGCCTTTAATTGCGAGGGACCAGAATGTTCTGGAGTGCGGCAGTGACAGTTCCTTCTGTTAAAGGTTGATGGAAGAATCAAATATTCACTGGATCAGAGATAAGGCAAGTAAGTGACTCTGCATAAGAGGCTCAGATACTGAGACAGGGGGGAAGAATTTGGATTTCACTATTCTCTCCATCAGTCTTGTAGGACGTAACCTTTGGAGCTGGGTCTGAACTCTGATTACCAGATGCATGGACCACAACAATCACACTTGCACATTTGCTTTTGCTCAGTCTCAATGAGCATTAGAAGTTGCAACAAATTATTTTGTCCCAGTCGTAGCAGACTCACTACTCAGCATGTGTGGAGTGAAGATGCCAACATTCCCAGCATGAAAAGCCCCATGTTCTTTCTGGTTGATCTTTTTAGTAATAGGCAGCCTAATGAGAAGCTCTGTTTTTCTCAGAAGCTTTGTGGAAAATGACTCCTTGGGGGTTATTGACTAATCATATGTGTAACCGTGGCACCATGGAGCATGAGGTTATCACCTGATACAGTCCTGGGCACAGAGATTTGAATTAAAATGCAGCTGGAATGATTGATGCAAATGATCATCCAATGTGAGATTATTTTTGCCCTTCTCCTTGTGGTAGATTTCCTACCCCCCTCCCCCCATATTAAAAATAGATGTTTCCATGTCAGATTTTGTGTTTTCCTAATAGGAAAATGTTAAAAATCGACTTCTCAGAAACACAGGTTTTATGGTTAAATTCTCTGTAGTATAGCTTCTGGCTTATTCTTGTCTCTGAGCAATCCCTTGCATTGTGCCAACCCTAACTATTCTATGATTCGATCTCCAAGAGGAGAAGGAGGTGCTGGGGGAAAGACAAAGGCTTCTTGTGTTTGCTTCAGCTGCTTTTATGATGTATTCATAGAATGATAGAATGGTTTGGGTTGGAAGGGAACTTAAAAATCATCTACTTCCTACACCCCTGCCATGGGCAGGGACGCCTTACACTAGACCAGGTTGCTCCAAGCCCCATCCAACCTGGCCTTGAACACTGCCAGGGATGGGGCAGCCACAGCTTCTCTGTGCACCCTGTGCTGGTGCCTCACCACCATCATAGTAAGGAGTGTTTTCATAATATCTCCCCTCTGTCAGTTTAAAGTCATTCCCCTTTGTCATGTCCCTACATGTCATTGTGGAAAGTTCCTCTCCAGATTTCTTGTAGGCCCCCTTCAGGCACTGAAAGGTTGCTGTAAGGTCCCCCAGAGCTGTCCCTTCTCTAGGTTAAACAAGCCCAGGTCTCTCAGCCTGTCTTCCTTCTGAGGCAAATCCAGATGGGAGCATTTCAGTTTTCAGTGCTTACATCTATTTGACCTCACTGCTGCCCTTTTCCTCTGCTGTCAGCACTTGTGTTCTTTGCACAGGGCAGTAGCCATAAGGGAGTAGGTGTAAACAAGGCTTCGGGGTCACTTTGGCCATTTTGTCATTTATGTGTGACCCAGCTACTTGGACTGCTCCAAGCCTTTAGGACAGGGTATGAAAATGCCACAAGTGCCATATCTAAACTGGTTGGTTTAGCCAGGTATTAAAAGGCACATCCAGCCAGAGAAGCTGCTGTGCTGATTCATGCTTGTTAAGTAGTTGCAACTACTTTTTGTAGAAGTTATGACTACTTTTGGGGCAGATTTGAAGTTCTTCATGAGCGTGTTTGGTTAAGCGTGGCTGCTGGGATTCATATCAAAGCTATTGCACTAGAAGTTTGGATAGGAAATGTTTTGCTTATGAACATGCTTATCTTATGCTTATCTTCCAGTTTCCATGAAGAAGGGATAAATGGAGATACCACTTTTTCCAGTAGATCTATGTTGAACCTGTGTTGTTCCCAGTACAATAGGCCTCTGCTACCAAGCTTGGACACTTTGAACTGTCAGCAGTATGTTCTGGTTTTGAGAGAATTGTTTGGTTAATCATTATAGAACATGTATCATTTTTGAATGCATGACAGGCATGCAGGCGTTGTGCCCCTCAAAAAACAAAACAAAGCCACCTCCAAGCCCCCAAAACACCAAAATGGGAAGTGTAAGTAATGCGGCAAAACAGCTAGATCTGTAACTCTGGAAAAACCGTGCAGAACTGGGTGGGGAAGATGGCACCTTGGAAAGGACTGCAGCTGATGAAATAAAAAGTCCCTGAAACCTTGGCTGTCTTTGGGCTCTGCTTCCCAAGTTGTGCAGCTACGTTGCAATGCTGTCTTGTGACTAAAGATTAAGTTAGTCTTCAAGTGGACTGTGGGAGGAAGAGGTCAGTCTCACCTCCTCTAGGTGAATGATGCATTACTTGAAGATAGACATGCCTATTGAGAGTATCCTAGTTTTTATAGCAAGATGGAGAGAAAGGCACTTATTACCCAAAACTGCTGTAATCTGTTGACTGTGACCAGTGAACACAGGATGGACTGAGCATGGAACAACAGTCTGCTACCTAGCTCTGTTTGGAACCTGTCATTGCTTATATATAATATTGTCTTTTACAAGCTTATTTTTATAGGGATGGGGAGGCATAAACACCTTTTCTGGCAGTGTATCTGCATCTACAGTGGGCAGTTGGGGCTGCTTTGATTAAATCAGTACTGTTGTCCCAGTGGGGTCTTGTATCCTGGAGAAGGCTTTAAAAGGTTAAAAGAAGAGGCATGGTCTATATATGCAATGCCACTGTTTCAGAGCAGAGAAACTGTAATGGGAATTGGGATTAATGCTTCCTGGATTCGAGATGTTTGTTAGAGGAAGTAACCATAGATCTTGAGAAAGGCTGTACATTTTTGGGTTTGTTTTCTAATTGCTTAATGTTTCTCTTGCTTCATTCTGAGCTCAGTATCAGTATTATTTGGTAGATAAAGGAGGGGGAAGGGAGAGAACTACCCAGTCTGCTGCTGAAATCCTGGTGTTTTAAGTTGGAGCTGATGATGACTGTGCATGAGGAATGCAGTTTGCTGAGATGCTCTGCTGTACCACAGATCACTTTGACTCTTGGCCCAGTGGACACCTGCCTGCCATAGTGTGTACAGCAGCTACCTTTTCCTCTATAGGTAGAGTCTGACGGGTGCTTGACTTCCTCAGTATTGAAACTGGTCACCATTTAACTGGAAATTAAAAATGTAGAGTTTTTTGTATATCATCTGGTCTGGAAAGATTTGCAAGGTAGCCTGTAGGTGACGCACAGCACATCCAGTAGCAACTTTTAACCATAATACTTTGGTATAACAGAGGTTGAAAGAAGCATTTTACTTCTAAGATTATTTTGATTCTGTGCAAAGGAGAGGGTTATAGAAGGTTACTTGAAAGTGAAGTGATCTGGGGAACCTGAACAAAAGAGAACCAATGAGGAGTCAGTATGGCGGTAGATAAAAGGAAGGGGACTGAGGTTAGGTTGTGATTAGGCTACCTGCAGATGTGACTTCTGGGCTGCAGCAGTTGAAGGGGAGAGCAGTGCCCCATTTGAAGCTTCCGGGCATAATTCCTCTTCTTCCACTTGCAGGACTGATGCATTTAGTGTGCAGGAAAGAAAAGAAAGTATGCTTGGAAGAAGTAGTTGTAGCGCTGGTGAAGAGTGGGACACGGAAATAGGAGGCTGGGGAAGATAAAAACTTGGGAGAATGCAAGACTGCAGATAGGAAAAGATGTTATGGAGGGTCTAAAAGTATGTCATGCCTATGTATGTGTGCTAAATATGATAGACAGGGAGGCAAACAGTAAAACCAACAACTAACAAATGGTTTCTCTGCTGTGTTCAGCATGTTGCTTAGGATCTACTCAGGAGGGGGAACAACTTCCTCATGGTTACCACTAGTGTTTTTGTAAAAGTAAAGGCATGATCCTTAGCTGGTAGATGTGATGACAGCTCTGTTCATTTGTTCCTCTTGTGCCGTGTTGGCATGGGGTTAAAAAGCTCCAGAGGAGAATCAGGCCTGTAGCACTTTCCAGCAAGGAAAAAAACAGCAGAGGTGGTGGGAGCTGTTCAGATGGGCTTTCTTTGGTGAGGCGCTCATGACACACGGAGAGGGTATACAGCAATAATGCAGAAAACACCCCTTCAACTAGGAGCTGGGCTAAGTGAGATAAAGCCATGAGCTGTATCCAGCCATCAGGCCACAGGCTCCCCATCCTTGCAGCAGTTCTGCCTGGAAATCGGAGCGATAGATTATTTAATCCAGGATGTGAACACATCTCTGCCATGCACAGAGTGCATTGACTGCTCAAGAAAAAATACATCTTCTCCTTTCAATGTTGTCATTGTTCTCCTGTCAGTCCATGGAGAGTTGATGCTGGTGGCACACTAAAGTGTGTGGTGGGGAGAAGACTTGGCTGAAGAATGAAAGGTTGATTTGACATCCGCAGTTTGGACATGAAGAGACACGTTTTCAGAGCTTCCTAGTTCAAGATTTCTTGATTTATGCAAAGATGTACTAAAAAAGCATGTTATTTATCAGAAACACTGTCATTCCTCCCACAATCGATTCCTGTACCCGAAGATCTTGTGCAGTGCCTTTCTCTTGGGGAGGAATGAATCGACAGCTGAAAATGATACTCTTCTTTAACTGACTCTTTAAGTGGTTGGCTTAGGTCTTTGGGTGAATAGCTTTTTTATGCAACTGGAGAATGGCAGTCTGTTCATTTGCTCTGTAAACAGCAGGTAGTTAGGCATACTTTCAACCTTTGTATTTTAAAGAAACCTTTTCCATCTTAGTGAGAACATACAGATTTAGTAGGCTTTTTGGGTTTGTTTTTTAAAACAGTACAAGTTTTCACATGGTCATTAGCTGAGGAGTCTCAGAAGCATTTAATTCTTCAGAAGCATTTAATTCTTCAGCCTTTTCCAATTCCTGTTAGTGGTGCTTGTTACATTATAGTAATGCCCATGGGTCTATCTCACTCCTTCGAGATCCCTCTAACTTACTGTATAAATGTAGGAATTACAATGAAATGGACTAGATATGACAACTTCTATAACAAATACTCTTATCATTGACCTCCCAAAATGAGCAGTTCTGGTCTGCAGTGCAGCTGTGTTGTTTTCTTGGGCAGGTTGATGGGCAGACTGGGAGAGAAGTGTTCAGGTCCTGCACATTTGGCTCTACTCCATGGCTTAAGTTCCTGGTGTATCAGAAAGTATATGCAGCAGAGGGGAAAGATTCATCCCCTTCCACACATCGCCAGGGACACTGGGCTTGAGATCTTGATTCCCTGTGTGAAATCTGTGTCTGGGGCAGTTAATAGCGGTACATCCTTTTCCACTTGGCTGGAGCAAGTCATTTGGGGTATAGAAAAAGGCACTTCTTCAGCTCCTCGTGGAGATAGTGCGCGCTTACGTCATATCCCTGAAAGTAATGGATATAAATAATTGATAAATAAAGATAAAATGCCAAAAAAAAGAAAAGGAGCAAATGAAATGTTACACATTAACATTGGGTACATGGGCAGGTTGTAACACATTTGTTGTGAACGTTGATTGCAAGGGTGGGAAAGTCCTAAAATACCTGCCTGGTTCTTTCATACATGTGTGACTTTGAACATTAGGTTTTTAGTTTGTAGCTATTGAGACCACTGAATCTCCCATGCATGAAACATGTCTGACTTTTCACAGTATTACTTAATCTGAAATATTCCTCTTAAGATAGAAATTTGGCAAGGAATTTCCCTGTCATGTGGTGTAGCTCAGATGATTCATTGCTTTTTGCTTCTCCTTTTATAGGGTTGCAAGATTCAATAAAGCAGCAGTTCAGCTTTTAATCTGAGCACAGCAGTTTGTGGAAACAGCAGAGCAATCAAGAGAGTCTTCCAGGCTTCCTTTGTCTTCAGAAATTAATTGCTTGATTTTTATTATGCACTTGCAGGAATTTGTAACTGTCTTGGTGCGAGACCCCAGGACGCACAAAGGAGACTCATGGCATTCTTACATAGACTATGAGATATTTATTCATGTAAGTATAAAAATGTCAGCACAGATTCCTTGGGCTCTTATTGCTGCTTTTGTCCAAGCCGGGGTTCTCTTTGGGGCATTAATGGGATTTCTTTATACCACTTCTGGGAGGCTGGAGGATATTATTGTCCTGTTAACAACTGAGACACAGTGGAACAGGTAAGGTGGGTTGACCAAAGGCCATGCAGCAAGTCGGGCAGAGCTGGGAGTTGAACCTACTATTGTGTTCACATGTGTACTCTGCAATGCCTTGCAACAGAGACTATTCTTAGCTTGTTGTTTAGGTATTCATGGGAGAAAGACTTTATTTTCAAGTGATTATCTGGTTATTTGTACTTTAAGTTATCCTCTGTTCTTTTTGCCAAGTTAATTGGTTGCTGAAATGAGGTTGTTTTCGGTGTGCCTTGATATTCATGTTATGCTAGTGTGAAGGTGCTTGGATATGTCAAGTAACTATGTTTGAGTTTATCCTTGTAGTCCACCATTTGTTAATGGGAATGCACTTAGAATTATGGTTCTTGTGTGTTTTAAATCTCTCCTCTATACTGTGTTGTTTTGTTGATTATTGTTCTTCGGTGAACGGTGTGCGGAAGGATTTATCCTCATTTTCTAAATTTAGATCCAGAGGTTTTAAATGCAATGTAAAAAAAAAAAGAAAAAATGTAATTATGAAGTGTATCTGCTATCAGGTGAGGAATTTGAGAGCACCGAGTTACATGGGTAATGCTTGGCACAGCACCAAAAGCATTTTTTTCCTGTGTGGGAGAGTTCAGCATTCAGCATAATGACAGCAAGCAGTGGCTTATTTTATGTTCATCTTACTTGTTTCCTGTGTGGCAGAACTCTTTAAGTCTTGCAATGTGGTTTAGTACTGGTTCCAAAGCAGTTTGACTTCTGGTAAATAGGTATTCTGTAGATTTGGTGGGGTGGGTGCTGTGTTACTGTTTCACAGGTATTGGTGCCTCTTATTAGAAGAGTATTATGGCTTTCTCATGGGCTGCTAAGCTGGAGTGGTGTCATCTAGACTCAGTGTGTTGTGGTTTAACCCCATCCAGCAGCTATGCACCACACAGTTGCTCTCTCACTCCCCCTGCCCCAGCAGGATGGGGGAGGAGAATTAGGCGGGTGAGAAAACTTGTGAGTTAAGATAAGAACAGTTTAATAATTGAAAAAATACTTAAAAAATTGTGAAGAAGAAAATAACAGAGAGAGAGAAATAAAACTGAAAAGAGAGACAAGCGATGCAAATGAAAGCAATTGCTTACTACCAACTGACTGATGCCCAGCTAGTCCTTAGGCAGTGGCCCACCAGCCAACCTTCCCTATAGTTTATTGCTGAGCATGATGTTATATGGTATGGAATACCCCTTTGGTCCTGGCTGTGTCTCCTCCCAGCTTCTTGTGCACCCCCAGCCTACTCTCTGGTGGGGTGGAGTGAGAAGGATGGAAATCCTTGATCCTGTGTGAGCGCTGCTCCACAATAGCTAAAACATTCCTGTGTTATCGAACATTGTTTCCTGCACGAATCCAAACCATAGCCTCATCTTAGCTACTAAGAAGAAAATTAACTCTACCCCAGCCAAAACCAGCACAGTGTTACATGATTCAGCACTGGGCATCTCTGAAGCTGAAAAGCATCCACTCAGCTTCTTACCAGCATAATGCCAAGTGCTTTCAGAGACCAAGTCTCTAGGTCAGTCCTACTATCTCCAGGCTTCTCCATGCATTCAGAATCTTGGGTCTGCCAGATCTTAGGCCAGCTGGGTTGCCCTTCTGCCCAGCTCTTATAACATGTGGCTTGTTAAACTCTGAAGTATCCCAGATACTCATCTATACCAGCAAGCTGGTATCTCTGGGCCCTCTACAATTGGCATCATGTGGCTGACAAGGAGTTGTGGCTCCTGGAAGGTGATTGAGGGTGGGTTGGACTGCAGGCGGATTTACAGTGAAGTGCTGTCTGGCAGGTGGGGTTTCATCTAAATGTATGCTCCACAAGACAATTTGGCAAAAGCATTTAATTTCCGTGAATTGTTTCCCTTTGATGAATTAGCTTTTTTCCCCTACTGGATTAATAGTGATCTGTGGGAAAAATTCCAAATGCTCCTACTTGCAGAGAGCAGTCACATCGGTTTCTTTGATTTGATTTAAGTAGATTGCACACTGGAGGAACTCTATGTACGTAACTGTTTGCAGGATTATAATTAGAATAGATAGAGATCTTATTTCCTGTTATTACAAGTTGTACCATAACTCAGATGTCTTGCTTTTGAAAAGAAAGCAAGCAATGAAATGTATTCCCTGAGAACCAGTAGAAACTGTCACCGGTTGTGCCTGAGGTAAAGCACAGTCCTTAACCTAAACTGAATTAATGTCAAGCTGTCCATTGGTATCTCAGGGATTAGCATCTCGGGTGTGTTTTTAATGCCATGCCTGCACTTTAGCTTAAGCTGATGTACAAATTAAAAAGGTTTTTGATTTCCCAACAGACAAACAGTATGTGCTTCACAAGGAAAACATCCTGTGTCCGACGGCGCTTTCGAGAGTTTGTTTGGCTTCGGCAGAGGCTTCAGAGCAACGCAGTGCTTATGTAAGCAGCTTGATATATGGTTAATTAATAATGCAAATTATTGAAGGGGAGGATTGTTTCATCTTAATTCTGAGAATTACAGGAATTGGAGTTGAAAAGTTTCCAGTGTTTCTTGCTGCATAAGTGTATTCTGTGTAAGGCATTTTCTCTGCTTTAAACCCAAAATCCCAGAATGGTTTGGGTTGGAAGGGACCTTAAAGATCACCCAGTTCCAACCTTCCTGCCATGGGCAGGGATACCTTCCACTAGACCAGGAGGCTCAAAGCCCCATCCAACCTGGATTTGAACGTGGTTTGCAGTGATAGCCTCTGTTTGGTGTGCCCCCCTCCAATTTGTAACAGATTTGATCTGCATTTCCTTTTGCTATGCACAGGTAGCAGAAATAGCAACCTGGCATAAGTGTATGTGTATCCTCTCTTTTGGGATGTGCTTAGGTTCCGCAAGGACCATAAAAGACGCAGCCAGATATGTATGCAGGCTTAACAACCGGAACAGAAAAATCAGATTAGTTTCCTTTTCCCTTTGAGGTGTGTGAGAAGCCCTCCAGTTTCTCAGCCTTGTGTTCCCAGATTTGATTTCATGAGCTTCTGGAACATGACCCATGATTTGCACATGCTCAGGGTTGGCATTTGCTTACTGCGTTTTCCTCCGCTGATTCAGATTTGGTTTAAACTGTGTATTTGCTTCTTGTTTATAAAGACAGCTACCTGACCTGCCATCTAAGACTCCCTTTTTCAATATGAATAATCCTCATCACGTGGACCATCGCCGGCAGGGTCTGCAGGAATTCCTGGAAAAGTAAGTACAGCCTATGCTGGAGATGTTGGCATTTCTATGATGTCATCAATGTCTGGTTTAATATAGCTCATCTCTGGTACTTGAGAGCCACCGTGTGGTCATCTGTGCATGCTACATACTTGATTTTATTTGCAGAGTCATATTTCATACACGTGACTTCAGCTCTATTGGCTGAGAGGAGACTTCAGCTGAGGTTCTTCTACTGTGTTCCACTGTGGTAGCTATAAATAATGGTTTTGGATTTAAGTCACTTTGCAGTTATGTACTAAGGTTGGGAGATCTTTCACTGTGGTGTCTGTAGCTTTCAAGAACGAGCTAGATGCTCTCATACAAAGAAACAGACTTCTCTTCATGTCCATGGAAAATCAGTGTCTTTGTGAGCTAAGCCCCTGGGAGCCTGTGAGAATTCTGTAGCCAGATCTCCTAATGCAGGTATTTCCTATAATGCCTGTCACTTTGTTTACCAACCCCACTAATATAAGCAAGCTCTAGCAGCTGTGATCATTTTCAGTACAGCTGCAATGTATATAAAATCATTCATCAGACTTAGCTGGAGCCTGACCTGTGTTACAAGGGAGTACTGTATGAGTCTCAGTTCTGCACCCCTCAGTCCCACTGCTGTAACCACTTCACCTTCTGCAGTGGCAGAGACCCTGCTGGTGTAATTTTCTGCTTCCTCTGCCATCCCTGTGGTACCCTGGCACTGCTGGTGTGAGAGGAGGCTGCTCACAGCTGCTGGGGCAGGAATTGTGCATACATTTGCAGGCGCTCTTTAGCCGCTGCTTGGGGTAAAGGCATGGGTAAAGCACTGCAAGTAGAGACTGTTCATCTGCCTTCAGTATCAGTGTCTCCATGAACTGGAACCGCACAAGCAAAGGAAAAAAGCAAATCATTTAAGCAGGCTTTAAGCCTTGTAGTCAGTGGGTAGAGGAATATTAGACCCACTGTTTTTCCAGTCAGTTTGTTCTAATTGTAAGCCTCCGTAACAGACAACAAGTCATTGGTCCTGAGGTGTATTTGTTAGGCTTAATACCTGAAGACAGGGAGAGCTAACTGCTGCAGGAGTAATGTTCTATATACAGTTATATAGGATCTGTGGCCAAAAGGATAGCAAATAAATACTGGTTGAAGGCATGTGAGTCAGGGAAGGGAAAGCAAAAAAGCATCAGAGGTTTTTTCTGCAGCTCAGGAAAGAAGGATGGTAAAATAGAGCGACTGTGCTTCCAGAGGCAGTAATACTAATGGTCACGCAAAGGATGCGGTAGCCCGTGTCCCTGAGCAGTTCTAGCTCAGCTGTGCTGCCCCATGGAGTAGTACACTTCCAAAATCACTCATTTTAAAAGGGCAAAGAGGCCGATCTGGTAACTGGGTATAGTGTTTCAGCATAAAAAGTATTTATGACTGCTGTCTGTGCTTCAGAAGGCAAAACAGAGAGGTAGATTCTCTTAAAACACATTCTCATCCTCCGATTTCGGATGTCTGTAGCTTAAATGGGTAGTGCCAGCAGAAAATGGCAGTATGTGGAGTGTTTTACCTTGCTGCTATTAGTCTAGGAGTGAGAAAAGAGGCATCACTGTCATAAGGGGATGATTGAAGTATTTGAACTTGGATGTTGTTTAGAAAGGTGTCAGCTTTCTCTCAGCCCTGGGGAATAGTTGGAAGGAATTTACAGGGATTGTGTTGTGATGGATGGATTGGCTTGGCACCTTGTGTGCTGTACCATTGCCCTCTGCTGGCTGGCACCTCTGTGCTCCTGCTGCATGTGAAAGGCATCTTTTCACTGTCTCAGCTGGGCTGCCATGATGATTTTTTATCCAGCTTTTTATGATTCTGGAGCAAAGTTTATGATTTCTTTCTCTGAAACTGAATTTGTGGGATAGTTAAAAAGTGTGTGTGTAATTATGTGTATAACAAGTGTATGCATACACGCATACTTTACTAAAGCTCTAGGTCTGGATGCTGCGTGTTTTGTAGTGTGGCAACGCCAGAGGAATCTCCCTTGTATATTGGAAAGGGGATGAAAAGGGATCCAGAAAGTAATTGCATGGGGTGATGTAACTCAGAACTGCAAAGCACACCTCAGCAGTGACGGCAGTCCCCATGCAGAAGCTCAAAGCCCTGCTGGTGTTTCTTTTGTGGCAGTGGGAAGAAATGGGAGTCACCGAACGGTCTGGGTTGGAATGGACCTTAAAGCTCACCCAGTTCCAGCCCCTGCCATGGGCAGGGACACCTTCCACTAGACCAGGTTGCTCCAAGCGCTGTCCAGCCTGGCCTTGAACACTGCCAGGGATGGGCATTCGACCTTACGTGGACCTGTCAAGGGAGAGGTTCGCAGGTAACATTTTGCAAAGGCCACGTGTGATGCAGTAACTGAGCTCCTCTCTGCACTCGGTACCTTGTGAGGTTACCAGGATCCAAACCCTCTTTGAAACGTGGTTTAGATCTTTCACAGTCTCAGTTTGTGCCCTGTGCCTGTTGCTGTGGTGTCTGCCCAGGCAGAAAGGAGCCACATACCTGAGCAGTAAGGATCAAGTGGCTGGAGGCTCTCCGGTACTTGTCTTCTGACCCTGGGAGCACCTCTGTATTGCCTACATGTGGATGGCTGTTGTCCTCCTTCACGTGTCACTCCAGAACAAGTTAGCACAGGGCAAGGTGCATACTTAGACGGAGCCCTTGTGAAGCGTCTCACACAGTAGTGTGAGAACTGGGCCAACAGCTGGAAACTAAAGCAAAGCTCTAGAGTTTTGGTGAAATCTGGAAACAGGTGTCCCATTTTGATTTGGCTTTACTGCACAAATGCAGGGTACGACCTTGTCTCGCAGGTTATTATCTCTGAGTGATGAAGAGCTGTAAAGCTCACTTCTTGTCTGGGCATAATTTAATATTTCAAGAGGCCATTTGCATTAACGGAAGTCAGCTAGCCCTTTTCAATTATGAATTACTTTGTAAGAATAAGGAAAATTATGTGTTTTTCCTGGTAAGTATCCTCATCCTTTGAGGATGTCTGTAAATCCACAGGAGAGGCTTGTTCTTAAATTAGAGGTCAAAATTAAAACACTATCTTATTAAGTTCTGTAAAATCCTCTGTGCTTTCCAGCCTTTGTAGCTGCACAGGTTTAACTGTGGTATTTAGATTACCATCACAGAAGTTCATTTGGCTTTGCTTATTAGAAAACTAATTAGCAAAACTGTTTTAAATTGGTTCAGTCACTGACTCTTTTTATTTTAAATATAGCTGGATGCAAAAAATGGTGTGGTTTAGGAAAAAGGATTAGTCTTCAATAGTGTTCAAGTATGCAGTTTATGATGGGGTGGAAGATGTAGCAGGAGTTTTGAGTAACTCAGGCCTAGGGGTGATGAAGGGCATCCATGGCGTTGCTGCTCCAGGTGGCTGTGCGTTGGGCTCACTTGGTGCTGGAGTGAGCGAGCCACCCAAAACTTGGCTGCCGAAGGCAGAGCCATTCCCTGGAGGTGGCTCCTCCTCAACCTCCTTATCTTACCCACCGCAGTCCCACAGGCAGGAGCTGGTGCAGGGTCGGAGAACCCTGCTGGAGGTGTCTCTGCTGGGTGCTTTCTTAGGGAGGTGGAAAGCAGGAGACTGGCTCCAAAGGGGATGGATGCCAGCTTGCTGGGGCTAATGCAGGAGTGTTGGTGGCCATGGGGCAGGTGGGATCTCCTTATGCGAGAGGTGGCTGCCGCTTTCCAATGGAGCCTATTTCCTATCTGGTGAGCAGAGTGAGTAATGCCCAGCAGGCACATGTCGCTTAATCTTTTCCTAAACATATGCATTATCAGATGCCCAACAGTTGCTTCACAGTTGCTTGCTATCAGTAGTATTTCCTCCCTTATAAAAAATGAAGGAGAAGGCACAGTTGGCTTATTTTAAGAGGAAACTGGGGCTTTGTTTGCCGGGGCTGAGGGGCTGGATGCTCAATAGAGGGCACCACAGCATAGGCTGTCATTCCCTGCCTCTCCACTTCTGGCTTTTTTCCCCCCTTGCTCTCATGATGTGATGTAAATGGGTAGAGTAAATTTGTCGAAAACAAAATCGGGAGTGTTAACCTTCCACACACATGCGAGCATGCATCTGTCATTGTATTAGGTTACAGTAGATACAGGAAATCTTTAGTTAGGATTAAGTTGTACTGTTCAGCCATATGTTGTTCTCCTCCAGCAGAACAGTGTATAATATACCTAATAAAATCATGTTGAAGAAAACCAGATTTTGGCCCTTGTCCAAATAAGACAAAACACATGTTTTGTCTTTTGTAAATGTCCTTGCCATAACATGGGGAAGGAGAAATAGTCATATAGTATCCAGCGTTTCCTCAGAAATAACATTATTGCTTCTGGTTGTGAAGTGACATTTTTCGGTCCCTCTTCTTTAAAGGTCTGGAGATCCTGAGCATTTAGTGAAAGCTCACAAACAAGGCTTCACATGGCTGTGAATAAAAAATGATTTTATTATCCTTAATTCAAATGTAGAGCCTTATCCTGCAGCCCCCTTAATCACATAAGTAGTCATTATGCGTGTGAGCAATCTGGCTGAGAGGAGTGAGATCTGTGACAAGTAATGACCACTGATGGGATCAAGACTTGCAGGATTTAGCCTTTGGTTCCTACTCCAGGCGTGTGCCGAAAGTCTGTTGTTCTCTTAAATATGCTCAGTCAGTTTATAGGAATTATCACCGTGAGCCGTGACTCTTCCATTAGCGCAGCAGCAGCGAGAGCTGATTTACATTGCTGCAGCAGCAGCTTTGCACTGACACCGGCTGTAATAAAACTGTTGGAGAAGCACTGGGAGTGCTGCTGGTTGTGTCGAAGCTGCGCACGCGCTCAGTCTCTGCTGAGACATCCGAGTATTAATATTGTGACACTGCCTCTCCTCCTGCCTTTTTAATTTGTTAGGTGGTGTTTTGTGACTTTGATTCTTCAAGTCCTTGGAGCCAAATCTGCTTTTTCAGATGTACAACCCTTGACACAGTGAGTCCCCAGGACAGCAAAAGCCCTAGAGAACAACTGCTACACCAGCACTTAATACTAGGAGTACCATCTGGTGACAAATGTGTGGTTATTCCCTTGAAGGAGTATTTTGAACAGGAAAGCGTAATGCTTACAGATAGCAGAGAATTTATTTCTCATTTTGATTGCTTGAAGAACGCAATTAAGAAGCAATCCAACCTGTTGGTTCAGAGGGGGAGGCAAAGGCACGTTAATTTTTAATTAAAAGAAAGAAATGCTTCAGGGGTGCCACTGGGTGAAAGGGGTTCATGTATTTGCTTTCAGGGTGGCTTTAAATGGTTTGCAAAATGCACTGGGTGTTTTGTCTCTTCCCCCCATATGAACTTACATATATATATATGTGTGTGTGACTGGCTTTATGATCATCTTTCCATTTCTCTGCCTTGGTTTCTCTTCAATCCTTTCACCTCCAGATGGCACTATGAAGCAGAAAAGAAAATTACTGTGAAATTATGAGTCCAATGTAAAGTAAAATTGGAAATTGAATTATAGCTGCAGAAAAGGACAGTAGCCTTGAGGTCCTGATCAGTCTGTACTCTTATCACTTTTGTTTGCTGTTCCATGTGTTAGGTTACTGCTGAGTTAATAACAGTGCTTTAGCAGTTCAAGGCTTAGCAGAATTGTACTGGACATGAAATAAAGCTAAAATGAATTTGTGTCCAATATCATTGACATTAGTGCTCATTACTTCTCTGGTGTAATGCCTCAAACCATCTAAAATCAATTTTAAAGATTACCCATTATTTTATAAAGAAAATAAAATAACATTTCAAACAGCAACAGAGCTGTAAGTGTAGTGTAATCTCATGAACAGTTAGTTACTTGTGTTTGCGCTGGTTGGCAGGAAACTTTTGAAGGTATGGCAAGAAGAAAATCTGTGAAACTAAATGCCATCCACAGATTTTAATGTCTTGGCTTTTTGCTGGGTCACTTGGTATTAGACACGCAAATGTTAGAATTGCAGAAACGTGCATCCCCTCATTGTGCTCTTAAGCCTGGGAAAAACAGTAACGGTGGTTACTCTACAGTAAACTCCAGCTTTACTTTTTCTCTTCTTTTAAGAGGAAGAAAAGAGGAAGGAGAACATTTACTCCCACAGTTGCCTGAACTATAAATGTGGATTTATTGTGCGGAATGGTACTTTTTAACTTTTTGTTGCAGTGTTTGTCTTTGTTTCTAATGTATGTTATCAGGAGCCAAGGCTGAAATCCACTTTTAGTTGCTGCTGAATGATGGCTTTTCAAACTGTACTGGTTAAGCTGTTGCTGTGAATGTGTGTAGCCCTGTAAATTCTGGGTTTTGAATCACTTTTACCCAGCATTTGCTGACTATGAAGTTTTTCTGTATATTGATACACTGTGTGCATTGATTTTAACAGATATCTATTTGCTATGTTTATTTTAAAGTAAAATTATGAGAATTTAGATCAGATTTAAAAGGCTTTCTCTAGGCATGGAATGTGCTCATTTTGAATTTCAGTGAAATCTGCTCCTTCTGAGACTGAATTTCAAATGCACCTGGTAGATCATTAGGGCCGTGGCAGACATTTCCTCATTGGAAGGTGTCAAAGTTTGAGTTACTTGGTCGAGCCTCTGTGTGCGTTTACCTAGGCAAATGAAATGTGCATGTACACGAATATCCCTCATTTTCAGCTAGATATGTCTTATTACTTACTTTGATTTGGCAGATGTTTGTAGGCTTAGATGAAGCCACAAATCCTTTTGTGTGTTACTAATGTTATTGTAATGTTGGCCACTTTAGAGAACAGTTTTCAGAACATATTTGTGGTTTAAAACATTACAGTGCAAAAGCACCATTAATCTTATTTGAGAGGAAGAACTACTCAGTTATACTTTCCATTTTAGTCCAAGTACCTATAGAATGCAGTATTTCTTTCTTTCTGCTCGTTTTTACATTAACGTCCCCCCTTGTTTCCTACTGCATAGCGAAGACTTTTTTCATAATGACTGTAATCTAAATGTGTAGAAATAACTAAATATTGACTCTTTAAAGTTTTGATTTGCTTAAAGATACTTTAATAATTTTCCATGGAGCACTTTTTGGCACGGTCATAGGCGCTGGTGACTATTACATGAGTAAGTTTATGTGTACATATTAAATTAAGAAGTCTCTTGTTAATCATTCTAGGGTTTGTGTATTAAAAAATTCCTTCTTCGGAGAAATGTTGCAGAAAAGTTGCTTTCCTCTTCCCCACCTCCCCCTCCAAAAATAATGATGATTATCTTCAATTCTCAATCCTTGTAAAAATATCTCTACAACTTGCTGTGTTACTGGAACGTATTATATTTTGTTTACTCCCACTTGATGTAAGTAAATACTTTATGCCAGATTTACATGAGGACTTAATTTAAAATACATCTAGACCAAAGATTAAAACAGACTTTGAAAAAATAGCCAAAATGCTGCTTAGATTTCCTGAAAATTGCAAATAAATTTAAACCAGTGTTCAGTATTAGCATCTTCATTCTAGCTTAAATGTACGCGTACGGGCAAAAGTGTAAATGATTTTTGGCTAGTGTTGTCTCTGCTGTTTACAGGTATCTCACAGTCCTGACACTCCATGTATATGAAGTCCTCTGTCTCTGTACACGCTTCTTTTCCCCCACCAAAGAAATTGGTGATGTAATTCTTAGCAAAGCTTAGCTCTTAAAACGAAACAAACAAAAAAAGAGTTCCCAAATGGAGACCAAATTTCCGTAAGAGTATATGCCTCCAACTGCCGAAAAATCATTAATTGATCCATGTGGTAATAACAGATGGTTAAGTGGAAGAAATGTCCTTGAAGTTGTTCTAATAGCAGATGTGCCTAACTGTTAGCTTTGTGTTTTTACTCACCTAAAATTCCAAATAACATAGTAAGAAAGTAACACAGACCTCATAATTTTAACATGTTCGTTACCTTCTGTTGTTGATTTTAGGATTCATCTGATACCTTAAAAACAGGACGTCATTTACAGTTTGTTCTGGCAGAACACTTTATATGTGTGTATGTGCATTTATATAAAAATACTGGAACTTCCCCCCCCCCCTTTTTTTTCCAGGATCCTACAAGATGCGTTGTTGCTCTCAGACAGTAGGCTTCACCTCTTCTTACAGACTCAGCTAAGCCCAGAAGATATGGAGGCTTGTGTCTCTGGACAGACCAAATACACTGTTGCTGATGCGATTCATAAGTTTGCCTCTTTGAACAGACGTTTTCCTATAGAAGATGAAGAAGGAAAAAAAGGAAAGAACGACACAGACTCTGATTCAGAGAGGTGATTTCTGCATTTCCTCATTTTCTGAGATTATATATCCATACATACACACGCGCATGCTTCGCTTTTTTTGTTGATGTAATACTAAGATAATGAAAAAATTAATTGACTGAGATTTTATTGAGCTGTGACAGCTCATCATAGAAGTCTTCACACACACCTCCACACTGAATTAATGAATGCAGTAGAAATTCAATTATCTGCATTCTGATTATGTGAATTTCATTTAGTCAGACTTGAATTATTCGCGTTTAAATTATCTTGCTAAAAAAATATCCAACTGCACTCCAAATGGCTAATTAAAAGTCCAAATTTCCTGTCTCTCTTTGTGACTGGAGATAATTAAAGTTCTCCTCTGTTACTCAGGCTTTGAGTGTGTTGTGAAAACCAATTTCCTCCTTTTATTTCCCCCCCCCCCCCTCTTTTTTTTTTTTTGTTCTCCCCCCCTCCCTCTCTCCTTCTCTGCAGTTCATCCTCCGGGCTCAGACCTAGTGATGACAGCATTTCATGTGGATGTAAAGCAAGCCCAGCTTCTGAAGAATCATGAAAAATCATTCCTGTATTGCTAGCTTAAGGCCAGTGCAAAGCACTTTGTGCTCTGGTTATGCATTCCACATAAGCGCGGCTGGCTGGTGAGGTGTACCTGAAGGAGGCATCATCTATACAACCATACGTCCTTATAAAATTTTCAAAACGGACCTCGATACTATTTCTTTGCTGATTCCTTATGTATGTTCATTCAGGTCTACATGCTACCTATTACATTTAGGGTTTTTTTTAGGTATTAAGATCTCAGTATTGGGTAATTCATGCTCTGCTGACATATTTGGCAGTTACAGTACTTCCCGCAGTTGAGTGCATGTCTTTGAAAAGTAAACTAAACTTAATTCCTCATCTTAATAATTGGTACATCATATCAAATATATTCCAAGCATCTTTTTGTAATTTGCATTAGAGAAGTTTCATCTTTAGAAGTCACTTGACATTGGCGATGAAATTACATACCCCACAAGGTATTCACTTTTGAAAGTAGCTCAGCAACATCAGCAAAACAACATTTGTACAAACTATATGCTGCTGGCAATTTGAGAGATAAATATATCTTCCTCTGGTCTTCCTGTAATGTTTATGGAAACCTTGGTTTTATCATGCAGAAGAGCTGAAGGCCAAAATTCTTGAGCATGGTTGCTTAGAAGTTAGAAATATTAATAAAAATGACATCATTTCTAGTCTTGCTGGAGATTCTCAGTTCCCAGGGAATGACAGATACTCATTCCCAGTGAAAATCCTGGATGAGGCCCATTGAAACTGATGGGTGAATTTTGCATCGACCTCACTAGAGTCAGGATTTCACCCAGCATGAACTTCAGGCACCTATATTTGAAAATGCTAGGAGAGATGTTTTAGTTTAGCAGCCAAAACATCTCCCTGTGTCTGAGATGATGATAATCACACAGTTGTAACACGCTGTACAGAAATGGACTTCTCCACTCTTTGGGAGTAAATGGAGCTGCTGATTTCATTGTGGCTGTAGTTAGCACGTTGGAATATTGACTTTTCCCCCAAACAAAAAGCAGGTTTAAACACAACTTTGTAACCACCAACACTTATTTTGATTAAAAGTCAGTTTTGCTCTTTATTGTTAACAACAGCTGTGTAGTGTCTTGTCCCAGATTCCCAATGGAATATGTTTCACTGTGGTGTTGTATTTATGTTTGACATTTAACTGGTATTAAAAAGAGCTAGGGCGTCTGACCAGTCTAGCAAAGCTCCCATTAACTTCAGAGCGATGGTTATCAGCCTAGAAACAGAGTTATATGTATGTGTATTTTAAGAATTCTGTGAATATTGTCAAAGAAGGAGCATATTAAACCTGTGAATTATGGAAACAATAGATTAAATGGCTATCTAATACAAGGTAGCATGGGTGTGTGCAGGCATGCTTTTATTAAAGCATCCAGCTGGGAATCTGTGTAATTTTAGAAGCATGGTTTAATACCCCAAGAATAACATCTCTTAGGTAACTACTTTAAGCCACTGTATTTTGTTGATGGTTGCACTTTTATAAGATAAATATCCATGTTTCTTTTTGCGGGGTCTTACTGAATTGCACAAATATATCTATTCACCTTCTCAGCCTGTGAGTTAGCAGCAATGCTATTTTAATGGAAAAGTGATAACGTTTAATTCAAGCAACAAGTTATCACTAAAAGTAGCTTAAAAAAATAGCTGTTCTTGCCAGGCAGAGATTTTGATTATTTGAAATATTTTCTTTCTTTTTTTTTTTTTTTTTTAGGATGGCACATTACAAGAAAAAATGTTTAGCAAATTTATTTGAAAGATGGGGAAAATATAAAAACAAAACCCAGAATAATGTCCGAGATATTAATATGTTTTATTTTATTCAGTGTAAAGGGAGTGGGTTTTTCTGTTTTGCATGATTGAGATAAACTGTTGAAGCACTTTACAATTCTGGCCTACTCACACGTGATGAACGTTACAGAAATGCAAGGTTTGGAGAGCATTTGGGGCTGTATTTTGTTTTAGGAGCTTATCTGTATGCCAGTGAAGGTTTTCCAAAAGATGTTTCTTAAACAAATACTTGTTTTCTAGTAGTCCTGTTTTTCCTGTTATTTTCTTCGCCACCCTGTTCAACAGTTCACAGACCACCGTAACTGTACTTTCTTCCCAGCATTGACAGAAAATTGTTTAAATACTTAGCTTTTGAATGTTCTTTGTGTAGCTCGTATTACTGGAATTTTTCTCATTAAAGGGGAAGGAAAGCGTTCTGTGCTGTCTCGTATGTCGTCTTTTTGTATCAGCTGCATGTAACTGCATATAAATGCTGTAAACAAAACGGCTTAATTTGGAACGTTAGACATAACTGTTACAGATTTAAATTTGTAAAGAAAAAATAAATTTTAATGTCTTTTGTGACTTCAGTGATTTGGTGAGGTATTTTTTTTTTCCCAATACTGTCACATATTTTGATCAGTTGGTTACTGATGTTTTGATTCTTATTCTTCTTAGTTTTGAATAATGCTGGTACTTCCTGCTAGGCTTTCTTTTAAACAGGCTCATATCTAGTTTGTAATATCGTCTATTTACTATTGCTAATTTATATCTAATTGCAATAATTCTGCACTAAAAAGCTTCACTTTATCTTTTGCTTCGAACTTTATATCCTAATTTTTATGATGATTTCTTAAAAGCCTTTAAGTAATTAAATAAGTTACTACTTTCTATTTTGCATTTAAACCTGCCACGAAGGTTTCCTTTATTTCAGTATCAATATCCCAGTCACTGTATGACTCACTGTAATTACCCCATTTTTGTAATATATGTCTATGGGTATACATATGCTGTCATTGTTTTGTAGAAGATATAAAGTGAAAAAATAGGAAAGATGAGAAAGAGATTGTCTTTTGGAATGAAAATTTTCATATACATAACAATGTAGGGTTTTTAAGCACTGAGAAAATTTATACTCTTAAATGCGCCACTCCACAACACTGCACAATTCTGCATCCACGGGGTTGTTTTTTGTGGTTTTTTTTTGTTTGTTTGTTTGTTTGTTTTATTATTTTTTTATTTTTTGACATGTGAGATTTTTTTTCAGAGCAATATTTAAATTATATAGGTGCACAGTATTTGTGACCTGATGTAAAATTCAAGGTGCAATTAAAGTCGGCGTGGGAGGAGAATAAACCCGCTTGCGTCTCTCTGTAACCGCAGGGCTAACGACCAGGGCGTCTACGTTTTTCCTCTCGCTTCTAGACTCTTGCAAAAATGTGAATTATTATTTCCAGTGTCAGATCCATTCTTTCCATTAAAGGACTAAATGCTTTAGGAGAGACGCAATTATTCTCTTCTGTGTTAAAACCACTCCGTAACGTGTTACAGCTCCTGTAGTAAACCTCCCTTAGCCCATGATTCCAGTAACCTTTCACCGCCCTAACCCCCGGAGCGCTGGGCGGCACACGCGTGTCGGTGGGTGCGCGTACGGCCGCGGGCCGCAGGGGGCGGCGAGCGCGTCTCCTCGGCGGGACGCCGCCGCCCGCTGCTCCGCGCCTTGCCGACGGGGACAGAGCGGACGAGGACTCAGAAAAAGATGGGGGGGCGGGGGGGCAAAGCAAGCAGCACCCCAGGCCACGGCGCCCGGGGGAACGCCACCGCTGCGCCGCCGCCGAGCGAGGCGAGAGCCTTACCTGGGGCCTTCGTCCGCTCCGCCCTGCCCGACGCTGCCTCACTCCCCCCGCCTCCCGGCGCGGCGCTGCGCGCGCTTGACAGCGGCTGCGTGCGCGCACGCGTAGGCCCGCGCGTGCCCGCGGGGAGGCGGGGTGGGGAGGTAGGTGCGGGGGGGTTGGCCTTGATCCAGTAACTCCTGGCAACCGCAGCCCATGGCAACCGCGGGGGGAGCGGGAGGGAGCGGGGACGGGGTGGGAGGCGCGGGAAGCTCCGGCCCGTTTCAACCCGGGAGGGCGGAGGGAAGCGCGGAGAGCTGCTCCGCGACACCCCCCATCCCCTTTCCCCCCGCCGCCGCCCGGGCTCCCTCCCGGGCCCCTCCCGCGCAAGCGGCGCCTCCGCCTCTCGTCTTCGCCGCCAGGGGGCGCTGTGTGCCAGCGAGAAGCGCGCAGCCGGGCGGGGCGCAGCGCGCTGCGTGCCCGCGGCCGCGCGGGGGCCGGAAAACGTTGGAACGTTTATTTGCCGTTTTCGCTGTTTCCCCCCCCCCCCCCCCCCACCGGAGCCGCGCTCCGCAACCTTAAAAAAAGCTTTTTTATCTATTATTATTATTGTAGTATTTAAATAGTTTCGATACCGAAGCAGTCAGGGCCCAGCGCAAAGCCAAGGCGTGACATGGGGCATGGCTCAGCGGCAGGCAGGCTGCTCCCAAGCGGAGGCCTTTCTGCGGAACAACGGGAGCCAAAAGGCCTTGTGTCACCCAGTTATGTAAGGCACAATCTCGCCTGGAAATGCACAATGAATAGGGAAGGATTTATGTAATTAATTGACCAGTCTTAACCTGTTATCGTGATGTAAGGAATTTGGAACTCATTAATTTGGGCCCTGACAGATTTCATATTAGAGCTGGCAAATATGGATTGAGCCTCTTATTCTTGTAGCAGCTGGAATTTCCATGACAGTGAGGATTAGTGAAGAAGACCTATTGCTCGAGTCAAACTGCCTCTTCTGTAATCAGCAGCCCTGCTCTCCATTAACGGGGTAATGGGAAAAAGGGGAAAAAAATAAATACCAAATGAAAAAAAAGAGAGAAATGTATTCATGTATGGAGCGGAACATGGAAGGGAAAGGAAGGACGTATCCTGGAGAGCACAGGCGCCAGAGTGGGGCTTTCACAGCCCCATGGCAATGAGAACACCGCAAAGGCAGCTCTGGTGCGGTGAAAAGGGAAGATGCCTGAAGGAGAGGTCCACAGCATCCACATGGGGCTCGCTGCCTCTCAGCCAGATCTTCAGATGGAGCCTCCTGGGAGCCACCGAGCATCTGGGGCTGTGGCATCAGAGGTTCTAGGCGTGGGTTCTGGGCTGCCGAAAGCCAGAGGGATTTAGGGATTGAGGGATTTCAGTTGTGATCCTGGGAAGTGTGGACTGAGAGATATATGTCTTCCCACCTGCACCGTGATGCCCTCCCTGATGGGGAAAAGGATGCTCAGGGTGGGTAAGGACCAGGTCTGCGGATGAGGACAGATCAGCATGCTGCCATGGCAAGGGTGGCTGCACATGACATGCCTCAACTTCCCATGTGCAAAGACAAGAGTAATAAAACTCCCTTTGTTTGCTGGTTCATGACAACTTTTTAGTATGTTTTTTTACGGTGCCCGGCTGGGGAGGGCCCTCATCCCATTATCATTTCTAGGCATTGATGTAATAGTAATAACATCAAGTACAGACTGTATGGAAACAGAAGCTTTTATTTTCTCTCCTGGCAACCTGTTAATGACTACTGTGGTAGTGAATAGTTGTTAGAAATGACTTTTAAAAGGTTTCCATGATGCATCATCATATTTCTCCCTGCAAAGTGTTTACCTACTCCTATGACAAATGCTGTACATAGATGGAGGGGTATTTTTCCTCTTATCATAATTTCTTTGCTGCATGCTTTTTGGTAGTTTAACATTTTGCCTCCATGATTGCTTAGATGCACCATTTGCTCCTGTGGGTTATTTCTATATAATAACCGGGAGAAGGGAAAAGGTGTAAACCAGGGATATTGACAGTAAATCCACAACTGTTTGCAAAGATTGTAATGGCAAATGCAGATTAAATTCAAACAGCAGCAAGTAAGGCCTTCAGCATGGCTCAAATCCTCTGGACAACTTCGTCCATGTGCGTATTTGCTTTGTCTCCCATCATTACGCTCGGATGCTTATGTGAATTCTGGTACCAAAACTTAGAGCATTCAGCCCTAAATTTGGGAATCTCTGTGAGGCTGAGTGCTTGGTGCTGGACACATGCCCTTACCAAATTCAAACTCTTTGGAGAAGGGCTACCATGTCTCAGCTGGGTGGCTAGATCTAGCTCCGTGGTAGCTTTTACACTGCTGTCATAGTTGTGAGCTAATAATCCGGATCATGGCTTTAATCTCCTTGATTTAAAACAAAAAGCCCAACCCAGAGCAATAGATTACCATTTGATTGCGCACCTTCAACAAATATCTTTTATCTTACTGTTTCCTGATAAATTAAAAATCTTCACGCATGTCAACTAGCTCAGATTTCTCCAAAAGGCAGGGAATAATTTATCTTTTATGGTAGTACACAGACTCAGCCATTGTCTCACCGAATCTATCTTTGCTTTTCTTAACCATCAGGAATGGCAAACCACTCAGGTACTACTGCAGCTAGGTTGTCCTCTTGTTAGAATGTTGATCAGGCACAGCTCATTTCCATGTTAAGAGTGCCAGCATGTGCCTGAGCTTAGAATTGTTTCAAACAACAAAACAAAGCATTTAAAAGTTTAAATGGATATTGTAATTTGTGAGTATTTGCACTTTCTCTAATTCTTTCCCATGGATATATTTAAAATACACTCGAGTGGTAGAACTTCCCTTTGACACCCGCGATTTTGGGTGCTTGCAAAATTAAAGCTGGTTTTTATTACCAGTAGTGTCTTCCCCCATTTTCTTACTTTGCTTGTAAGTAAAAAAGCAGTCTGAAAGAAATCAGCTGAGATGGGTGTTTTGTGCCATTCTTACTCCATTTTAATTCTTTGACGCTTAATCAGAAAGCAAAGCAAAACCACAATATAGAAAACTGAATAAATAAAAAGAAACAAACAGTTAGACTTTCTGACCAAAAGTATGTTTGTTTCAGATATTTTGTGGCTTACACCAATACCAAAGGTATGTTTTAGCTTATGTGCAAATACTAACTGCAGATTTCACAGTAGAAACGGTTAAGATACATCAAGCGCTGGTTCAGTTGAAGTCAATGGAAAAAAACTTAGTGCTGCTTATTCTGGAGGTGAAAAAATTCTTTCTGCCAAATGGCAGTCAGATTAAAAATTGCATTCTTGTTTGAACCAATAGGTGGCCTTTTTGAATATGCTATGGTTAATTTTTTCCTGAAACCGAGAAAATGTCTTGAAGTAGAGAACATTTTCAAACAGTAATTTTCAAATGCAGTGCAAATGTGTTTTTTATTCTGTTTTTAATGTATTCTGTTTATTTCCCAGTATTCTAGAAATTTTTGTTAAATCCTGAGTCTTCAATGCATGATAATGATCAACAATAGCAATGATAAAGCGGACTACAAAGCCTATACTTCTGTTTTTGTATGTTCGTGCTCTCCAAATGCCAAGTATTTCCATTTTCTTAAACCTCCCATAGTTCTTATTTCCTGTTATTTACGTAGGTAATTAAAACAGTTTAAAAGGAACAGTATCTCCTTATGCTTCAGAAAAGGAGCACTTGTGATTTTTCAAAGTCACACCTCTGAGCTGAGCGTCAGGAATCCTCATTCTATTTTATTTCCTATAGAATCAACACATTCTTCAAAAGGGTTTCTGCAAGGAAGAGGCAGCCAGCAGCCATAGGCGGCCAAGATTTCTTAAAAGCCTGGGTCGCTGAGGGTGTTAAACACTTGAAAATGGAGCTTCAGAACATGCCTCACTTGGGCCTGGACCTCCTGAGGTGTTTTAGCAGCTCATTCCCCAGGTTATGTTTTTATGGATACATGACTATTTTGTGGGGCTTTGCCAAATTTTAGGTTTGTGTTTTTGTTCCTTTGAAGCCAGCTTGAGGCTGAGAGCTGGGCAGGTATCCCAGGAGGGAGGCATCACCCTGTGCCTATCTTGCCCCTGCAGTCTTGGCCTTTGCTGGTGGCCCCTGTCCAAGAGCAGCTTCAGAGTCACAAGGACCTCTGGTATAACCCAGTTCTTATGCTCCTTGAAGGCAGTGGCGATCATATAGTAACATACAACTCAGTCTGTACTCAGCACTCTTACCATGAAACTGGGCTTTAGTTAGAGATCTCAGTATTGGACAGGAGTTCACCCACAAAGTCCAGTGTACCTGTGTCCCCATGTGTGTCTGCACACTTGTTTTTTACTTTCAATGTTCATTTAAAGGCTCTGTGTGTTGAATTATAAGACTGAGGCGCCTAAAATGTAAGGAGAGATTTTCTCAAAACCTAACGCTTGCCATGGGAAGCTGGTTCCTAAACAAATTCAGTTGCTCTGACTCATCCATTGAAAGAGCCCATCACTCCCCTGACATGTGAGAACCTTTCTATGGCAGAAAAGTGACCCTGTGAATGTACACCGTAGGACAGTAGTACCCATTGCCAGTGCCCCTAGAAATAACTTTGTTGGAAGAGTAACCTGTATATAGCTATAGCGTAGCTTCTTATTATATGGCAAGAAATGCCTTATAAGTGCTGTTCATATTAATCTTTTCTTTTTCCGCTCTATAAAAGACCCATAACTCTTGCTACTTCTAATGATCTAAGACACTTGTAGGAGAGGTGGGATATAACTGTCAATCCATCAAAACATTGCCAACTTGGTCACACAAAAAAGGAAGTTTTACTCCTGGATGGTTTGAATTTTGCTGGGAAGTCAAAGCTCCCCCTTGGCACCAGAGTCAACACATGACTGGCTGGATATAGGAAGTTAATAATTCGTCTTGTGTTTATGGTACAGCTTTCCTGACAGGATGTCTCAAAGCCTTTTGCAATGAGGGATTAATTCAGCCTTACAATAAACAGGATCTACTGTTTTACAGCTGGGGAAACTGAGGAACAGTGAAGTGACGCACAGGGATGCATGGGGTGTCTGTTGCAGATAAGGGAGGAACAAGGATCCTCCTCCTGCTGGTCTCCACCACTTCACCTGTTGGGATGGACAAGGTGCCGCGCTCCTTGTGAAAACCTCACCCCAGCTATCAGCACAAAGTGTTCCTACGAGGTAGCAGAGAGGCCCCAGGTTTTTGTTGTTTGACTGGAAGCACCTGAAAAAGATGTGATTTTTGCTTTCGAGCGCTGTATTCTCTGGCACTTGGAAACCAAACTCCCTTTGGCAACTGTTGCGTCTGAAAAATTTGGGCTAATTATCCTCAGGTTGCAGTGTCCAGAACAGAGATTTATGTCTGTTTTGGAAAAAGGGGTTACTCACTCCTCTCACTAATTAAAAAGCAGGTGGTGAGAAGGGAGAGGCGAGATTGGTTAAATAGGAAGCACTGACGGGATTTTCTCTGAGGGACGCTTGCAGAAGTGCTGAGGTCCTGAAGGAAGCTGGGCTGATTTTGGCTAAAAAACGTAGTAAAGATTGATTTTGGCCACATCTTTCAGTCTTTTCTCATTCATCCATGACAGTACTTACTAAAACAATTTTGGACTGCTAGCATGAGTAGAGACCATTTGTGTGAATGCAAACCTGGGCTTTAAACTTCCCGTCCCAAAGTTGTGTTCAGCTGATCCAGCACAGCTCCTCACACCATGTGAATTTATTTTGCCATGGATGTGTGACTTGGCCTTCCATGCCACCATAAAAACAAGTCTCAAAAACTGACTTCAAATACAAGCGTCACAGGTAAATATAATTTTCTAGATGGGAACTAAACCCAAGCAGAATCTTTTAAGGTTCATATTTTGCTTTCCCATCAGGTCTTTCTCTTGGGATGGAGACTGAGACACTTCAGCAGAAGGGTCTTTGAGCATGTCCTTGATTCTGCATTGTTTGTACAAAGCAATGATGACTTCGGAGCAGGAGTCTGTGCCAAGGACACAGCATTGTGTTGTGCCCAGAGCTTTACTGGCTCTTCCCTCCCACTCTGTTTCTTGCTAATCACAATGGCTTCCTAAAACACATTTATCAGTGCAGGCCACTGCCTGTAAATAAGAGAGTTCTTGTCCTTTCCAAAAGCCAGAAGTACAATGTTATCTTTCCTCTTTCCCACAGAAGAGAGCCATTAGGAAATTCCTTGGTTTAGTTTGTGCCTTCTTGTTCCTGAATGATGTTGGAACCATTGTAAAAAGAGGAGGCTTAATTTCCTTCTGGAGATGGCAAACTCATTGATGCATTGGACTGGATGTGCGCTGATGTGTTGCACCCTGTAGGGAGAGGAATATTGTGGGCTACTTCAGGGTTTGGGAGTCCACAAAGAATTTTACTGGTCTGGGAACAGAGTACTTGGGATTTTCCTGGATGAAACATAAGGATGTATAGACATGAATGTTAAATTTAGTAATAAATGATTTGGGGGCTCAGTCCATGGCAGTGGTGGTGGTGGGCTTGCACTCATTCATGCCCATCACCCTTAGCACGCCCCAAAATTACTTTGAAGGCAGTGCCCTAATTCCCATTTGGGAAGGAGACCTCAAAGATTTGGCTTTATAAAATGAAAGGTAGTTCCCAGAGAAGAAAGTTGCCTGCTCCTCTGACTGCTGTAGCAGGGAGGACAAGGAGGGGACCCTGGCTCAAGTTCTGCCACAGCCAAGGGAAGACTGCTTTGGCTGTGGGTGGTGTCAGAGATGTCACCAAAGGGAGGGTCACCTGCTCTTGCTTTGATGTGGTTTTGCCCCGCCCAGCTTTCCCCCCAAGGAATAGTGCTTTGAGAGACACCTGCTGAATTCTGCCATTTGCATGCATGATGTTTTGCAGCTCCCCTGCTAGATATGAGGGGTTCAAGCTCTTTTAGGTGAGGCAGGTATTAATACTGTGCATATGCATAAACTTTACAGACAGATAAAGGGTTTTACTTTTGGCAAGTCACAGATTAACAACCAAACCATCCTCACTTACAGGAGTCATCCCCCAGGGTCAGAAGAACCATTTGTGTTAGCAAGAGAGGCGAGACCTCCCAAGATGTGCCAAAATGATCCTGAGATGAAATTGCTTCGCTCTTCCCAGGAAGGCCTGCAGCATGTCACAGGGTCTGCTGCATAAATTGTATGTTCTTCAGGGGAAGGACCTTGCCCTCCGATTTGCTTGGGAAGCACGCATTCGGTCCTCCATACCACAGATAATAAATAACCACTGGTTTGGGATTACGAGTCAATTCTCCCTCCTGATTCATTTCTTGTTCCAAGATGCCAGCGATGCAGTTTTACAGGAGTATGTCAGCAGTGGTGTTAGCCCCCTGCTCTTCCCTTGCTCACAGTAAGGCAACTGTCATCTCCTGTCTACAGCATACTTTACAGCACCGAGGGAGAATATTAATAAGACTTCCAAAGGGCTTGCTGCCACTTTTGGTGGAAAGGTTTCCTATAAAGGATGCACTGCGAAAGTCCCAGGAGGCAGGCAGAGAAAACCCTCCCACCAAGAAGAGCTGGTATCATCCTGTTTCATTGTCTCTGTGTCACCGTAATACCACTGTGACTCTGACACGCTGCTCTGTGCTGCTCTGGTTTGTGCTGCTCAGTGTAATTTCCTTGGTTGAACATCTTTATTTCAGATTCGTAAATAAGGTATTAACTAGTTTCCCTGTGCCTAACTGTTAGCTATTTGTGGTTTAAGGAACAGTCTCCTTCCAGTTAAGGCCAGCTAGACTTCTGCTTTTCCCGTTTGTTTTTGCATCACATTTAAAGAAAGAAACTGCATGTGCCATATTTCCGTCCAGGTTAAAGGTTCAGGATCACAGCAGCACATTCGACAAGGAAACCAGAAATGCTCCTTCTCATTGAGTAATAAACGCGTTTAGTCCAGCAGCCAAGAGAAGAAGGTAGACTTGAAGAATCCCAGTGTTAGGTGATGAGGCCTGCGGTTTACTGCGTGTGTCTCTCCTGGGTGAGCTCACAGAGGGTCGGTGTTACTATGAAGTTACTAGGAATGCCTTTGAAAGGCAGTGGGCAGCCCCACTGCAGCTTCTTACCCATGTCTTCTTTGCTACCATTGCACCTCAGCCTGTGCTGGATGGTCCTGGAGGGTGGCCATCCCTGCCCTGCGCTCCCACCGCCCCTTGCCAGAGTAAACCATTCCTCTCCATGGGCAGATCTGGTGGACCGCAACTCTGCCAGCGGCAGCCTGTGAGGGCATGCCTGGTGTCAGCCTGGGAGACAGACTGCCTTGTCCAGGTCTGCTCCTCAGGATGCCCCTTAAATGTGATCTGGGCATTCTCAGTAAGTCTGTGGAGATAAACAGGGCTGCTTTCTAAATGGAGAGGTAAAGTGCAAGGGAAGAAGGCTTTTAAAGGAAAAAACCCCGTAATGCTAATTGTCAAAGATCTGCCATTAGATGTGCAGCAACTTCAAACCAATCCAGCAGCTGCCTTTGCAGATCTTGACCTTTGCTATTTTTATCTTCTTTGGGTTCAGGGAGACAACTCTTAAATGGAATTAGGAGTCTGTGAGCTGGCACTGTATTTGTAAGTGGATGCTTGTCAAGCAACTGCAGGGTTGACCAACAGATTGCCATGGCTTTTATTGCTCATTCATGCATCATATATATATTTATATAGTCAAATAAGTGTAATACTTTAGAAAGTTTGACTTACATATCAATTTCATCATCCAGACATAACTTTGAATATGGAGCAGTGATCTTGCTTGGTGTATTCAAGTAATAAGTCCCTAACTACCGTGTAAGGCATATGGAGGTTTTGTTTCATTTTGTTTTCAGATTGAAGCTGGGAAGCTGATGTACATGAGTTGGCCTGTTCTGAATCTTTGTCATCTTAGACAGCCCTGCTTATTGCCAGCTCATTTCACAGAGATCTATTTCAAATCAACTCATAAATTATTAATAGTACATGTGTAGGTCAGAGAGACACTAACCCTGACAATCACACCCTAATATTCTCTCTTTAGCATCAGAAATAAGAAAGAAGATGTGAATAATCAATATTCAACAACCAAGGTACATCTCGTACAGATATGGTATATGCACTTAGGAAAAAAAAGCCCAACAGAAAACCAAAAGCCCAACAGATCTTTGCAAACCCTGTCAGGCTGGCATTAATCTTGCATGATGAATAATGTGGTGATCTATGAATTTTTAACACCTTTAAAATGATGAAATTGTGGGATGTGATATCCAAAAGTAAATTTGTTCAAATTGGAGAATATTTCTGATCAAATGGAGCTATTGAATAATGTGTATAAAAATATTTAAACATCAGTTTAGACTGCACAGCAGGCAAGACGGTTCGTACGGGTTTGTGACTGGGAGCAACTTTCCATCACAAATAATTCGTCTGAAGATTTAATTATGACTCAAAGCTTAAGCAGTAGCTCTTCTGGGTAAAGACTTAACTTTGAAGACCCGGAGCACCTCCTGGGGCTGGTGGGCAGCTCTCACAGCCGTGGCCAGTGCTGGCACAGGAGGGGCCACATGGACTGGGCGGGCTTCTGAGCCAAAGGGGTTTGCTTTGCCTGGTTCCTGCTGTACAACACCCTCTGCAGAAAACCCCACTGAAACCAGAACACAATGCTTCCAAAGAGCATGTAACACAGCAGCACAAAGGGCCGGGAGCAGAGTTTCACCTTTTATTCCCCCTGGAGGGGTTGAGCACACAGACTCTTGGCTGCCCCCGGGCACTACCAGTGCTCACCAGTGAGCAGGATCAGGCCTTGCTCAGATGATAGTGCTCAGTGGGAGGGAGCAAGTTTGGGGGTTTTGGGTTGGAAAAAAAGAACTGCTAATATATAGGAAATAGTGGGACGGAGGCTGTCCTACCTGAAGTCAGCATGAATTTGTTGTTGACATTCACTGGGACAGGACCAGACTTTACAATTGAAGCCACCTCACCCTGAGATTGCCTGACAAATACTAAACCAAATGTTTCATTTAGAAACTGTCAAAAAGGAATTACTAACCTTTTATACTTATTACAGTTGCTATATGTGTTCCTGTAAAGGGACTAGAGAGCTGCTGGACATTTTAATTTTCACTCTATGCAAAATAAAAATGACACTCAAGAACTTTACCTATTTTTAAAATCCTTCTAATGAAAGCATTTTATTCCATTTTTATTGAACAGAAAATAAAATGTGTTTGTTTCCTCAGATTTGAGGAGAATTGAGATGTATCTGATTGTTAATATTTCATCCTTCTTTAATTATTTATGGTATCAAGGAATGAATCTGTCAAGTAAATAATGAAATGCGTACATGCAGCATATGTAATTAGGTTAGGTGCATAAATCCAAAGTGTTCACTTTATAGTTGTCAGTGCAAAATTTATTAATAATGAGAAATGCTAAGTGAAGAAAATCCCTAACAGTCTCCTCATTAGCGTAGGTTAGAGCAGTTGCAGAAAAGGAAAGTTATCATTCCTCTCTTACTGTATTTCACCATTTAAGAATGTTGGTAAATCACTGTATGCTTTCCTCTTCTCTGCTTTAATTCTGGAATAAGAGCATCTTTAAGTTGTGCTGTGAAGGTGCACTCAATTATCACACTGCAAACAAGCACTTATCAAAGTAGAGGTTTTCTGCAGCTTTGTGTAGTTTAAAGCCAGTGTTGCTCCCAGGACGCAGGAGTTCCCATGTATTTAGAAAGGAAGAACTGCAATGTATTTATCGCCTGGTATTTTAGGACTGAAGGTGATGAATGATTGCTTGTACACAAGAGCAAATGTGACTGTACGAGTGCCAGGGACTAGGACACAGACAGTACAGTACAAACAGTACACAGACAGTCCAAAATGGTGGGTGGTATAGTGTGTATTAGCTCGTGTTGTGTGCCTTCTCTTGGGTAAGCATAGGTCACATAGCCACAGTCTTCACACAATGTGTGTGTTCCTATAACACACATGTAGCAGAAAAGTTCAGACACTTAGAGGTCTGAGTTTGTAGCCAGGTGTTAAAATCATGATACCATCTATTTTGGGTGGAATATTGCACCTGCCTATTTCTTGGGTGATTTGATCCATACAATCACAAACCTTAATGTATAGCCAAGGGAGTGACCCTAGTGAGAAGTGCTGTGGCTGTGCCTGGGCCGAGGACTGTATGAGCCAAACTTAACAGCAGAGCGATGGCTCATGTCACTCTCACCAGCCCTTCACCTTAGCTTGCCATCAAGTTGCTTCTGCATTTTGCAGATTAAGGAAGAAATGGTTCTAGTTAATAGAAAACAAAACAAAATTAATCTGCAAGTTTATGCCCCTTGGGGCCTGAGAAAAATGTGAAAGAGAGATGAAACACCTGTTTGAGACAGAGAACTGTCATTGTGGGACCACAAAGAACGTTTCCTGATCCCAAAAGGTATGTTTCAGAGCTCCCTCTCCGAACAAAATTTGATTGCTAAGTGTATATTTAAAACAATGTTTCAATATTATTTTGAAGCTTATCATTAGCGCCAGCACTTCATGGACTAATTCTCCATATCCAAGGATAGCACTCACCCCAGCTCACGTTTGCTGTGGAAAATTAGATCTCTAGTCTGAATTAGTCATCTGGGCTCACTCCACAGTCATTGAGATTCATCCCATCCTGAAACTGGTGCTTGAGGCTAAGCCTAAGATACAGGAGGTGAATCACCCCCTGGAGACACCTGCTCTCTTCTTGGGCTGCAGAAAGCTCAGGCTGGAAGCCTAACTTTTTGGCTGCTAAATGAGATGGTCTGAACCCCACTCCATACATCTGTGCTGGATCTGACTTCCATGGGGTAGTTTAGAAGGAAGGTCATCATGCAATGACCCTAACGTAGCTTAAGCTACTGGGAGCTTGACCACGCAGCCACAGTGAATTGCTTATGCTGGCTGTGCCTTATTTTTTCAAAGCATTAAAATAAGGAGGACTGGATTTGCTGATCAGCAGAAGCTGACCTATGTCTGATCTGTCACTGAAACCCCCCAACCTGAAGTTGCGTATCTGTATCCCTTACTTCTGCTGGCCTCAGCATCCACGCAGTACAGCAGGCAGCTGCTTTAAGAGCCGATTTGGCTGAGCACTAGTCTTTGGGGTGTGTCTCAGGGTAACTTTCCATTTTTAGAGATCTAGCTGACCATGCAGCCCCACAGGCGCTAGGGCTGGCACATGGGAGAAGGTAGGAACGCAGCGGTTGCAGATGTTGTGAGGTTGGAGGGTTGCTGCTGCTGGTAATGGTGCAAAATTGAACAGATTGTGCAACCGAACCCTGAGCAAAAGGATGCTGACAGCCATTTGTTAAATTTTGCATCACACTGTTAGATTTTAATCACAACATTTCGGATCTGCATCACAAATCCTCTTATCTGCTGTAAGAGCTTTTTCAAGCTTAACATTTTTATGCCCCATATAGGATGCAACAATATTCATCTCTGCTAGTCAAGCTTAGAAATGCATTAAACTGCCCAACCAGAAAATCAGGAACAGGCATTTAGTGATGCAAAATGGTCATTCTGCAACCTAATGCCTAAGGGACAGATCAGTCATCGCAGACTCCCACTTCTGCCTGAAAAGACCAATTAGGTGACTCTGCCTATTCAACTATCAATAGAGGATTGCTCCCAACAGGATATTCCCCTGTGCTTTACCCACTCTAATTTTAAATTACTCAAGTGCCAAGTCTTCTATCACTTCCCTGGGGTGACCATTACACAATGGAAGGCCTCACTGTGAGGAAATGTTTCCTGATATTCTGTCACAATTTTCCTATGCTTAGGCTCATCTCATTTTACCTAGCTACACGTTCTTGAACAGCTCTACCTTCTTTCATAGCCACGTTGTTGTGAAATATAATGAGAGCTAGCATTGCCTCTCTCCGTTTTTTGTATAATAATTCTTTCTAGGCATTAAACACATAAAGGAAAAGTCAGTTATTTCAACCATTGTTATAATTGGTGGTGTTCCTGTGCTGAGGTGCCGTGATCGTCAAGCACTGATCCGTTTGTCCAAAAGGAACAGCTTTGCACGCACATCCTTTGAGGAAGGATGGTAAAGGCTGAACAAAGGGAAGACTAGGAAAAAAACGATCAACTTCAAGTGTTACATGCTACTGTGGAAAAAGGAGTTCACTACTCACATATAAGAGTCCCCTAACTGAATAGTTAGGATGAAAGTCCACATAAGAAGAGCTTAAGCTTACTCTGTACTTCCAGGTTGTGGTGGGTAGGTAAAAGCCAGAGCCCAGAGGGTTGTGACTGACCCTCGGCCACAGACCCAGCAGACCTGTGCCACAGCCCAGTGCTCTCAAGTGACTTTGTTCCAGGGAATATGGCCTGGGTGCATCTTGGAAAAAGACTTGTCACCAAGCATCTTGGGCAAATGAACAGCGAGCCTCCTCCTCACCAGTCTTTTTATGCTCAATAAAGGGGCAATAATAATATGTTCCTGCTCCTTTCATCTGAATCAACAACACCCCTAATTTTGGGTCAGGTGTGTTCAGGATGAGATTTTCCAAAGTCATTGCAGGGCCTTTCAGCCTGCTTTAGGTTGAATTTCTTTTTGATTGCTCCCTCAGTGAGTGTCATACAGTCAAACCCTTCATCTGTTTTATCAGACAAGCAGAACTGGGAGTCTGATATCTTTAAAAAAAAAGATACAGTTCTCTGATTAACTGAAGAGTAATAGCATGAAATTCTAGTCTCCAATAAGTAACATATTGATGCTTATGTCTAATTTAATCAGCATCGGGGGGACACGGGTACCCATTCCTTCACCATCAGTTATGCAGCAGTTCAAGGTGATAAATCCTATCTGCAGAATGATATTCCGACAACATTTCTATAATATTAATTAGATCACCATGTCAAGCTGTAGGAAATTTGCTTAACATTCATTAGAAATTTCTTATAGACAGATAGGCATCCCTCCCTCCTTCTCCCCCTGCTTTCTTTCTCCTGTGATTGACAGATGAGGTCAAGCTGGAGACAGCCTCCCCTCCCTCCCCATGCCTGAAGAGTCAGGTCACCGGACTCCATAATGCATGGGGAGTGGGAGGAGAGGATTATGCCTTGAAGAGATAGCCTATTAAATTGGACAAAAGCTCTTCTGCCTCCAGGCTCCATCACCAGGGCTCCTCAGCCTCGGCACTCGGCAGGCGAGTGCACAACGCAAAAGCCATTTGCATTACCCTGCAGTCATTTTTATATGTGGAGGTAATGAAGTTGTCAGCAGAGCCTGAGTGTGGCAGCGCCTGATATTCAAATAGACCTGCCAGCTCTCCCCAATTCTCACTGCCGCTCCCCACTCTCCCCCCATCCCCACAGCTGATCTACTGACTCCCTGGATTACTGCTTCGCTGGCTCCCCAGCTCCGACTGTGCTTGCACTCTTGCCCCTGTCAAGTGCTTTTGTTTCCAAGCCAGAGAACAGGCAGCTGCGGCTGCCTGCGCACTGCTGCCCGCGCTGCCAGGCAGGGCCACGAGCACCCGCTCTGCCTGCACACACTGGGTGTCAAGGGATGATGCTAATTAGTGGCAAGTACCCCACAGGGTCACGCCATGGCCCTGCTGCAGTCGGGCTGCAGCAGTGGTCCTGCCAGATTTGCAGGGAGAGCTCCCCAAGGCACCAGGTTGAATGCCTGGGGCATTTTGTTATAGAATCATAGAAGGTTGGAAGGGACCTTCAAAGGTCATCTAATCCAACCCCCCTGCAATGAGCAGGGGCATCTCCAACTTTATGAGGTTCCTCAGAGCTACATTCAGCCTGGTGTTGAATGTCTCCAGGGATGGTGCATCCACCATCAATCTGGGGAGCTGTCGTGGTTTAAGCTGTAAATCACGCAGCCCGTTCTCTCACTCACTCCCCTCTCTTTCTTTCCCCTGCTCCCGGGTGGATGGGGAGGAGAATCAAAAGAATGCAACTCCCACAGGTTGAGATGAGAACAGTTTAGTAACTAAAGTATAACACAAATCACTACTGCTACCACCAATAATAATAATGACAAGGCAAATACAAGGAAAGAGAATACAACTGCTCACCACCTGATACCAAGCCCGACCCCACAGTGCACCCCCACCCTTCCGGGTCTCTGCTCTCCGTTTTTCACATCCTGGACATGACGTGCTGGGGCATGGAATAGCTCTTTGGTCAGTTTGGGTCAGGTATCCTGTTTCTGCTTCCTCCCGGCTTCTCCTCCTCCCTGGCAGAGCATGAGGCTCAGAAAGTCCTTGGTCAAACCAAAACATCACTAAGCAGTAACTGAAAACACTGGTGCTATCAGCGCTGTTCTCAGGCTGAAAGTCAAAAAACACAGCGCTGCACCAGTTACCAAGAAGGAGAAAAATGACTGCTGCTGCTGAACCCATGACAGGAGCCTGTGCCAGTATTTTACTACCCTCATGGTAAAAAATTTCTTCTTCACATCCAGCCTCAATCTCTCCTCCTTTAGTTTAAAACCATTACCCCTCATCCTATCGCATCCGGACCTTCTAAAAAGTCTCTCCCCATCTTATAGGCCCCTCTGAAGAAATGAAAGGCCACAATAAGGTCTCCCCAGAGCCTTGTCCTCTTCAGGCTGAACAACCTCAACTCTCTCAGACTTTCCTTGTAAGAGAGGGAATTGCTGTGGTTAAACAGAGGAGAAAGGCTTCAAATTTTGGCAGATTTTCTAAGTTAAGTGGAGATGAAAATAGCATGTTCATGTTTTGCATGCCTACCATGCCCTTTTGCTGAAGAGCAGCAGAGCACAGTGCAAACTGCGCACAGCTGGGAGGGAGGCAGCAGCCAAGTGGTACTCACCCTCATGTTTACCAGTGTTGAGGGGGTGTTGGCAAAGGATATCACAGACATACCTTGTCCTCATAAAAGAAACCACAGGATCATAAATAACAAGGCATCAGAACTGGCCTTTGGTAATTTCAAAGTCAATTTTTTGGGGAAAAAAAGCCTAAAATAAAAAAATTCCCTGTGGCAAAGCTGCCTGGTAAGCAAAAGGTCTGAATCAACCCCATTAGCCTTGGAAACTAGCTTTTACTAAATATGGACTAGGTTGTCAGCTGGTGTTAATTGGCATAAACCCACCAAAGTCAATGGAATGACAGTGATTTATACCAGGATGAAGACTTGGGGGATGGATACTTAAGAAGAGGGCTGTCTTTTCTCTGCTTTCAGTACCTGGAACCACTTGTGGTTACAGCCCTGCAGGAGCAAATGATAGCTTTTAGGCTCGGTGGGCAGATGTCACTAGGTAGCTAGGCATCTGCGGATTGTCAGATGTGCGCTGTGAAACTGAAGGCCACTTAAAAAAAATCATCGCCCTGGTAAGTATTTCGCTGCCTCAATAATCTCAATTTTGGACTATCAAATCATTCATTATTTGCAGAAAAGGATACTTTCTGTGCTCTTATGAAAATGATCAATGATCCTTTAGCACAGAAGGCCCACGGGATCAATTTATTTTGTAAGCAGCATGTTAAAAAGTCTGGTTCAAGCATTTTTTTAAAACTTACAGAATGGCCATACCCACACAGGTTTCAGCAGCAGCTTTTTCTTTGGCCTTTGTTCTTACACTGAGAGTTTGACAGATTCCCTAGAACTTCAGCAAGCTACGAATTTTCATGGCATGATGCATCATTGTGCCACTGGAGTTCGTATGCCTTCAGGAGCTCCTTCTCAAGCAAACTGAGATTTATTTGAGAAAGTGAACTTTATGTTCACACCACAACAATTAGTCTACAAGTATTTCCAGTATAAAGGGCTACTCTAAGTGCACCAACCTGCAGATTAAAGGCTCCCTGAGTATAAATTGGCATGATGCACTGTAAACGATTCACAAATGGGGGAGTCCCTAAGTGTGCATTGACTCGCTACACCATAACGTCTCCTGCAGAGATTTTACAGCATCGTATGCCAATGATCCATGGATTAAGGACTCCCTAAGTGCACATTGACACGATAGACTGGAGCTGTTTTGGTCTGTCGTGTCAATGATCCAGGGATAATGACAGTGTCTTGTGCAGATCCACTGGGACCAGAGTTGTGGTTCCTAATGGAAAAGCCGAAGGTGTCCCACTTAAGTCACATTGACCTTTCTGGGTGCTAAAGGAACATGGACAATATTCTCACCCTTCCTACCAATCAAGGAATGTCTTCAGCAGTGCACTGTGTAGTCTAGGTGGCTTTTGGTTGTGAATGTACATGCATATACAGGTTCCTGTAAAAAACTGTGGACAACTGCACTTTTATACATTTTACATACATATGTCTTTATTCATACAGAGCAGGACCCTCTTACTAAAATTTTGTCACTGTCCTTGAGGGTACCAAGGCTCAAACTGAGGAAGAGTCATCCTAGATACAGATTGACTTCCTATGCAGAAGAGCAAAACTCTCCCTGGAACAGAGCAGGATGGCAAGGCATCACAGTTTAACTCTGGGGGGCAACTAAACCCCACACAGCTGTTTGCTCACTCCCTCCACATCAGGATAGGGGAGAGAATCAGAAGAATAAAAGTGAGAAAACTTCTGGGTTGAGATAAAGACAGTTAAAAAGTAAAGCAAAAGCCACACACACAAGCAAAGCGAAACAAGGAATTCATTCACCACTTCCCATTGGCAGGCTGGGGGGGCAGGAAAAGTCAGGATGAAAAAAAAAATCAGGTTGCAAATTGCAGGAGAGGCAGAGTCAAAGAAAAAATGTAATAGACCGAAGACAGAAAAAGGTTGTCTCAGGTCCATGATTATCTATCTGCTCCACATGGCTGCTTCTACCTGATCCCATCCAAGCAACAGAACCCCCGGCCGTGCAAGTGAAATGAGTCTGATGTTTAAGCCACGCTTCATGTTAGGAATTTCCCTTCTGAACCTGCTAAAGCAGGTATTTCAAAGGAGATATCTGAGAACGAAGCACAACTGATGTTTGTCCTGAGTAATAAGACTTGAAGGGTCTTGAAACAAACATTCACGGGATATCCATCCATCTAAACTTGTAACTTTTGGATCAAGCTGTTTAATGTTTCAGTGGGCCTGGCCACAGCTCCATCTGAACTCACTAGAGGATGCTAGGCTTACAGTAAATTTCTAGAATTGAGACTAAGACAACTACTGCCAAAGGAAACCAGCAGTATGCGTGCAAATCCATCTTTTTTTCAAAGTGGTCATTCACACTTCTTTCTCTGCTTTTCCCATAAGAGGAGAACTTAGGGAAAGTTTCACTGGACCAGCAATTGCTAAGTTCAGAGCACTTGTCTCTGTTATTACACTTAGAGTGGGCCAGATAATTTTTATCATTTGTAGGTAGATTTGTCCTTAGAGTTGGAAAATATGCTGGAGACCTTGATTTTTTAATAAACAAAGGTGATATTGAAGGTTCTAGGAGATGACTGAAAAAGAAAATGTAAAATTCTAAGTATGCAATTAAAATTGGAGTCCCATTAACCTCCACAGAGCTCTCTCAGAAGAAACTTATAATATTCTGAATACATCTAATTGAAAAGGAGACAAAGTCTTTAACTGTGGTTATGATTTAAATTAATATCTTACATATTGACAACTGGATCTTTGGTGAAAGGCTGCTTTAAGTTGCAATATATTGGTTTCTCAGGTCCACTGCTGTTAATTATAGAAATTTCCGTTACAATATACTATTTTCTGAAATGTTTAAATTCTTTGACTCCTGACAGTCAAGAGAAAGAATGCATATTAAGAATATTGAGAGTATTTCCATCTTCTGAATAATTTTACCTTCATAGAAAGTGAAGTCTGACCTCATTTTGTCTTCAGAGGTAAAATACATGCTGCTAAGACCCAAAGAAAACAGAAGCATCCAGAGATCATTACCAAAGTTTGGGAGCTTAAATCCACAATGGCTTTTTTCTGTTAATATTCCCAAAATGACAAAATTAATGAAGTTTGCCATTTTATTGGAAGCTATCACTTTATTTATAGCACACATTTATGCCACTACTTTAATCATGTTCAAAAGGATCAGGAATGTCTGATCGATAACTGTATTTCTTAATGCATGAGGTAAGAGTTTCCCTATCCCCGCTTTTTACTAACTGTATTTCAAGAGTGAGCTACTCCAGTCTCCCCATTCCTAGAAGTTCTCTCTCCATGAAGAGCTTCTGACAATATCTGATGACAAGTATGGAGATTCTGAGAAACAGAAATTATGCAAATATTCGGTACATTAATGATTTATGTCATGAGATACATAACATAAAATATTTTTTGCAGTTGTTCAAACAACTTCTCTCTTTGCTACAGAAGGTCAACTGATAGATTTAGTGCTAAGGTAGTCATAACCTTGTTAGTTTGGACAGCAAAATACCACCACAGCAGGGAATTAGGGTATGGGATGAACTGTTTTGAGTTTCAGGCTGGAACTCAGCACAGTTTGAAGAAGGCAGAAAGGACACTTCCTAAAGAAGTGCTGGAAATACAGAAGAACTGGAGAGTCTTCCAAAACAGAAAAAATTCCTTGGAAATGCTCTTCACAACAGCTATCTTTGACTGCTTCACAATCTACCTCCACACAAATGTTTAAACAGCCTGTCTCAGCTGACTATTGACGATTAGCCTGGTCTTCAGGGCTCCTTATTGCGTTTAGGGAGAAATTACTGAATTTTATTCTATGTGGGAAAAGCTGTGCATTTCTTTATTACTAGTACAAACATCAGTAGCATACTGTGAATTCACCCATCTTGATAATTATTAAGTCTTTCTGCTCAAGGACTTTCCTTCCATAAATCTTAGCTCCATTTTTAGCCAATCTCCGTTTTTAGTCAATCTCTACTTTCAGCCAACCTCCCTCTTCACTCCTTCCCTCATAAACGTTGTGCACCATGAAATTTAAATGTAAAAAAGACAAGAAAAAAAGCCACAGCAAAGCTTCTCTGTCTATCACCACTGGGAAAAGGAAGGGAAATACCCTAAAGTGTAAGTCATAGTTGGTTAAAACACATCCTCCAGAAAATCTAGCCTTGTTTTGGAGTCATAAAGAGACAAGAACTCCTACACTGCCCATCTGTACCTCTGAAACATTTTTTTCTCAGATGGTGAGATCCACTTTTTAGTGGGTGTCTGGAGAAGAGAGCTCCCCAGGGACATGGCACCTTCTGGGATAAAGCTTCATGAGCTGTGTCAGAAGAAGGGTGGTGTGAAACTCAGGTATCTGCACATGGTTGTCTCTTTCCATTGGAGATGTCTTTGGCCACTTCAGGGGTCTGTTCAGGCTGGGTGGGGTGACAATGAACCTATAGGGAGGCCTATACCCATCTTCCCAAGGGCATCTCAGGTGGCATCAGCCACCTTGTCTGGGGAACAGAATCAATCCCATAAAAACTGCACATCTTGTTGCAAAATTGATGCTTTGCATGTGCAATTTATGGCTGTTCTAAGAACCTTTTATTCCTGTACACATGCCTGAGATAAATATACCCTGAAAAAATCTCCCTTTTTTATTTAACTTCCAGATTTTGACATTTGCACCCCTAGCATTTAATTTTGTGATGAAGGGAACCTGGCTTCTTTATACAGATGTAAACTATGCTAAACTTTTCCCTTATGAAAGATCTTTCAAACATTAGCTGAATAATTTTTGTCCATTTGACCATCTGAGTAATTACTTTAGAATGTCCTCTCCTGTATTTCTTTGCTAGCAGTCAGACCCCTGTAATAAAATATTATGTTCAAAATATATTTTAGAAGAAAGGTATATAATCCTATTAATGGATTTCTTTAAATTCTCTATATGTGTTTTGCAATGCAATAAGCATATCCACAGCAATTTTTAAAGTTCTGCTCCAGGATTTATGCACTCTTAATGGACGGAGATTATTTCTTTGGATAATATAAATATCCCAAAGATTTAATGAAGCCATAAAGACATTCATTAAACTTCTGTAATTAGAATTATAGTTGCAAAAGCTTCAGTGTGCTAAATATACCTGCAGTATTTCATTGTTTCAAGTTTTCAGTAAACAGTTTTCATTCGGGGGAAGAACTCAGAGCTGCGGGGGTGGAATTCACCTCCAACCTGGCAAGAGGGCCCTGAATGTCACCTCCTCTCAAACTGAGCGAATAACCTATGAAACTTCATTTATGGAGACCAGCTCCTCCAGGCCACATGCAGCCTGCCAAGATCCTCTCTTTGGACGCTACTGTGGAGCGTGCCTCAATTAAATGCCAACTCCAGCTTGCAACAAAGGCTGAAGATGGATCCCTCATTTCTCAGTGGTGTTTCCTTGGTGTGGGATCAGGATCACAGATATAAACCTTGCACAACCATCTTTGTAAATGCTGGGAGTGAATTTGGCCCTAACTTCTCACTGATAGTAGGGAAAAGTAATCCTTCTAACGAATGTTGCAAATCGACATTTCTCCAATTCTGTTCTTGCTCAGGCCGCTTTGCTCTCATGCAAGTGTTTCCTCTGTTTTCTATGCAAAATGCCATGGAGCCCAGCAATGACGTCTAGGAATCCAATCAGAAAACGTGCATAAAGATGAAAGGTCTTACCAACGAGAAGTGAGCTTGCTAAACTACACCTTTCAATGAATTCAGACAAAACTGAAAAATGTTGTTGATATCAGATCCTTAGGCTGATTACTGAAGCGTTCGATTTTTCAGCATGTCAATTCATCACTGTCTACCTGGTTATATTTAACACTTTCTCCTGTTTCTATCCTGTCTGCTGAGATAGGCAATCTCTGTCACACGGTATCTGCTTCACCAGAAGGTCAATAGACCATTGTAGAGGCCCATGAGTCCTGTTCCCAAGTCACCTTGATTCTCTTCACAATATTGCTGACGGCAGGTGGAGCTTCCACATCTTGTGGCATCTAAAATATTAATGAGATTAGAGCTTCCATCCTTCAAACAGTTCTGTTCCTTTTTGGTGCTTTGCAATTATGCCGCCAGTCAGTGGAACACAAAACCTCCATAGCAATGGTTACCCTGTGCTGCTATTGCCAAAGTGATACGTTAGTTACACTCGTGTTCATTCTGTTCAAGAAAGTGCATTTTAAGTTAGCCACAGCTTCAGAATTTTTGTGGAAGGTACTAAACTTTGGATAGCTCAACCTGGAGCTGAGAGGTTTGGGATGTACCTGTTAAGTTTATGTTTGGTTACAGTTCACCAATCCTGGCCAAATTATGCACAATATATATTTGGGAATGCTGTCTGACAAATTCCGTGTGCACTCGCCTGCTTTTGGGCTATCTGGGAGTAGTTCTTAGGCTTTCCTAACTCCCTGTTGGAGTTTACCTGTGGTACCACAGCTCTGATGTGGGACCGAAGAGGGTTAAACAACTTTCTCATCTGCTATTTTGTTGCCAGTGAGGGGACAGAGAAGCAGCACAACCTGTTAGGTTGCCTCCCTGTTTCTGTCAGACTATCCCTCCTTCCTGGGTCCCAAATTCATATATGTGCACATGCACACATGTGTACATGCTTTGAAAATTGACTGATACAGAGAACAATCACTGCCTGATTAAAAGGCATTTATTATTAGAACTTGCTGATAGTTTAGCACAAAGTGCCTTCACTAGTTTCTTTGTTTATTTTCCAGTGAGTTCTGAAACAAACTCTGGATCTGGATCCTTCAGGATGTTAGTGAAATAGGCTTTTTGACATTTGGCTTCTCCCTTTGTGAAACGATAATCACACAACTTGCCTAGCTTTGTAAAGTGCTTTGAGATCTATGGTGAGACACAGTATAGGCATTCTAAGCATGATTTATTTCCTTACAGGGCCTATCCCTAAGTGGCTTATTGAAGAAACAACATTTATAAATATGCATAGCTTCCTGGTATAGAATTTTTCCTATTCTTTTCAAAATATACAGGCTAAGCTGTTATTATTCACTTTTAAATTTTTAGAATCCACTATTAAATTGCACTGTGGTGCTATGTTGTACCAATTAAAATAACTACTGTCTATTTGGCAGTCCTTTAATGGGAAATGAAATTCACTTTTACACATATATCATGGCAATACATATATCATATGGTATACAGTTTGGAGCAGTGTAGCCGTATTAGTTCTTATTCCCTACCTAGTTGTTGTTACAAGCATCGATTTTGTTAATTAAGAATTTTAAACCCTGTGAATTTATAGGTTAATTATGTTTTACTTCATAAATAGGTCTTTACCCCTCTGCAGCTCTTATCAAAATGTCCATTTATATTATTTGCTGGTGGTTTCAAAGGCTGATGAATTTTTGGGTGAAGATTTATCCTTTTGTCTAAGCTTCGCCCTCTGTGAGTCAGCTGTTTGTCAGCAAAACATAACAGTGAAGACTTTTGACTTAAATCTTTTTTTCCCTTTTTAAAGGAAAGCCAATTCATCAGGTAGGAAAGACTGCTGCTCACACTCCCAAGGCCTGCCAAAGACAAATGGCTGTAAAAATTTAAAATCAATCATTAACAGATTAGCTGTTGGTCCAAAGTAAATAGCAATCAGCTTATTAGGCATCAGGCAGAGTGAGATAAAGGGGAAGAGTTATTGAAAATGAGGATGTTTGCTGGGGCTGTGCTGATGGAGCAGAACACGGAAAGGCTGTTTCTTTGTTGCTCTAATTACAAATGGAAAATAACCTACAGTGCTGAACAAGTTGAGCTCCCTAGCTGAATTGAAGGGAGCATAGTGCTTATGTTCTACGTCATGCCTTGATTTATCTTGATTATCGCTAGTTTGCACTACTTCTTCTCTTCCCAGCAGGTCTTGTTTGGCATTCTTTTGTATTGAAGTAAATGTCATTTCTGGCTTTTCAAAAATGGGGGAGGGGAAGCTGCACATTAGAAATGCCCTTCTCATCCAAAAATATAGTTTCCATACAGGAAATTCCTCTCATATGAAGGAGTTTTGTTTGTGACAGGGTTTCATTATGGTTAAGTGACAGATTGCTGGTGACTAAATCACAGGCAGCTTTGTGCCACAGTTGTATTCTGACATGATGAAATTCTGCAGAGCAGATAAATTCAGAAGGCAGCGGATGTTGTAAGGGGAAAAGGAGAGGGAGAAGGAGTGGAAGGGGAATGAGGCTGAGAAGACAGAAACAATAGAAGTTGGGCAAGAAGCAAAGCTGAAGGGAAAGAAGGAGACGAACAATAGCTGAGAGTAAAATGAGGTGAGGAAGCAGAAAACACAAAGAAGTGAAATAGGAAGTAAGAGGAAATGGGTACAAGTTAAAGTCAACGACAAAAGCTCCATTTCATCATGTAAACACTGAGGTGTTTACGTAGAGAGTAACTGACCATTAGAATGATTTACCAGGAGCTGGGGCTATTTCTCCATGACCAGGCCTGTTAAATCCAGGATGTTTTTCTAACAAAGCAGGATACCTGAGAATTGTCATTCAGCAGTTAGAGTCCAGCGAATAGAAAGCTAGCCTGTTTGTATGAGAAGGAATCTGGAAAAGGTACCTTTCTAATAATGCTGTGATTCCACATCTTACAATGGGGAACCCTTGAACAGTACCTGACCTGAAGGTGACCTCAGAAAAATCACTGCCCACCAGCCTGGTGCAACCTGTGGTCCCTTCTGCTTCAGGTGTGGGCATGAGGTTACACATTGCTGCCTTGTCTCTGGCATCCACAAGCATGATACAGAGGCCAAACACAAAAAGTAGGGGTCCTTTTTTCACATTTTCTTATAAGGAAAAAAAAAAAAAGAAAATAAGACCAAATGAGTGAGCTCCCTCATGCTCTTACTTCTTTTTCTTTAGCAGGAAAATACACCTAAAGCCTGTCAGAAGAAAAATTATTCTAGTACTCTTTAAACTTACTTTTCCATTAAATAGGTGTGGAAAAACAGGAGAGTGGTTATTTCCTTTCCACCTTTTACATTTATTTTTGTCCTTTTTTCCTTACTTCGCATGTGGTATAAAAAATTAAGTGTCTACCTTTTGTTCATTTTCTGCTGGTTTTGCTTTAATTTACTGTCAAAGATATCCAAGCAAAAATTAATGAAATTACATAAATGTGATTTCAACAGAAAAAGTGAGAAGTCACAGAATGAATACATCCTAATGATTTTTTTCCAACATTTTCACAGAAACAAGCAGTCAGCTGAAGTGCCAAAGCAGCAGAAGTCTCTTTTCCACATGCTGAAACGGCTGCATAAGCTGCACAGAACAAAAATGACTTCTCTGCATAAGATTCATGGAGTCCCAGGACAGCAGCCCACACCTGGGGGCGACAAAGCCGTGGCAGCCTGTCATCCTTGAGCTCTTTCTCCATGCATGGAGGAGGAGAGAGGTGATCCTGCTTTCTGTCTACATCAGGATTGTTTGAATTATTTACAATGGACGGAAAGATAGCTCGGGGGAGAGGATGGGGAGGCTGGTGCAATGCTATAGACATTGATCCTGCCAGGAAAAAGAACAACCTGACTTGCAGTATGAATGGTGGTCTTGCAAATGTGGAGGGAAGGCCATGTTCCAGTGTCATCTTCACAGTCTAAAAGAGAGCTCCACGCATATTATTCAGGTCAATGCAGATTGTAAGATTGTCTAGGGGTGTCATATCTCAAGCCAGGTTGTTGTCTTCTTCACTTCCTATGTACTGGTGTCCTCTAGTCTACAGCACAAGGGAAGCTGTGCAGTGAACTTTGTGCATTTGCAAAATGTATCCTGAAGAAAATTGCCAGGTTTTCACTGAATTGCTTGTAAGAACAGACCAAATGCAGAGGAAGGGTGGAGGGCTGAGGGCTGGCCAGTCACTGGGATGCTGTACAGAAAGTCAAGGAAGGCAGCTGCAGGACCAGCTCTTAATAACAGAGTAAGACCAGAAGTAGTTGACATTAAGACCATGAAGAAACAGCACATTGGTGACACATCTTATACAAAGACTGCCTTACTAATTTTCCACCAACATCTTCCTGTTATACAATTTTTGCTTCTTTTAATTAAGTGTTTCGAGAGAAAATAATGGGATCTTAAAGCCTCATGTATTTTGGAAAAGGTAGTAGTAAATTGTGCAGTTGTGACCTTTTCAGCCTTTTGTAATTTGATTGGCTGTCTGTTCTTTTCCCTCCACTATTTACAGCTGCAGTGAACTGTGCAGAAGGGGTAGGATGGCTAGCCAGCTGAAACACGGAATATTTAAAAGGTTAAAATGCTGCAACATACTGATGCCTTCCGCAGAGTATATGGGCATTATAAATTTTGCTGTGTTGATCACATAAAGGATTGAGAAATTAGATCACTTCATAAATCATTTTTTGTGGGAGAACAAATGTGACCAAAATGGGGGAAAATAGTTCTGACCCCAGATCTGGGAAGCATATTTTTCTGTATGTTTATTATTTCTGCTGCAGTAATAGATGAAGACCCCTTCTGAAGCACAGGATCATTTTAGCAGTCAGTGCATATCTATGAGTGACACAAAGACAAGCCCTGCCCTAGAAGGACTGCAATCAAAGCATCTTGAATCTATTCAACAGGTGACTAAATAAAGATGGTGACCTTCTTAGGAATAAATATTCCTTTTTTAGCATACCAGAAGGAGATCTTAGGGAAAACACAGTATACTTCGAAGGCAACTCCTTAGCAGATGGAGACAGTAACATAGAGACATTAATAGCCATGTAATGAGTCCAGAGGGCATGTGAGGGGCAATGTCAAATAATTTGGCACTCAGGCAATATGCTGAGGAGATTGACAGAAAGGTAGCAGAAGATCAACAGAATCTCAGGCCAGGATGGCTGTTGAGACGCTAATAACTAAAAGAAAAAATCTTCAGGTTTTGGCACTCCCCTTTGTCATCAACAAGTCTGATGAACAACGTTTGGTTCTGTGGAAGCTTCTCTCAGTAGAGAAGAATGCTTAGGGCAAATCTGAAGAAAGGTTTCTCAGAATCAAAAAAAACAGCAAAGCTTGGCTCCCCAGTCTCAAATTTCTTTTTAAACACAATATCCACAAACATGTTTATTTTGTGTGCAAGACAAATCTGAAAAGTAATACCGAAAGAATTACGGGTCAGGTCTCATAAACACCAGCAAGAAGCTTTCTGGCACTGTTACAGCAGAGTGCCAGTGGCTGGACCTTTTGCTGAGGTTGAAGGAGTGAGGCTGTGTTTCAGCTCCCTGCCCTGACCCCACACACATCCACACGTGGCTGAGCACAGCAGGGGAACCACAGGAGCGCCATAGGTGATTGAGTAGGACAGAGATATATGCAGAAAGAAATGATGAATCAACTGGAGTTGCAGACACAGTTCAGAATTGGGGCTGATAGTGACTATTTCGCTGTGTTAGTTCTAGTTCCCCGTGCTCTTGGAAGTGGAAAGTTTCATCTTGTTCCAGTTGTAGCTCTGGATTAAAGTCAGAAGTGCAGGGAGAAAGATTGTTACCATGCTGAGGTATCAGGAAAAATTCTTCAGAAGGAAATGCCAGTGTTTTGATCCATCATTTGAAACAAACTCATGATCTTGAGCGATTTATTTCCTGCAGTCATTAAAACTGAATGTTTTCATTGATTTGGATAGCCTCCTTCTGGAGGAGCTGCAGCTGCTGGGACAAACAAAAGTCCATTCTGCTGTGTCGATCCCTCTGGGAGCCGGGGTTGATTGACAAGGGGCTCTGGTTTGGGTAGACTCCCTTCCTGACGTACAGGAACTGGTGCATGCATTTCAGTGAAAGCAGCCTTCGAAGCACTGAGCCAGGGGGATTTTCCTCCTTTCCACAGGCACTGAGACGCAGAGGAATGTGTTCCCAGCCTATTTGTGATCACAGGACAAGCAGAGACAACCCATGAAGCTAGTCCCAGACTTCCGCTGCTGTTCCCAAGGTGGCTTCTTTCACACTTTCCTTGAGCCATCCTCAGTGGCAGGAGCAGGAAAACCATTGCAACAGATGGAGGATTTCTGGAGTTAGCTGGGGCATCCATTACTTTCAGGACAGGAGCTGCAGAACAAACAGCCTCACCTCCATAATCTCTGAGGACCTGAGACAGACTAGACATGCTGTAGGGACTTCTCATGCCCAGGCATCCCTGGCTGTGTCTGTGTGCAACCTCCTGACGCCTTTCTGTTCTGTGGAGGGGGGGAATATTCTGATGTCTTCTCCAAGCATTACAGCTGACTCAGGGGCTCAGGGACCTCACCAGCCCAGGGACCCAGCTGCATGCCTCCTCCTGCCCCATCTGCACCACGGCTGCTCTGGGGTGGCCTCCTGTATTTATCCTTCTCTTTGGGAAAGATGGGAAGACATCACTGAGGCAATCAGTTTTGAAGGTGCTGAGCTTTGATACTCTGTTTACTGGGCCCTGGGGGCAGTTGCTGAGGGCAGTGGTGGCTTGGTTTGCCTTGAGGGCTAAGGGAGGTGGTGTCCAGCCCTGCTCAGCTGCTGCCTCTCTTTGAGGAGCCCTCCCCTCCCCTCTGTTCCCTTTTTATTCTGCAACCAGCCCATCTGCAGAAAAATGTCACCATTATAATATATGTATTAGGACATGGAGCTGTTGGAGCAAGTACAGAGGAGGGCCACGAGAATGATCAGGAGCTGGAGCACCTCCCTTATGAAGACAGGCTGAGAAAGTTGGGGCTGTTCAGCCTGGAGAAGAGAAGGCTGTGTGGAGACCTCATAGCAGCCTTCCAGTATCTGAAGGGGGCATATAGGGATGCTGGGGAGGCACTCTTCATGAGGGACTGTAGTGAGATGACAAGGGGTAACGGGTTAAAACTTAAAGAGAGATTTAGGTTGGATATAAGGAAGAAGTTCTTTACAGTGAGGGTGTTGAGGCACTGGAACAGGCTGCACAAGGAAGTTGTGGCTTCTCCATCCCTGGCAATGTTCAAGGCTGGGTTAGACAGGGCTTTGAGCAACCTGATCTAGTGGAAGGTGTCCCTGCCCATAGCAGGAGGGTTGGAATTGAATCATCTAAAGGTCCTTTCCAACCCAAACCGTTCTGTGATTCTATGATTCTCTATATACATATGGTTATGTGGAGGTGTAATTTAATGGAGCAGTTGTTTAGGCCCCCTGAGTGGGTTGCTCAGTGGCTACAACCACCCAAGCCTGAGGCTGGCACTATACACTGGGAAGGAGGGTATTCCCTGGTAGCGGTGGCCCTTCACCAGGCTGCTGGCAGCTGCCTGAGGTGGGTGTCTCTGAGCAGACAGGCATCACCCCTGGGAGAAGGACGGAAGCCACCCTCTGTGCTTTCCACCCCTGAGGTGGACCAAAGTGGCCACCAGGCCCGGGAGAGCTCAGCCCCAAGCCCAGAGGGCACCGCCACCCCCCACCAACAGTGCCAGGCGCCTTCATTTTCATCCGCTGATCAGATATATTTACTTCTTGGGTATTTCCCTAACCAGAATTGACTGCACTATAATTGCCTATTTCTTTGGTCCATTGGCTGTTAACCTTGAAGCGCGGCGGGCGGAGGAGGGGAGGCCCTCCCTGTCAGGCCTGACCCCGGCCGCGCCGCGGGCTGCCATGACAACGGCGACAGATGTCAGCCATGCCGCCCGCGCCCCCCGGATGGGGAGAATCGATCTTGCTGCGGCGCCGGCGCGTACAGCCACCGACCTGCCAAGTGTTCCCGGCTCAATCATTTGTTCCATCCAGCGGGGAGAGGAAAACATAAAAGAAATGAAATGAATTTGACCTCTGTCTTCCGAGCGACTCCAGCGCCGCGCTGAGTCCTAGCGAGCGCCTCCCATGAATGCGAAAAAATTACATTAGGAATAACATTTTGAAGTGAAATGACTCTTGTAATGTCAACCCTCCAGAAACATGTTATTTCAAATGTCAGATACCTAGCAGTCATTTGCTGTTTTCCAGATGTGTCCGGAGGTTATCTTCACCTCGGGTGCATTTTAGGTAAATTATGATAAAGAAACTGCCTGTGAAGTACACAACAAAGTATTGCCTGTTTTTTCGCACTGCCCCGGTGAGGAGACATTTGCAGCTGTAAGAGAGCGTTGTCACAATGAGAAGATGATAAACAGCACTCTGAATTGACAGCATCACTCCTTTTTCATAGACATGCCAGGGTCGAAGGGCTTACCCAGCCTGGAGTGTGGTTCCCTGGGACGGTGACAGGTCAAGAAGATACTGGAGGTGCAGAGGCAGGCACCCCAAGCCCCTCTGAGTTGCCTGGGGTTTGCTCACTGCATATGCAAGTGATTTAACCACCAAATTCTACAACTCTGTGCGGACATTTACCAATACATCAATGTCATCTCAGCAGTGTGTCCAACAAATAGGGAAAAACCCAAACCCCATGGGGTTTGGTTCATGCATATCACTGGATGGACCTGCTGGCAGATTTTAGAGGCAGCCCCTCCCAAATCTGTAGAGATGGAGAAATCTCTTAAGATAACCTTGCCCTTAAAAAAAAGGAAAAGAAAAACAGCATGCTGCTGAAGGTGATTATAGCGAAAAGGATGTCTCAAGATTTTCAATGCGATACGTCTGTCTCTCTGCTGTGGGATATTTTATTGCATTTTTGCCCTCAAGTGAAGCTGACGGGAGCCAGGCTTGCAATTTAAATCAATAAGAACCCTTTACCATGGCCATAAAATACTTGGCTAAACCTTTGAAGTGGCCACAGTTGAATGCGCAGTGAACACAGCATAAATGCTCCTTGAGATGTATTGTGTTAGACCACTGCTAAAGCGGTGCTCCGAGGAAGCGGTGCCCAAACACCTTCTGGGGGCAGGATAGAGCAGCCCAGCTTCTCTGGGGTTCTGGTGGGGTTACTCTAAATCAGTGCCTGTAACTGGGATATTGCCCCACACTGAAAATTTCCAGCATCTGTGCTTCCAGCTTGATGAGTTTTCTAGGATGGGCTTGAAAATCCCATAATGTGTTGTTGCACATCTTGGTGATGGCTGGGGAAACACATGGCAACTGTGGCTGCATTGGCAGTGCTTCCAGGGCCAGGTTCTTGGTTCCATAGATTAGTATTTTTTCACAGAGGAGAGGTCTGAGTTGCGGCTCCCTGGCTGTAGAGACAGTCCTGCCCTGTTGGTCCACACTCAGGCTGTGGAATCGTGCCCAGTTTGGGACAAGCAGTGCAGCTGGCTGCCCTGTTTGTTCTGTTTCGTTCCCTTCAGTGAGGGGTTGGATCCAGTCCAGTGAGGTTCAGCTCTTCAGCAAATACGCTGAGAGGGAAAAAGACAGATTTCCTTTCTGTCCTGTACATTCACAGTTTGGCATTATGCTACTGCCAGCGTACCTTAGTATTACAGAGGTAGCAGCAGCATGTGTAGCAATACGATATGTTTAGCAGATTATAAGAATGTGGTTTATAAACAACTTCAATGTGTTCAATATACATTGTTATTTGTAATAGAACCTGTCTAGAAGGCATAAGTCTATTTCATTTTTGTAAATTATATATATATAAACTAGTGTCCTCATATTTTCAAGTGCCTAATTAGGTTTAGAACTCGACTCTCTTACACATTTTTCTATAACCCATTTGTAAGGAATATATGTTTCTGCTACCCCAGGAGCATGTCAGCATTGTCACAGGTATGTATTCACTGTCAAACATGACCTTCTGTGTCAATTTGTATGAGTAAAAGTACCTCTCCATACATCCACATTGTAAAACACAGGCTATTCACATAGCATTCATATAGATGTCATTTGTCTCTTCTGCACTGAGAAACAGCAGATGTGTTGTTCCACAGTATTTTGACCTAAAAATAGCTAAACAAGTGGCTCCTGTTATGCTTCACTGAAAAGTTTTGTGCAGTTATGACTAGTTTTCTCCAGTGAACTTCCACTGGCTTCTCTTGCCTTTACTCAACCTATGTTCTCCCACTCCTTTTAGCTAATCCTGTGTTCTGACAACAGGTGCCATGCATCATGCTCTGCTGCCTCTTGCCCTGGATGAAATCAATAACAGCATGCTCTTCAGTGCAAATAGAAGTAAAACTCTCAAATTACCTACATAGACTCAGAAACGTTTCTTCTCTTCTAGAAAAAATCACCAAGAGCACATCCCTAAACTCCACGGTCTACAAGGATAAACACTACGGTGGGGAAATAATCAGATGAAGGACGATAAAACATGATTTGTTTCACTGTATTGCACCTGACAGTAAGTATTTGTCCTGGCTCACATCATGTTTACTAGTTAGGCAGTGTTAGTTTGGATATGTGCTTGTGGATTCAGGAAAAAATCTTCCTGTTTCATCCCACTGCTGAAGACTCCATGTGATTGGGCAAGGACACCGGAGAAATTTTTCCAAAAATATACATCCAGACTTGTGGTGAGTTTATCTGTTTATTTTTCCCTATCTATCTTATTTCTTTTTTACCTTGGACTAGACTGGTAATGAAAGGCATTTCTCTCTCATGGGGCATCTGACAAGAAGACACACAGCTTTCTGACATGGTCACTGAATGCCTCCCTTCATTCTCTAACTTACATAAACATGACTGCCCAGACAGAGAGAGACTAAAGAAAGGTCTAGATTTTACCGTCTTTAATTTGATGTAGTGGGCCTTTAAAACTGAGGAAGTAAATTGCCAAGACTATGCTATTTTTCCCCAAAGTGTTTTCTGCAAATCTGTCAAACTCATGATACAAGAACAGAAGGATCCCCAGCCCATGCTGTCTGTGCTGGGTAAGCTGACTCAGTACCAGTTCCATCTTGGGGACAGTTTTTTGTCTTCCTCCATAGTAGGAGAAATAAAGGATGAAAATGGGTTTTCAAACCAGGGAAATTCCGACCCTCTAATCTCAACTCAATCACACAGGTAATCTCACAGCCACCAGGGAAAGGATCCAACAGCAAAAGGGACTGTTTCACTTTATTTTTATGTAATTCAACATCTTCTGAGTTGTCCCTCATAGATTTTGCTAGCAAACCTCACTGGTCCTTAGGCAGAACAACTGGTAGAAGGAAATTTCTGGGGAGCTGCCCTTACGGCTTGTCTTAGAGCATTCCGTGCAAAGGTCTCCTGGTAATCATGACTTCCTATGGCCAGCACAGCAATGTACAAACAGTCTCCCTGAATAAGACAGTACATCTGGCTTATTTGTTTGAATAGAATGTAAATGTCCTTTCCCTGCTTACGCAAGCACAAGGTGAGATTCTTGGCTCAACTTTGAAGCCAATCTTTTTCCTCTGGACACACAGTCTGGGAAAAGAGCAGTACACAGACAGAGGGCAATGGTCAGAGCCACCCACAGTGGCTAGTTACCCTCCTGGGAAATATATTGTAATCATCTTCTCCTCTAAATCTGCTAGATATACTTCTAGAAACTGACATCTTTTCCTAGTTCTGGGCCTTGTGGGTATGATCTCCAGAGTGCAGACACATTCATCAGTAGCATGGGCTTTGCACCTATAAATTAATTGCTCTACTTTCCTGATTCCTTTGCTGCTTAGATCCTTTTCCCTAGGCTCTATGTGCAGGGAAGCTCTAGCAGCATGCTAGGATCAGTCAATCAGGAGGAAAAGACATTCTTAATCCCAAACACTTCAGTGTTAATCAATCACTCTAGAAAGAGCACAAATCCTGAGCACAGCTCTCCTGATCTTGATGCAATTGTAAACCCAAGATTCAGTGAGTTTTCTTCCAGCCTGCCTGCATTTGAGCTCTGCTTTATTTTGTCCACAATCTCCTTCTTCTAGGCTTTACCATCAGCCTCCTCCTTAGCTGTGGTTGGGAGACATATTCAAAGACAAAATCCAGTAAAATACATTTGTTCCCCTAGGAAAGATTTTTTCATGTCTGATGGCTTGTTTGCTTCTTTATTAACATGTATGCTGTAATCTACAAATGAGTGTGCAGTCCAACATGGGGTGGCATTCTGAAGGTCACAGAACTATATAGAGGCATTGGCACAAAATATGTTTCATAGAATGAAATAGAGTTCACAGTTTGCCACAGACATATCCTCAATCTGACTTGCTGTTCTCTGCCTTAACTTGATGGTCAAAGTAGCCGGCCAGATGTGAGTAAGGGAGTGATCTATGTCTCTTCAATAACTGCAGTAATTTCCTTGTCCCTCCTCAAACTCACCCATGTTCCAAGATGATGGCAACGCTGGTCTCTTGTGCAACCTTCTGATCAATGGAGTGACAAGTTATTTCTTTCTCAAGTGAGTCCTAATCTTCTATTATGCCACGAGTACACAGGTTACTGTGTTAAAAGCTTACGGTCTGTGACACCTGGTCAAAACAATTATTTTGGTAGTTGTTCCCTAAGGATTTGGGCTGTGACATGTGAGGTTACTAAACTAATCCTGGGAGCAAAGAGATTCCTAATTTGAAATATGATTTAGAGGGCACTGGCGGGGGTTTGGAATTCAGTACACGGTTCTTAAGATCAGTCACCTCTGGAGTTATCTGCCTTTCATTGTACTCTTGTACTTGACTTTTGAGTTGTATAGTTTTCTTAACCCAGGAACATTTCTGGGTGGGTGTTGCTCATCATTTTGTTAGGCATGTCCAGCTCCTCTCAGGATTTGCTTCTCATAAATTGAAGTTATCTGACCTGTTCTCTTGGCACAAAAGTATAGTCTACGAGGTGCAAAAGTTTCATTTTTAACCTGCTTGTAACAGCCTGTTGAGACAGGATTCTCCTAGGCTATGTTCATTCTGCCTGGAAATATTGCAAATTATGGAGTTTCCACCAGAATTCTTTTAGGACAACTTTGTATCTGAAGAAATCCTTCTGTCAAATTGGCTATCAAAGTGGAAGATCTTCTCTGCAGCTGTATGATCATTTTTAACCATTTAAAAGGGAAGGGATTGCTGTCCAAGTTTTGTGGAAGGAGAACTGAGGATAGCAGGGTAAGTAGCTTGCTCCAGGCTGCACAAGGAGCCTGTGGCAGAGCAGGGACCTGACTACCTCATATAACTGCTAGGCCAGCCATCATTTGTACTGTTTTGCCTAGTTATGTCATGTTGTACCTGATGAAGACTTGTTCTCCAGCTTTGAAGCTGACACCCTTCCATGCCTGAAAGCGAGTTGCTGTTAGGGACATGCAAGTTTTGTATGCTGCAGACCCTAATTCCTCACTCTATTAAACTCAGCTCAGCACCATAGAGTGCTCCAGCTCAGAGTTAATTTATAACAGCTAGACCTCTAGCAAGGAAAAATTTATTCCCTTACAATACATCTAAAATAGTAAAATCCTACTTTCTTCAATCTGTTACCTCCAGTTCATCAGTTCAAGCCCAATTTATTTGATTATTTTTCCTTATACAATCAGTCCTCTTGTCCCTTAGTTATTTTTGTTACTTCTTTATGGATATAGTCAGTGGGTAGAAAGATGCCCAGTGTTTTACAGATTTTATCTGAAAGGCTGTTTAGACGGATACTCCAGTGCTGATGGAAAGAAGCACAAGCCTGCTAAACAATCAGTGCAAAATAAAAAGAAGGTGAAATAGAGCTTTTTAGCATTTCTTTATCCCAGGGAGAGCATGCATGAACATTATTTTGTAGTCTCAGAAGTACTATCCATGGTCTACAGCTTGATGCCTCTGTGGCCAAAATAGCTTTGGGGTTTTATTGTCACTTTATTTTCTTTTCACTAGGTGCAGAGCCTCTCTCTTAAAGACTAGCTCCTTGTGAAAATTACAGACTTTGTGCTCTGCTTTCACTTTAATGTTTGGACTTAACCTAAATGATTCTCTGATTTTATGAGTCTATGACTTCTTAGTTAAGTGCTGGAGGCTGGTGCAGTTACCCTGCCTGTGTCCACTGACCTTTGTGGCACTTACTTAGTTTATGATGTTTTTTCACTTCAAAATATCTTCTCATCCTGTTATCCAGAGGCTGCCTTTTAAGCTAGACCTCCACCATCTTTTGATGATAGCTTTACTTAACGAGGAAATATTTGACTGCAAGATGCACATTTAAAACATAATTTCTTGCCCACGTGTTATAAGACAAAAACCAGACCAAAGCTGCTCATCTAATGAGCAAACTACACAGTGGACCACAAGTGCATTTCAGTTTTACATGCAAGTGCTGTAAATACTATTTTCAAAGTTAACATATTAATTTTGGCATTTTTATAGCAGCTTATTTAAAGTGTTATTAATGTTTAGAAATGTGATTTTGGGCTTATTTTATCTTATTTTATGTGTATTTGAGTCAGTTTTAAACTCTCTCTTTATCTCTTATCCTTGCCTCTGCATATATATAACTTTCGGAATCGCTTGCCTCATTCTGGGTTTATCCCTGGTTGTTTCATTAATTTTGCTTGCTCCTGAAGTCACTTCTGCTATCTTAATGGAATGCTCTGAGTCCTAAATTGTAAGCCTTTGTGAGTTAAAATATCAACAGGATCTATTTCCAGACTGCAGGAGCTGCAAAAGCATGTGGCTGAGCCTGAAGAGTAGGGACTCGTCCTCTGCGTGGTTTTGGGTTTGTGCTTGAGCAATGCCCCAGCATAAGGGTGGGACACACACTGCACCAAGCGCAGAGCACCACAGGGAAGCATTATAACCCTGTGTCTCCACAGACCCTTCCCTGTTTCCACCTTTCTCTGGAGGAAGTAATTTGCTTCTGTCCTGGATTTCAGGGGAAGGACAACCCTGCCTTTGTTCTGTGGGTGGCCAAGAGCAAGCTCCAGGCTTTCCGACCCACCTTCTCCTCCTCCAGAGAGAAATAAACATGCATAGGATAGCACACACTCACACTAGTTTATAGTAGAGGCAGTCAGCGGAGAAGCTGTGCTGGGAGGTCTCACGCGCTAAAGATCTTGGATAACTGTCATCTGTGCCACCCTCTCTGCCTTTGATGGAGAGGGAGCAAAGCACAAGGCAAAGCACAGCCCTGTTCAGTGTGCTGTAAGGTAATTTGCTACCAGGCTTGGAGCAGGTATCAGAGCCAGGTCCTTAGGACATGGTCCTGTGCTCAGGCACCATGACCATCTCTGTAGGCACTCCAATACAGTGAGTATAAGCAAACCCAGGTTTCTCAGACCCCAGTAAAATGGAGGATGTGACTTCACTTTACACATCAGCACATTGATGAACCGTCTATGGATTCTCTTGGCTGGGGAGTGTAAAAGCGAGAGGTACTGTCACCCCTCTGAGTGCATGAGGTATCATGGTATGACTCCTGGAAGAAGAGCCTTAGCAGCAAAGGACAGCAGTTTCTGCAATTTCATGTGTTTGACACAGGGAGTCCTTTGACCTATTCCTCAGTGTGAACTGAAGCTTCCCGCCTGCAGCGCATTCAGGGCACCTTCCAAGAGAGCATGTAAGCATGTGCTCAGTTCTTAATGCATGGATGATCCCAGTGAGCTTCAGGCATGTGCTGAAATATGGATGAGCATTTGAAGTGCTCAGCATCTCAGGGCTATCAAGCCCCACATGGATCAATCCCAAGTCATTATTCAAATTGTGGGTTTCCAATTCCATGTGTTTAAAAAAAATTAAAGAAGAAAGAAAAGGATCATTATCTCCATTGCAAAGACAGAAGAATTAAGGTACACAGAGAGGTTGAAGAACTCAGTCAATGTCAAGGCACGTATCCTCAGGGGAAATCCAGAAATATAACCTGTTTCTTTGTGAAACCTGCTCCTGTTCTCAACCAGTGTGATACCCCTTCACTGTTTCCACACTGTTCTTGTTACAGCTGGTGACTATCACAAAGCTGGAAATTTGAATGTAAAATACATTTAAATGACTATGCTGTTTGCAGCTTTCTGCCTTATGTATTTTTGCTGTGGCTGTTTTTTCTGCTATTTGTCCCACATTTTAGAGGACAAACCAGTCAGTGGGTTAAATGACAAAATGTTTTTCGTCTTATCGAAGTACGTCTCTATTAAAATGTGAACTGCTTTCTTCCTGCTTTTCGGAAAAAAGGAAAAAAGAAAAAGCTTATTCCTGTAGATGTAGTAAAGTCATGGTAATTTTCCCCAATTGAAACCCATGACTTTGTGTCTTAGCATCATATACAGCATAATTTATAAAAGTGTGAGCAACTGCAGAATTGTTCTCCTAATAGATTCTGAAGATTCCAATTTCCATTCTGCCACACAAGACTGAAAATCCACTTGTGCTCAGTTATCTGTATCTTTGCCTCATCCTCAGACTGCATCAAAAATCAGGTTCAGGTGCAGGTTAAGAGCATGCATTTACCTCAAGAATATGGGACTTATTAAATATCTCTACACAATTAACATCACCATATCAATAAGAATTATCATTATGTCCTGTCAATCAGGTGCTGAATTTTGCTTCGGGGAAACAAAACAATTTAAATTATAGCAAGTTCCCCCCCTCTTCTTTTTTTACATGCTTCTCTTAAAATTGGATAATTATGTGGCTTTTCATTAGATTCCTCTAAGCATAATAGATCACGATATTCACCCTTTGACCTTGGTGATGAATGTTCCTGGTGAAAACATGTGACAAGCAGTGTTTTAATGAGAATAAAATACTGAATATCTGTGGGTCTCACATAATGAAAGAACAAAAGCGAGAAGCACAACTACTTCTAAGGTTGCAGTGCAAAATGTGTTCATACAACAATTCTGATGGATTGGCAAAGCAACCCTTTCTTTTTAAAGTTGTACCAACAAACTTTGGTATCAGATGCAGAGACAAAAGCAAGAAAAGACAAAGGAATCTTTGTGTTTTGTGTAAACTCTGTAGGAACATGAGAAGTGGTCTCTTTCTGCGCTGTCTAGGCAAGTCACTACACAAAGCTCTGCTTTTAAGTTTCCCTAAACATCTCAAAATTCTTTGTGTGTATTTACTCTATGAAAGAAGGATAAATTTAATTTGTTTCCAATAATTTAGAGTGGGGCTAAATAGGTCAAATTCTGCCTCATGCAAACAGCCACACACAGTAGTCAGTGAAGTTAAAACACTGGTGATTATTATTCAGCGTGTTTACAAAGAATTATGTTTGTGGACTGACAAAGATGACATACCAGTCATCAGTGCCAAAACAGTGAGGGGAAAAGGAGGGTTGGCTGAATCAGAAATCGTTGGCAGCTACTCTTTTTTTTTTGCTGTTTCGCAGCTTGGAACCCTACTGCCACAATTCAAAAACAAGCTTGGAGCAGGGATACTTTACTTACACCCACCTCTACTGCAGTCATTTAGACCCTGGTCTTGTTGAAGCAACGAGTGCAGCAGGAATGTTTGGTTTATAAGACAGTTATCTTCCAGTCTGATTCTATCTTGGCTTTGCATGTGTTGGGTTGGGTTTGTGGGTTTTTGTTGTTTTGTTTTGCGTTTTGTTTGATGTCTGAGAAATGTTTATAGTCTGAGCTATCATCTTTGCTAACCAAACTTTCAGTCAACTGCTGAAGAGAATCCTTTGCTTCTTATTTCTGGCTGTGGTTCATCTTTGATTCAGGTCATCTGCTCCTTAGCATGTAATAGAAATGGCTTTTTGTCTGAAATCCTGCCCCACAAACACAGTGTTTTGCTGTAGACTTTTGGGACAAGGATTTCAGCTACACCTCCTACCAGGCTCTCTTTTGAGTTATTCCATTACTGTAGTTACTGGCACAACATCATTCTGAACCGAGTACCGCATGATGGAGAGGGAAATTTGGCCTCTTGCCTTTATTAACCTTTCATAATATTTTGGTCTAAATTATTGTTGCTCTTATTTAATAAAATGAATTAAATAACAATAAATATTAATAAGGAACAACAGCTATAATTTCCCCAGTAGTTGGGCAATAAAGGTCTCTAAGTAGCTTCATCTGAAGCCAGACATTCTGCTTGCCCTCGTGAGGAATTTGAGGGCTACAGCCTGGACCAACTAAACAAGATGAAAAGTCAGGAGATTTGTACGGTAATTTGAAAACAAAATGAAAAGCCAGACTAAGTACAATGTCCTATTTCTCCTTCCCCCTATCTGTAAGCACCATGGATGATAATGCACTTTAAGGGAATTTAAAGGATGAAGAAGGCCTAGCAGGCATGCTGTGCCAATAAGCAGATGCATTTTCCACGCTTCCTATGGGATGATTTTGAGAGCAATCCCACAGAGGGAAAGATGTGCCATGGAGTTTCTTTATCCTAACAGCCCTTGCCTCTTGCAGTTAATCCTCCCCATCAGTTGGTCCACACGGCATGTGGGACTGAAGCCGCCTTGCTTTGCCAGCTGTGTGCTGTCACTCCCTTTCTAGCCCTTGTGCTGATACAGCCCCTCCTGCATGGGTTCACCGAGCATGGGAAGCAAGCAGGGAACTGCAGGCAAGGGTGACTTCTCCTGTGCCTCTGTGCATTCGTGTCTGGCCTGCTGCTTTTTACAGCAGTTTGAATCACTCAGATATTTGGTCATTCAAGACCTGGGCACATGTCAGCTGTGAAAATATCCAGAAAGAAGAGCATGGTTACAGCAAGGTTAGATTTTCATGCAGGTGAATCATTAAAGGCAAAATAATAATCTTATTGATTATTTGTTATAGTTGTCTGAATTGAGGGCTGTCTCCTAGCAGATTGATATTTACTGTGACTGATGTGATCTCATAAACTTAGATCATAAGGGGAATAAAAATGAAGGAACTTAAAATTACCCCAAATAAACATGTTAGTGTCATAAACAAGTAAATAAAAATATACTTTATGCATTAACCAATGTTGTCTGCTTACCTGGTGACTATCAATCATTTAAATTTAGCACAACAAATATTTTGATGTTATACTCCAGTGAATCTCTCTTTAAGGAGAAAAAAAAAAAGGAAAAAAAAAAAGACAGGAATCAAAGACTTTGGTCTCTTGAAACTTTTACAGAATTCACAAGTACGTGAGAGGAAAATTCTTGGAGAAATAGATATTCCTTTTTGGAGAACAGAAGGGATGCACACATTGTAATCAGCCACACGTAATTCCACAGCTTATTATAACTTCATGGATACCAGAGGTTTAGTAACATGCCATCAGTGATGTGGTAGGAGACTAGTGGATTTCCCCAGGTAGCTGATGAACCTGATGGACTATCACTTGTGTTAATATATTTAAACCAGCTGACCTAAAGGAAAGCCTACCTGCTCATGGTAGGAGTGACATCTTGAAGGATTTGAGATTGACTGATTCCTGTGACTCTTCAAGCCCAGCATAAATAATGAACAATTATGCCAATAAATCATATAAATAATACAATAGCTGCCATTCTAGTTCATTTTATATCTTTGGTTCCCATTACAGATCCATTCCTTTACCCATTCACTAAGCCTTTCCTTGTTCTCCTGTGTATACTTTCTCATCTTGATGTCTTTGGTTTGGACTGTACTATAGAGCTTGCCTACTTTTGGTAAGAGGCACAAAAAAAAGTCATCCAAGCAGCTCACAAACCTGTGCCAGTAAAACTCCTGGTATAGACATAATTTTACTGGCAATAAAGTCATTTTGCTGCAGTAGCTAATTTTATTCTGGGAGCTGGTAGATCGTCATGTAAATTACAGCAACAACAGGACTTCTGCCAGCTTTACTGGGAGGACTGGCTGCCAAAGGGATTTCAAGACTATTTTAACAGCAAACCATTTCTCTTTCACCTCAGACTCTCCTTTTTCCTCATTTTTGCTATGAGAATCAGCCACACAGTAAATGTAGCTGACCTGGTTTTGACATAATTTCACTGAATATGCAGACAAAGACAAGCTGTATCCCAGCCAAGAAACCACAAGTAAGTGATGGATAGTTAATGTAAAGAAACCCTGATACAGCTCAGGAAAGATTTTTAGTAGGTGTTCAATAAATAGCAATGAGCTCCAGATATGTTTATTTGTGTCATTTGCTGAGACAGATATCTGTGGGATTTGCAATAGGTGGGTAGAGAAACCTGTTATTGATTCCTATATGATTTTAGAATTAAGACTGTTGCTGTCTTGTGCAGAAGAAGAATCAGAGTCTCTTCTTTTCCTCTACTTATCAGAATTAATTGGAAACTCTGCAAGTAGAAGCTGATGTTAGGTTAGGAGGTGTTTTCCTCGTTATGGGTTATTCCCTTTCAGGGACAAGAAAGAACTTGTTCTCCAAGGTTTCCCTTGCTGAAGTGGCACACAAACCCATGTTAAATGACTCTATCAGCTTCCTCAGGCCGGTCCCCATAATCACCAATTATGTTTCATAGCCTTAAAACATGCACAACATTGGCCTCCAGCATCAGCAACACGTGTTTTTGTCAAAACCTCCTGATTTGCACTGGGGCTTAAGTCATTCCTGAAGCCTGCAGTCATGCATGGAGCTCAGCCAGGGCTGCCCAAGCCCATCAGTGCCTTCAAAGCACACAACCATCCCACTGGATTGGGGATCCTGTGGCTGCTCTGTGTCCAGTAGTGCATCTTCCCTAAGACTGCCTCTCTGAGTCGTTTTTTTCTAATCATTCTTCTAAGTAAAGTTAGCAGCTATGCCCACTTTGAAAACAGTTTTGCTTAGACTAAGAAGCTGTCACAGTGCTGAGAAAGCTGCAGCTTTAACCAGATTTCATCTTTGTGTGTCACTGCTCATGTCAAAGCATAAATGTACTCAGACATAAAAGTTGTCCTGCTTTCATCAAGGGAGCCAGCCTGCCTTCGCCTAGTTCTGCTTGGTTAAGCTTGTTATTTAAATTGTTAAAATTGAGACATCGGCAGTAAATTTCAGAGAAGATATAACAATTATTAGATACAAGCAGGGCTCTTGTACTTGTGAACATATCATGCCCTCCATCCACACAAAATTGGCCACAAATAATTTACAGCAGTTTCTTTAAGAAGTATGCCCTGTAGTACTTGGATGACATTAAATCACAGTCATTCCCAACTGGATCATATTTCCAACTTTAAGATAGATTTGATGCTCGTCAGCACCATGGCTCAGCACTCCAGGGGACTACCTTTTAAACCTGCCAACGCTTGAAGAACTGCGCTTAGATTCCCAGTGCTGCCTCCCAGCTGAGACCTGCAAGGGTCGGTGTCCCCAGTATGCCAGGCCAGGTAGAGCTGTCACCCCTTGGAGGGTGTTTGGGTGACCATGTGCCATTCAGCTTCCACATGAAAACATCTGACAGCAGGAGGCAGGGACTCACATCTTGTTCTGGCAGCTGTGAGCAAGAGGGGTCACTGCTGAGGCTGGAAGGAAAAAGCAAGTGTCAGGTGGAAGGAGAAAGTAATATCAAAAAGGGGCTACATGCATATCTATAGGAGTAAAATGGGACACTTGTTGATCTTTTTAGGGACTGTACACACAGTGAAACTAATTTAGGTTTTCCATGTGGGCTAGACTTCCACATGAGCTTCACATCCCCACAGAGGAACAGGTTGAAAGGTAATAGGAATATTATGTTAGGTTTTGCAAAGCTATGCTACACAATGCTATGCAAGAAGGGGAAAGAGGAAGGACCAGCAGAAGGTGCCTGTAATGCTGTCCATTCCCCCCAGGGAGACATCCCTTTGGTAGTGTCACATCCGCCAGGCCTCCACAGACCCAGGGTGCAAACAGACAGGTAACCGCAGCCCAGAGATGAGCAGGGATTTCAAAGTCCCTCCCACACTTTAGGTCTTCCAGCATAGAACTGCAGCTCTCCTGTGCATTTTTGCAGCAAGCAGAACCATAGAGGGTCCCCTTTCAGCCCCATATGGGACACCCAGGCAGCCAGAGCCCTCGAGTAGCACAATGTCACCAGCTTTCCATCTTTCCACACAGATAACTGGAGAAGGGATGGAGGCTCTGTATTGCCCTCCCTCTTGCACCACCAGCACTGCTGTGGAGGAGAAAGGAAAAGCTGGGGAGTGATTTGTGCCAGGAGAAGACCAGGGGCACACTATATCTTCTTTGAAACACCTGTTAAAACAGGGATCAATATATGGCTCCCAGAGTTACAGTCTAGCTCCTGCCCTTTACTCACAGTAGTATGAAGGCTTCGGTCTAAGCTTACAGAAATAAGGAACAGCAATAATATTGCCACTGAATCCCAAAAGCACTGTGTTGTAAGATTTAACAGCCACAGGTCTGTGAACTCTGGAAGGTGGCCTGGATGGCCCTGGAGAGGGAGAAATGGGAAGGCTGATCAGCCCTGTGTTGTTGGCTTTATAGAGATAGTTAAGAAATATTCTTCCCCTGGGATGTTCAAATCCAGGCACAATTTTTGGGGAAGGACACGTAGCACTGAACAAGAGGAGGGGAGAAGGGCTCTGGGGCTCAGTAGTTCTCTCTGTGTCCAGGTAGTGGCCTGGCAAAACATAGTCCCAGCTCATTTTCACAAGAGGCAGCCTTGCACAAACTCATGCATATTAGGTGTCTAACCATGTCTATAAAGGCAGGCGGGTGTTCCTGCTTGAAGCCAAAAACCAGAGGACTCGCAGAACTTGTGTGATGCACCCAATGCTCTGGGGACAAGCTGCTGTGTGTTGTACCCATTGCATCCAGTGTGTTCCAGATGCTTTGCTGACATTGCGCATGTACAGACCATCTGCTCAGCAGATTCACAAGAGGTTGACCCACTCTAGACACATCAGACAGGCCACTCATCCGTGTCACCCTATGCATGTCTATCTCTTTTTTCTCCAGGACACCCAACTGCTCTTAGGCATGTTGAAAGAGCTGTAGCAGAAATGCATTTCTGGGCATGTCTTGATAGACCAGGAGATGTGATTGCCTGAGAATTGCATGGTGCAGGTTAGTGGTGTTGACAGTAAGGGTAAGGGATACTGACAGAGCTGCTGGTGTCCTTGCCAGAGGTGGAAGCAAGGAGGGCAATGAGGGAGGTCAAATCAGAGGGATGTTGCCAACTTGGACTTTAAAGGCAAAGAATAGAAGAAAAGCAAGAGTTAGTAGTTCAGAAGACTGTTTTCCTCTGCTCCCACATTGAACAATGGGACCATTCTTCTCACTCCTGGGAGCATTAGATTTTATTCCAGTATATAGGAAATTTTCTGTCTCCTGTAAAGGTTGGAAAGACACCTATCATCCAATGACCATACCAGAAGTCAAGGCCATTGCAGCAGGAGCTGAGCTGAAAGGTGGGAGCCTGGCACAAAGGCCATTCACCCATCCAGGTCTCTCTGGAGTACCTGAGAACTGGACTGTGCAAGCAGACCTGCTGTCTTGGAGTTCATTTCACTTTCAGCTCCCTTGAGTGAGCTTTGAATCATTCGGATGAAGCACCTGAGCTGAACCCAGCAACTCTCACCAAGTCTTACTATGTAACTGAATGCTCTCCCTTGCTGGGCTGATTTTCCAGGAGGGAGAACCCCAAGATCTCCTTTCTGAATGGCTTCTGCACCTTGCATAAAAGCGAAAACGTCAAGCCATTTTTTAAAAAAGCCAAACCACTCATACAAAAATTACCCACAGAAGCCCAAAGTGTCATTCTCAAGGGAGTGCTGCTAAAATAGGCTGCAAATGCCATTGGGCTTGGTTTTCATCTTTTCTTTCTCAGTGTGACCATGACGTGCTGGTATTGGCTTCGTGAGATAACAACAGACATAGGACATTTCAGGAAATACAAGGGGCCAGCTAAACATAGTATCTGCAAAATGATCAAAGCCAGCATAATGCTGGTCTGAGTCTAACAGGAAAGCAGCACTGGTACAAACTGGACACATAACTTTAAAAATGTCATGTCTTATTATCAGCAATGCAACTATCCAATCCTTGGTTAAAAGTGACTGAAAGTCTATGGAGGGAACGCGGTGCTGCACCCTCCCCAGGCATGATACAAGTTTCCAATATGTGGCATCTTCACTTTAAAATGTCATGCTAACTAGGTATGGATGCTGACAACAGCCCAAAAATCCCAGTGGCTGGCTGGTGCCCTGAATGGGAGAGGGAAGCTTTGCTTTCAATTCTCCTGGCCTGCCTTCCTCAGCATTGTGCTCGTGTGAGCCCCACCGCGCTCCTGCTTCAGCCTGAGCACCAATAAGCACATTTTACAATTGTTTGCTGGGTTCAAAACACTTGAAACATTTCAAAGCACCTGACATCCTTTCAAGTTAGCTGCTAAAAAACCAAGCGCAAACAGAATGGGTTTCAGAGAAGCTCTGTCAATCAGCACTCAATCTGTATGTTCTCCGAGACATTCCTTATCCTGGCTGATTTATTTCATATTAAAAGGGCTGTCAATCTGTATCACAAGATTGGAGGGGGGGGAATGTGAGTGATGTCTGTGACTTTTTTTGTTTATTTAAAATGATATTTACTCACTCCTTTCCTCCCCTCCCTTGCATTCTCCCTTACCCCCCCCCCCCCCCCATTTTTCTCTGCAGGTACGGCGTGAGTGTTGTATACCACATGCATTTAAATGAGAAATATATTTTGCAAAGCTGTGGCAGACCCTTTTTTTTTATCCATCAAATACATCCCTTTTACCATCTGATGGCTTGGCAACAGGATCATCTCTCTTTCAGTTAAAATAAATGGGCCAGTAAAGTGGTGGAATATTCACTGTGCTGAAAAGACTTTACACTAGTTAATGTACACTGCGTGTTGTGGGTTTCATTAGAGCAGAATACTAATGATGTACTGCATGTCTCCCCAAGGCATCACTTTATTGTACCAGCTGTATTATTGTTTTATATTAATATATTGATTATTGTCTTTTTCTCTCGTGTGTCTTTTGTCTCCTAACTTTTTTCTCCTGGCATTGCTTACCTATTACAGTTGGCAGTCATTTTCAATATCACATTTTTGGAATGGATGTTGATATTTATGATTTCTTTTGTTTTCCCTCATGTCTCCAAAGTAATTAATTTCCCTTGTTTGCTGCACAGATGTTGGAATATTTTTCAGTGAAACTTGATAAAGAATGACACCTTCACATACAGGTATAGAAGAAAAATGGATAAATATCTTGGCATTTCAGATTCCAAGGTGGAGAGGTACCTAAACTGTCAAAAGACCAATTCTTGGGGTTGGACAGAGGCTGAGAAAAATCTGATTTGTGGATTTTTTCCACATCTTGGTAGAATGCTAAACTCAAAGAGCTTCATTGCTGTAGCTGTGAGATAACCCCTGCACCTGTGTTTGGTGGCTGTTCTGCTCCTCTGAGAAAAGGAGAGGTGAAAGTTGAGTTACAAGGAATAATTTGTAATTTAACAATAAAGGCACCATCATTTTGATCCATGTCAATTCAGCAACTAACACCACACAGCCTCGTCCAGACCTGGAGATTATAGGCCCCATAGCAATACAGATAACAAAGAAGAGTAACACCCTGGTAAACATGCAGTTATGCAGCTGTTTATATCCTGTGACCGAGAAACAGTGAATTCTCCCATCATTATTTAAGGTGTCATAATACATTGCTATCATGACTTTTTCACAGAGAACTTGCTGATGGAAAGGTGATGGAAAGACTGCGAGTCACCTGGACATACTGCTGGTAGTGCCAGGGATGGGAAAGTGGTGGCTCAACAACTGATCCATTGCTGTAGGAACAGGTACTCAACTCCACCCAAAAAAAAATACTGGCTTGGCAAGCTCATGGGTGAAAGACCCTGCAAGCCCCGTGGACTTGGACCAGCATGGGAGAATATAGAGCCTTGATGGCTGGTAGGTAAAGGAACTCCAGGAGAAAATATATATATATAAGGAGGTCTGGCAGCTTGGCCTGCTGGTTCATGTGGTGAACGCCCAGTGCATGGCCCTGCCCTTTCCAGGTGTGCATGAGGTGGAGCCAGATGTGTCTGGCAGCTGGTCTGTGAGCCTGACAGCTGCAAAGTGCCCTTGTTATTCCTCCCAGGCTCGCGGTGTGGGAAAGTTTCGGCACCTCCTCCTGACAAAACAGCGTGGATCAACCTCTGCTCCCCACAGACAAGCTCTGCGCAAGTGAGGGTTTGCAAAGTGGTGGGCATGGCTGGAGCATTGTTTGGGAATGAAGGTGATCAGCATTGATTCATTATTGGTGCAGGAAGAGAGAGGAAAAAGCTGCATTTGAAGAGAAGATGACAAATTTTGTGAATCAGGTGACAGTGCTGGGTTCATGACAACAGGGGAACAGCCTCCTGTTACTGAGTTGGTGTGTCTGGTGCTTAGGATCTTTCCACCACAGTGAACTCATGCTGGAAAATCAACATGCACTTGCAAGTCCCACTGTTAAGGTACAAGTGGTGTGTAGACAATATGCAATTACAGTAATCAGAGGACTTTGTAAACTCAACAGCAGTTAAGGAAGGAAGATGAAGGCTTTTGCTAGCATCAAATAACAATCAATGACTAATAACTTTTTGCTTGAAATAATAAAATGGAAGGAGACACTAAGACTACCATGTAGACTATAAAAGCACTGGAATAATCCATAGCAAGCTTCTGCAAACAAACGTTTCTATCCTTGATGTGTTTGCAACTCTATCAGTTAAGTCACAAGAAAGGCCTTTTCAGCAAAACCTATTCTGTCACTAGAACTATTCCTTGGGGTAATTCCTCGAATCTCTTCAGCATAAATTTGTGACCTGTGTTACCCATCTACTCTCTCCATGGAGTAAGTCAGCATGGCTTGCTGACTCCAATAGGAGAAAAACAATATACAGTCCTTATGGGTATGATTGACCTTGATGGATCATTCTTAAAATGTCAGCATCAGCATTACAAAGACTTTGTGAGGGTGATTACAATGGTAAAGCTCACCAGTGGACAAGCAGTTCATAATAGCAAAGGATTTATTTTGCTGAGACAGTGAAATCATCTACCCTCTCTGGCAAATAAACTGTTGGCAGAAAGACTTTTTTGTTGATTTTTTCTTGTTGTTTTTGTCTTTTAGTGGCATAGTTACATAGGTAGGGCTAAGATGTCAAGGTGGGGTAGCAGCCTGTGTTTTTCTTTTCCAAATTAGAGGTTAAGTAAGCCAATAGAAACTCAATGGAGTTGGGAAATGCTGACTCTTAAAGAGGCAAGATGCTGTCAATCACCTGATGATTGATATATCTGTTTGTGTGAGTCAATAGTTCCTGAACTCAGAGCCTGTCATGAGCAAAGGGCTGGAGTTTCTGCCTCACACAAGAACTGCAGTCCCCAGTGCCCTGACTGGCTGCGCATCTGCTGGCCACATCTCAATGCTGACCACTGGTGTCTTTACACTCCTAACAAAATTATACCAGAAACTCTTCTTGCATGCCTTCA